>CM035172.1:46763901-46863747 GCA_020205615.1 Panax quinquefolius | reverse complement strand
CAAAAAGTTATTCCAATGTATTAATAAATAATCTGAATCTTGTGTCAAAGTGAAACGCATGCATGGTGATATTCCAACAAAATAATAAAGAATGGGAACCAGTCCCATGGCCAAAACACACGCATGTGATGTTCCAAATGTAATAATAATAAAGATTTTAACCAGTCCGATGTAAAACACACGCATGTGATATTCCAACAGTAATAATAATAAAGATTTTAACCAGTCCCAAAAAACACATGCATGTGATGTTCCAAATGTAATAATAGAAGAATGTCACCAAGTATAGGGAAACCACGACATAAAAGTTATTCCAACAGTAATAATAAGCAATGGAATAACAACAGCTTCTCTTCATGAATAAGAAAGAATAACACCCACGTATACAACAAATAATATTCTAGGAGATAAGAACCAATATTGCGAAAAGTCAAGTAACAAGAATACTTTTCTTCTTTCTTATTCTCTCTATAGCTTCTCTCTATAGTTTCAATGAATTCAGTGAAAAATAATGAAGCCCTGAGCTTTCTATTTAAAGAAAATTTCTAGGGTGGACTCTCGGTCTTAACGAAGGCAAGTCAAAAACGACTTCGTAATGTGAAAAGAAAAGTGGTTTCATGAAGGGTAATTAATGTCGAAAATCGAAGAGTGGCTCGACCTCGTAATATCAAGGGACAACATTATTGGTTGGAATTACGTTCGGTAAAGGTAATTACTATATCGACGAAGGTAATTACTATCGACAGAAGGTAATTACTATCACAAGGGTATTTAAAGATTACTATTATCAACGACGAAGGTAAATACTATCGACAAGAAGGTAATTACTATCGACGAAGGTAATTACTATTCACAAAGGTAATTACTTATCGACGAAGAGACTCTTTAGATGACGGTACATACGATAAAATAATCAAACTTACTACAAACGCCCCCATAATGCACTCTTTATATACATCAAATAATAAATATTACCACAAATCATTTTATTTTAATCAACACATATTTAATCTTTCAACAATTATTAATCATTTATAACTTGTCATCTCAATTAATAATATAACATATTATACGTATGATACCGTTATGACAATAATCAATCAATAATATAAGAGATACGATCAAGTGAATCAATGTAGTAATAATTGAGCATAAATGGTTGACTTCACGTAAGCATCAATAATCAATACCGCGGTGCTACTATGCAACCCACCAGATTATCGTACTTTTACCACCGTAGTTCAACAGCTTTTAATGGTAACACCTCCTACCGTTATTTTTATAAAAGATATTTTTGTCGCTTTCTCAATCCGATAATAATTCCGTCAGGGGGTCCACTTAATGATTGAGCCGCCGCATTTAATATTCCCTAACAAAACGAATATTCCCCACCAAACGAATATTATATAACAACTCATGCTTACTTTGCAAAATTTATAAATATTACCCACAACTATAACATTATATCAAATTTATTCCATAATATTCAAAAATAATATTTATAGAAAATTCATCTTTATTTATAAAAGTCAGGGTCTTACAACCTCCACTTCTTATGAAATTTCACCCTCGAAATTAGTGGTACGTGACTGTACGTCAAGAGGTAAGGATACCTCGATTTCATTTCAGATTCTAACTCCCAAGTCATTTCCTCAACATCGTGGTTCCTCCACAAAACTTTCGACTTGAGGTATAACCTCGGAGCGTAGAATATGTTCCTTCATCCAAAATTTGAACAGAACCTCTTCATACGCCAAATCTTCCGCTATTTCGTCCGATTCTAACTCAATAATATGGTTCGGCCTTTCATATTTATGTAACATGGATATGTGAAAAACGTTATGAACACGAGACATATTTCACAGAAAGCAGTCTATAGCCACGCCCTACTCGATCGAGGATTAAAATGGACCGATGAATCGAGGATTAAGTTTTCCTCTTTTCCAAATCTTGTAATTCCTTTCCATGGAGCAACTCTTAACAACACACGATCTCCTATATATCGAATTCCACGCCCTTTCGATGAAGATCAAAGATAACTCTTTTGTCGATTTTGTGGAGGTTTTTATACGCTCATTTGATCGTTTGAATCTTTTTCGTAGTCATATACGCATTCAACTCCTATTCCCAACAACGCTGCTTCACCCACCTCATCCCAAAGATACCGAGAAACGACACTTTCTTCCATACAACGCTCAATGGAGCCATGCCAATACTTGCTTGATAATCGTTGTTGTAGGAAAACTCCACCAATGGTAAGAACTTGTCCCAACTTCCCTTGAAATCAAGGACACATAGTCTTAATAGATCTTCAAGAGTTTGAATAGTCCTTCCGATTGTCCATCCGTCTTCGAGGATGATATGCCGAGCTAAATCGTAAGTCTGCGCTTCATAGCTTTTTATAACTAACCCAAAATCGTGAAGTGAATCTTGGGTCTCGATCGTAAACTATGGATACCGGATACCATGCATTCTTACAATCTCGCTTATGTACATACGAGCAAGACGCTCAAGTGTATAAGTTTCGTGATTTGCAAGAAGAAATGAGCGACTTGGTCAATCTATCAACAATGACCCAAATCGCATCAATGCCTTGAGAAACCTTAGGAAGATCGCAGAACGAAATCCATGGTAATGTGCTCCCACTTCCATTCCGGAATTTCAAGTGGTCAGAATGGACCTTTTGGTACTTGATGCTCCGCTTTAACTCGCTGACAAGTTAGACACCTTGAGATAAATAAATATATCTCTCTCTCTTCATATTGCTCCACCAAAATGTATGACTTAATATCATGATACATTTTTGGTACTCCCAGTGATGGATCAGAAATGGTGTGTAAGGCCCCATCATGATATTATACTTTAAATCGTGGTCGCAGAACACAAAGTCCGGAGTCGACTCAAGTATTCCTTCTTCATCGATTCTCTGCTTCCTAAGAGATAAGACCTTCTTGCACTTTCTTCTCATACGCATCACCTCAGTGTCCAGAAGCTCGAAAGCAGACTTTAACTTTATCGATTAAAGTCTGCTTCACTCAGATATTCGCTATCATCACACGCTGCCCCCGAGTCTTTAACTCTATCTCCATCCTTTGCAAGTCACACAAAAATGGGCCTTCATAATGGACAATATCGCACTCAGATTTTGCAGATATGATTTTCTCTCACTCAACGCGCTTGCTTTTCCAAGATGGTATTGGATGGTATGATCATAATCTTTCAATACGCGTCATTGTCGCATGTTGAGTTCCTTTTAGAAGGAAATATTTGAGGCTTTTATGATCAAGAAAGATTCCACTTTCTCCCATACAAGTAATGTGAGACCAAATTTTATCAATAAAGATTTAAATTTTGTGAAATAATTTTTTTAATATTATGGTGTGAATTTAAGATAATATTATAAATAGGGTAGATTTATAAATTTTGCAAAAGTATGCAAGTGGTTATATTATATTCATTGGCTCGGGGAATATTTGGTTTAGCAGGAATATTCGCATAACTACTCAATCATTGGTGGACCTCTACAATGTAATTATTGCTTGATCGAGAAAACGACAAAAATATTTTATTCAAATAACTATGAAGTTTTACCGTGGTTACCGCTGAACTACCTTTGAACTAAAAGTACAAAGAATACGCATGGTCGCATAAGAAAGACACTACAGTATTGATTATCGATGCTTATGTGAGAAGTCACTCATTTTGATTCCATTATTGTTTATTAATAATACGAATTATTATAACGATAATGACGCTTTGTTTTATTCAGATATATTAACGTAATAAAATGTAAAACATCTTTTATATAAAATAGAATACTTTATTAAAGTTATTCTATAAATGTAATATATTATATTTTATTACGCATAGTGTTGCATAGTATTTTGAATAGTGTAAGTATTGCATAAAGGTTTGCATAGTAAAATGTTTTTATATAAATAGAATATATTATATTTTATTTAAAAGATTTTTCTTTAAATACGGACCGTCGATTAAAGTAAATCAATCTCGACCGCTCATGGATTAGTTACTATGCATTCCATTTTCCTATAAATGAAGCTCATTCCTTCATTATTTTCTTACTTAATTCATCAAACTCTGTGAGAGAGAAATTATAGAGAGAAAAGCTAGAGAGAAAATTATAGAAAGAAGAAGAGTATTCTCGCTACTTCACTACTTCTATATTCGGCCTTTTTTCTTGTAAAGGGTGTTATTCTTTCTTCAAGAGAACTTCATTATTCCATTCATTATTATTACATTGAATAACTCCGTAAAAGTGGTATACCCTATACATAACTTCGAGTATACTGTGATATCCCTATACTTGGTGAAATCCTTATGTTATTCCATTGCTTATTTATTCTCGCTGGAATAACTCAGATACGCGGCTTTACCTATACTTGGTGACATTCTTCTATTATTCTGTTGGAACATCCTGCCTGTGTTTTACACCTGGACCGGTTCCGCTTCTTTATTATTCTCGTTGGAACATCCTTGTCATGGTTTTACACCCTGACTTGGTTCCGCTTTTTATCATTCTCATTTGAATATCCTATCTGCGTGTTTTACAATCGGATCGGGTTCCATCTTTTTATTATTCTTGTTGAACATCCGTTTGGCAGAATTTCACCTGACCGTTCCGCTTATTATTATTCTCATTGAATAACCTGCGTGCATGCTAAGTACCGCATGCATGGTGATTTCTTTTGTTATTCCATTCTTTATTATACCCAAATAAGTTAAAACTTTCGACTTATACTCCATGAAATTAGTAGAATATCCTTGATATTTGCGTTCATCCAAAGATCTTTTCATGGAAATATTCTTCCGATCATTCTTGAATTTTACTCTACAAAATAAAGATTATGTCGATAATTTGACGTTAATAATTCACGGATTAAAATAATTCTTGAACTTGTTTTATTGAATTATTATGTCATTATCATCATCCTCATGTTATATTATGTTATCTTTCGCTTACGTGCATAGATGAACTTAGTATGATTATGACTGTGGATCATTCGGTATAATCACGACTTGATATAAATGATGTGACAAAAGTCCTCAAAGGGCCTTTGTAATGCAAAGATGGATAGTTTTTGGTATGATTATGACCAGGTGATTCTTATAGTCATGACCATTGATAACTTGATGAAAATCCTCGACCGCAAGTATGTGATGATTAGATGTGGTGGTTTATTTATTAAGTTTCGAGTCTCAAATGATAAAAATTGATGAAAACCTTTTAAAACCTAAAAGATAGTAGATTTATTTCTACTGACTTTTTAATGGATCGCTTATTCCGCTCCGCAGCTTAAACCGGTTGTTCTATTGTATTTTATCGCTTAAACATTGTTTGAAGGCTAATGATAATTTATTCGCATTATCTTAGTCATAATATTTCATCGGGCTAGTTGAGCTCACCTTTTCTTTTCATCGTCTCTTCGTGAAATGAGAACATAGCCGGACGCAGCCTGGGAACGTAGTAATGGTCCGTAGGATAGCATTAGTAGTCCTCACTATTCTCGTGAAATAGTGTGATAATAGTTGTAATGAGGACTCCTTTCGAGTTTGTATAATATCTAGTAGACAATATTTGTATTCAAATTCACGCTTTATGTCGATTGTACACGCATGCTTATATTAGTAAGTCAGTTTGTATTATGTACTAATGTACCAAGTAAGTGACGACCCAAGATGGGTGACGCTGATACCTAATTTTCAATAGCGCCAACGCCATTGTCGTGCATGCATTTTGAGTGAAGAAATATTTCGAGGCTTTTTACATCCGTCAAATTTCCACTTTCTCCCATACAAGTAATGCGCCCAAATTTTAAGGCTAACCGCTAACTCTGATCACGTAGGATAATTCCTCCTTATATTCTTTGAAGTTATCGCGAGGCATAGGCTATAACTTTTCCATGTTGCATAAGAACACATCCCAACCCTTTTCCTCAAGCATCACCAGAGATGACAAATCCCTCCGAGCCAGATGGTATCGTCGTAATGTCTTGAAATAAGTCTCCTCTCGAGTTCTTGAAAACTCTTCTCACATTCTTCGCTCCAACCAAACTTTGTATCTTTCCGAGTCACCGAAGTCAATGGAGTAGCGATTCGAGAAAATCCTTCCATGAATCTCCGATAATAACCAAATTAAACCGAGAAAGCTACGCATTTTGCCATCGATTTAGGTTGTTCCCACTTTGAATAGCTTCAATCTTTGTTGGGTCAATGATATTCCATGACTTGATACCACGTGCCCAAGGAATGCTACTTCTTGAAGCCGTAACTCACATTTCTTCAACTTGGCATAAAACTTATATTCACGGCTTTTTGGAGTGTCGACTTCAAGTGTTGCTCATGATCTTCACGCTTTTTTGGAATAAATAAGGATGTCATCAATAAAGACGACCACAAAGTGATCTAAATATTCCTTGAATACTCTGCTCATCATATCCATGAAGGCGTTAGAGAGCATTAGTCAATCCAAAGGACACGACTAGGAATTCATAATGCCCGCATCGAAGTTCTCAAAGCCGCCTCTTTGGAATGTCACGGGTTCTAATCTTCAATCGGTGATATCCGAACGAAGATCAATCTTTGAAAAAATTTGGCTCCTTGCAACTAGGTCAAACAGTCATCAATACGTGGCAATGGATACCTATTTTTGATGGTGACATGATTCAACTCCCCGATAATCAATATAAAGTCGCATACTCCCATCTTTCTTCTTCACGAATAGAACAGAGCACCCCAAGGAGAAGTACTAGACTTAATAAAGCCAATGTCTAACAATTCTCGCATTGGGTCTTTAACTCCTCAAGTTCAATAGAGCCATTCGATATGGGGCTTTGGAAATAGGTTTTGTACCGTTCAAGGTCGATACAAAAATTCAATTTCACGCCTCGGGGTAGGCCAGAAGTTCTTGTAGAATACGCCGTGAAATTTATTAACAATAGAAATATCGCTCAAAACCGACGTATTTTTGTTTAAATCGCGGATATGAGCTAAGAAAGCTTGACATCCGCTTTTCAATAAACGAATAGCTTTATGGTTTGAGATGACCGTGATTGATTTTAATGGTTTGGTCGTTTGAATTCTCATAATAGGTTGATTAGAATATGAAAGCTAACAACCTTACGAAAAAATAATCAATTTTTGCATGATAAGTAGTTAACCAATCAATCCCTTGAATCACGCTAAATGCAAGTATTTTTAATGAAATAAGATCGACAGTGATGTGAGGGTACCGATTTGAACCAAACAAGACTTATAAACAAAGTGGATGTAATGAAGGTTTCTCCCAAATCTGAGTTTCCACAGATAAGTCAAAGTCTAATTTCTCCTGAGTCAAATTTAATCGATGAGCGCAAGTAGGAGAAATAAAAGAATGGGTAGAACCCAGATCAAATAAAGTATAGACTTCATTAGAGTTTATGATAAGCTTACCCGTGATGACCTCATTCGGGTTCCTTGCTCTCTCGGGAGGTCACAACAAACGCTTCCTCAGACTACCGGCTTTTGAATTTTCTCGACTACTTTGGTGCCTCCATCCTAGCTGAATTTGTCTTCTGAACGACAAAATCGAGCTAAGTGACCTTCTCTTCCACAATTATAACACGCTTTGACTACAGATGGCGCAGCTTTGGGATCGATGTGTCCTCTCCTCCGCATTTGAAGCATATGATAGTGGTCTTTCTCCTTCCTTAACAACTTGGTCTTTGTCGACGCCTTTCCATCATCATTGAATCTCCTTTTCTTGAAATATCCATTCTTATTGTTTTGGCCACGATTACCACCGGTGGTTACCATATCCGCCCGTTGATTCCTCCACGCTTGTTGTCACCGCTCACGACTACTCACCGGTATTATAATTTTGCCGCCGCTTCTTTTAGTTGGTTGACTCATTATCGCTACTCCACTAATCGAGCCCTATTTACAACATCCTGAATACAAACACGCTTTACGAGAAATAAGATGTCGACGTATCTCCCGCTTCAAACCTCTTAAAAACATTCGCCATTCTTCTCTTCATTATCCACCAAGTGGACGTAAACCGTGATAACTCCGCAAATTTTGCCTCGTATCATGATACATTACTGGCCATATTGTTTTGTTCCAACTTGATAAACTCCACCTCTTCATGTATGGCGAATACTTTCAGAAAGTATTTGTCGTTGAATGCCTCGAACTTCTCCCAAGATATCTTCAAAGACAACAGGTCGAGTACGCTTTTACCGATTCCCACCAAGAATCCGCCTCCCGAAAGCAACATAAAGCGTAAAGAAGGAACCTTTGCTCCTGAGCATCCCAAGATATCAAATATCTTGGTAATGCTTTATCCATGCTTCCGCCAAGTGGTTTTGCTCTCCTTAAACTCCAAAGTGGTCCCAGCCTTGAATTGTTTAATAAGGTGACCGCCCGAGTTTTCCGTGTTTCCACCTACGCTTTTGGATGCGAGTCGCTCTCGCCTCATTGTCAGCATAAATCGCATAAAGCCTCTCGAACATTTGATCATTCATCATTTGGTCAAGTCGGTGTTGTTGTTTGTATGAGGATTGTCACGCCTCGATGCACATTATCCTCGATTATTGATATGTGGTGAATCAACGATCGCCAAGGCCCCATCATATTCTCAACATTCTCGATGTCATTTTCAGATATCGCCACAAAACAAAAGGTTAATTGACATGTAACAAATTATCCCTATATTCTCGACCAACCAATAAAATAAAGACATAAACTTAGGTAGGTCATACTAATAAGGTATTCCCCGCTCTCCCTCCTAGTACTATTCTCACATCTTAGCTGTGGATCTTATCCTAAGCTCGATACCAACCGTGACGCCCCCAAAATTAGGTATACATCACCCATCTTAGGGTAGCCACTTACATGGTAAAGCAATTTAAATACAACTTACTAATATAACTGCCGTGGTACAATACGACATAAATCGTGAGTTTAAATACAAATATAAATCTACTAGATATTATACAAACTCAAAAAGGAGTCCTCATTACAATTATTATCACACTATTTCACGTAATAGTGAGGACTACTAATGCTATCTTCGACCATCACTCGCTTCTCCACTCATCCCAATTTATATTCTCATTTCCTCAAGAGAACGGTGAAAGAAAGGGTGAGCTCAACCAGCTTTCAAAGAAGAAATATTATGACTAAGATAATGCGGAATAAATTATCAATAGTCTTCAAATTGTTAAACCGATAAAATATAATAGACAACCAGTTTAATCTGCAATGGAATAAGCAATCCATTAAAAGAGTCAAGTAGAAAATAAAATCTACTATCTTTTAGGTTTTAAAAGGTTTTTCATCATCATTATAGGCGAGACTCACTTTTAATAAATATTCCACATCATCGAATCACCCCTCGCACTACTACCAAGGATATTCTTTAAGATCACGACCACAATTATTCATGCACTACACGGGCCAAGAATATTTGTGTATTCATTAATGGTCATGATCATGCCAACAATCGTTCCATCAATGCACTACTATTAAACGAGGATTTTTATCACATCATTTGTAACATTACTTACCATGATTACAATCGAATAGTCTCTCGTCATAATCATACCAAGTCCATCTATGCACTACAGAATACAAATGACTTTCAACATAATATAAACATGAGGATGATGACAATGATATAAGAATTCAATAAAACAAGTTCAAGAATTATTTTATCCGTGAATTATTAACGTCCAAATTATCAATATGATACTTTGTTTTGTAGAGTAAAATTCAAGAATGATTAGAAGAATATTTCCATGAAAAGATATCGATGAAACGCAAATATCAAGGATATTCCACTAATTTCATGGAGTATAGAAGTCAAAGTTTTAACCAACCGGGTATAATAAAGAATAGAATAACAAAAGAAATCACCATGCATGCGATAGGCATCGCATGACAGCAAAAGTTATTCCAATGTAATAATAAATAATCTAATTCAGTCCCATGAAAAGCGCATGCATGGTGATGTTCCAACAGAATAATAAAGAATGGAACCGGACCCGTAAAACACAGATGCATGATGTTCCAAATGAATAATAATAAAGATTTTAACCAGTGTCCTAAAAACACATGTATGTGATGTTCCAATGTAATAATAATAAAGATTTTAACCAGTCCTGTAAAACACATACGCATGTGGATGTTCCAATGTAATAATAGAAGAATGTCACCAAGTATAGGTAAACCGCGATATATAGGTTATTCTAACAAAATAATAAGCAATGGAATAACAATGCCTCTCTTCATGAATAAGAAAGAATAACACCCCTTACATTTGGTAGGAGATTGAATATCGCAACTAAATAGTAGTAAGAAAAAATACTCTTCTTCTTTCTCTCTTATCTCTATACTTTCTCTCTATAGCTTGAATGAATTCGTGAAAATAATGAAGCCCTAGGCCTCTATTTATAGAAGATTTCTAGCTTAGCACCGCCGTGTGAAAAGGCAAGTGGCTCGGATCATTAATGAATGATGTGAAAAGAAAAGTGGTTTAACGCTCAGAATGTGAAACGACAAGTGGTTCGACGCTTACCAGTAATGTGAAACGACAAGTGGTTCGACGTCTGGTAAAGGTAATTACTATTAACGAAGGTAAATACTATTGGCGAAGGTAAATACTATTCACAAGGGTAATTACTATCGATTTAAGGTAAATACTATTCACAAGGGTAATTACTATCGATGAAGGTAATTACTATTGTGACGAAGGTAAATACTATATGACGAAGAGACTCTTAGATGATGACATATGAGGCCCCCATAAAATAATCAAACTTACCACAAATCATTTTTTTCATCAACACATATTTAATCTTTCAACAATTATTAATCATTTATAACTTGTCGTCTCAATTATTGATTTAATACTATAACATATTATACGGATGATCTTGTGACAATAATTGAATCAATAATATAAGAGATATGATACGACAATTATCAGAAGTAATAATTGAAAGCATAAATTTGAGTGACTTCTCCGCGTAAGCATCAATAATCAATCTGGTGTCTGCTACTACGCAACCACGCGTATTCATCGTACTTTTACCAATTGGGTAGTTCAACCAGTTTTAACGGTAACTCCTCCGTTATTTTTATAAAATATTTTTGTCGTTTTCTCAATCCGACAATAATTACATTGTGGGTCCACCAATGATTGAGCCGTTCACGAATATTCCCTAACAAAAAGAATATTCCCACCCAAACGAATATTTTATAACAACTTGCATACTTTGCAAAATTTATAAATATTACCCACAACTATAACATTATATCAAATTTATTCCATAATATTCAAAAATAATATTTATAGAAAATTCAACTTTATTTATAAAAGCTGGGGTCTTACAGTGGATGAGGGCTTTGCCTGCAGATTCTGTCTCCTCATGGTCAGAACTATGTGACAAATTTCACGCTCGTTTTGGGAGCAATCGAAGAAGAGGAAAGCCTACAGGTTCTTTGGATTAGGTCCGAAACGGTTCTAAATGAATCTTTCAAGATTGATGAAACGGCTTTTAGGGAGGTAGTTGGCCAAGTGGCGGACCTTAATGATTTACAAGCTGTCGGGTTGTTCCAGAATGGCTTGGATTTAGTGAAGTCAGAGAAGTTGGTGAAGAAATTGATGTTTCATCATCCGAAGAGCTTGTCCGAAGCCTTTGATAAAGTAGAGGGTTATATTGTGGTGGAAGAAGCTATGAATAGCTTGAAGCGTCCTTCTTCGGACAGGATAAAAGAGACAGAAATCAAAGCCGAAGGCGCCCCGAAGAAGAGTGGGGGAAATAGTGATAAGCGGAGGCGGGTTCAATCTGATAATAATCAAGCATGAGGAGGAAATCGCCCACCGCTACTAGAAGGTGGTAGGGTATACACCAAGTTGAACACGGATGGATCGGTATCTTGGATCGGATCGAGAATCGGTCGTACTTTGAACCACCTTCGTGATAATCTTAAGCCGGACGAGAAGCAATACTCGAAAATTTTTGTGGCTATCATCAAGCCCATTTGGTCACGACACCCTAAACGAATGTTGTAGTCTGAAAGACTTTGTGGAGAGGAAAGTTCAGAGCGGTGTGTTGGTTCAGTATGTGGCCGGAAGGGATCAACAACAAGAGCAACGAAATGATGACCGTACAGTTCAAGTGGTTCAACTAGTTCCACCTGTACAACCTGCTCCAAATCAACCACCTAGGCACGTCATGGATGTGATTACCGGTGGAACAACAGGAAAATTAGTAGGTAAAAAGAGGCAGAGTTATCTAGACTCGGTTATGTCCGTGGCGGGTGTTCCCCCGAAAATTGACAGGCCATTTCTTGGGACAGTCATAACCTTCACCGATGAGGATTATCCTTCCGAACCCATCGAGCCTCATGAGAGAGCATTGGTGGTAACCGCTCAAGTTGGTTCGGTGGTGATGAAGCGGATGATGATTGATAATGGTTCTTCTGTTAACATTTTATATGCCCATGCTTATCAGAGGATGCATCTTGATGGGCGAAAGATGGAAGTTGGGCAGGAGGCCCCCTTATATGGTTTTAGCAATGATCCGATCAAAGTTGCGAGCCTTTATTGAACTACCAAAGGATCTTGGCAGACTCTAGCGGGTAGAAATAACATGTAAATTTTATGTTGTGCGTATGTAGATTGAATTAACGCCCATCTTGGTAGACCTACTTTGATGAGATCTCCAAGTTTGTGACTTCCATTCCTCACTTTAAGATTAAGTTCCCAACGGATTACTTGAATCTGGCGAGACATTATTATAAGAATCAGTAATTGCTTGGGGGTAGGCGTCGATGGCAAGTAAGACCATGGCAATAGAGATTGAGCCCTTTATTGAAAGCGGTTAGAGCCATTGGTCAATGCCGTAGTGAGATGGAGGAGATTGAGTTGATTGTTGCGTTTGATATAAAGCAGTGAAGATAGGTTTGGGTCTGCCGGAACCACTTCGAACCAATCTTATGGAACTTCTTCGCTGTTATGCGGATATTTTTGCATGGGAACCAAAAGATATGTCGGGAATCAGCCGAAAGGTTGCCGAACACCGTTTAGATGTGGATCCATCAAAGAAGTCAGTTCGGCAGAAAAGACGAATATTTGCACCAAAGCGTCAACGAATCATAGATGAAGAAATTACAAAGTTGATTGCTGCTGACTTCATCTTTGAAATAGATTACCCTGAGTGGATGGCCAATGTGGTGTTAGTTCAGAAGCACAATGGAAAATGGCGAGTTTGCATTGATTACACGGACCTGATTAAAGCTTGCCCTAAGGACTTTTATCCTTTACCCCACATTGATCAACTTATTGATGCGACTTCGAGGTATGCATTACTAAGTTTTATGGATGCTTTTTCAGGTTATCATCAGATCTCGATGTGCAGAGAGGACATTCCAAAAACAACATTTATCACACACCGTTAGGTGTACGCCTACAAGAAGATGACATTCGGCTTGATTAATGCTGGAGCTACTTATCAAAGGATGATGAATTTTGTCTTTCAGAAATAGCTAGTAAGGAACATGGAGGTTTATGTTGATGATATGATAGTGAAGAGTATGATCGTCCAGAAGAACTTGGATGATATGGAGGAGTGTTTTTAGACAGTCCGTCACCATAAATTAAGACTCAATCCTACTAAGTGCACCTTCGGCCTTAGTGCGGGGAAATTCTGGGATATCTGATCAGTCAAAGGGGTATCGAAGCCAATCTGGAAAAGATCCAGGTTATTCTAAACATGAAGACTCCTCAGTCATTCAAATATATTCAACGTTTAACTAGGAGAATTGCAGCCTTGAGGAGATTCATATCCAAATCGACAGAGAGATGTTTGCCGTTCTTTGATACATTGAAGGGACCGAAGAATGCAAAGACGTTTCAATGGACTTCGGAGTGTGAAGACGCCTTTTAAGGCATAAAGATGTATTTGTCTTCGGCTCCTTTATTGGTGAAACCTGCCCCTGCTGAGACTTTGTATTTATATCTGGCAGCTAGCTCGTTAGCAGTGGGAGCAGTTTTAGTTCGAGAAATAGGGGGAAAACAACATCCAGTTTATTATGTCAGCCATGTTTTAAGGGATGCTGAGACCAGATACCCGAATATTGAAAAATTTGCCTTTGCTTTGAAAATAGCCAGTCGAAAGCTTAGGCAATATTTTCAAGGTCGGCTTCCAATCAGCCTTTGAAGAAGGTTCTCAGTAAACCTGAAGTTTCGGGGAGGTTGGCTGCTTGGACGATGGAATTATCCCAATTTTTTATTGAGCACCATCCCCGAATGGCTATTAAAGGGTAGGCTTTGGCCGATTTCATGATAGAATGCTTATTCTCCGAAGAAGATACTGTACTGCGAGAAGCCGAAGCGTCTGATCGAGCAGTTGCAGTTCTTCAACACAATCCAAACTCATGGACGTTATATGTAGATGGGTCCTCTACTTTGGACGTCAATGGGCCAGGAGTTATTTTAACAAGTCCGGAGGGATTCAAGGAACAACAGGCCATCAAATTTGGATTCAGAGCTACAAATAATGAGGTAGAATATGAAGCGGTGCTAGCCGGAGTCCGATTGGCGAAGAGTCTTGAAGTTCAGAAACTGGTCATTTATAGTGATTCTCAGATAGTTGTCAAGCAGGTTTCAGGAGAGTTCAAGCTCGAGGTCCCAAAATGATCAAGTACTTGGCGAAATTAAAAAATCGGCTTCAATTTTCACCTCCTATGAATTTGAAATGGTGTTGACGTATTGCGACAATTCTATAGCCGATGCATTATCAAACCGCCACAGAGATGTTAACAACTTTGATGGATCGGTGTATCTGGAGGTTCTACAACTGACCAGTATCAAAGATTCAAAGACGAAGTGATGATGTGTAGAAACGTTCTAATTCTTTGGATGACTCTGTGACATGTAGTATCCGGCGAGATAAATCGTCCTTCCTTCGGATAAAATGTTGGCCAAAAAGTTAAGTACAAGAGTGCTAATTTTGTTCTAATTGATGAAGATCTTTTTCGAAGGGCTTTTTCGTCCCTATTATTGAAATGTTTAGTTCCATCCGAGGTTGAATATGCCTTTCGAGAGGTTCACGAAGGTATTTGTGGTGACCATATGGCTGCTAAGTCCTTAGCCTACAAAGTTCTTCAACAGGGTTTCTACTGGCCAACCATCTTCAAAGAAGCTACGGATTATGTGAAGAAATGCAAAAAATGTCAATTGAATAGTCCAATCCCTCATTAGCCACCAGAAGAGATATACTCGATCTTATCTCCTATTCCTTTTCACGTAAAGGGGTAGATATATTGGGTCCATTACCGAAAGCCAAAGGTCAGGTCAGTTTTGTTATAGTCGTCATTGATTATATGACCAAATGGGTAGAAGCGAAACCACTTAGGCAAATTACGGAACAAGAATGTTTAAAATTTGTGAAAGAGTCGGTAGTATTTCATTTTAAAATTCCTAAGGTGGTAATATCAGACAATGGACGCCAGTTCATGGGATCAAAGTTTGAAGGATTTTTGAAAGAACTGGAGGTTCAACACAGGAAGACTTCGGTAGCTCACCCACAGTCAAATGGGCAGGTCGAGGTGACCAACAGAACGCTGCTGAACGGGATTAAACGTAGACTGGATGAGGGTAAAGGGAGATGGCTAGAGGAATTACTCAGTGTATTATGGGCATATAGAACTACTCCGAGGACCACTATGAGGGACTCGCCTTTCAGATTGGCTTATGGCACTGATGCCTTAGTTCCTGTTGAGATCGGGTCCACTAGTCTTTGGGTTAGTCAGTTTAAAGAGATCTACAACGATAAAGGATTGAAGCTCAACCTGGATTTATTTGAAGAAGTCAGAGAGATAGCTTTGATAAAGTTGGCGGCATATCAGCGAAGAATGGCTAAACACTACAATAAAGGGGTAAAACTTTGTAGATTTGAAGTAGGTGATTTAAATCCTTAGGGAAATGGAAGCTTCTACACCTCGAACTCGGGAAAGCTAATGCCAAACCGGGAGGGGCCGTCTGAAGTAGTTGAAGTTTCAAACCGAGAACTTATCGGTTAAAAGCATTGGATGGATCTCGAGATCAAGAACACTTAACGCTTGGTAGACTTCAAATTATTTCATGAGAGATCGAGTCAATGTCCCGAAATTCTGTAAATGTTTAGATCATTATCAATAAAATATTCATTTTCCTTCATATTGATCTTCTCTTCATTGGTCCAGAATTCACTATGGTGTAAGGAGGGCGGGGTGGACTCGCTGACCATTCGATGGTAGCCTTTTTGGCAGGTGTGTCCTTATGAATTTGTCAGGCCCTTCGTGGTAGGCAAACTTCATCGATGTATAGAGGTTCGGGTGGACTCACTGACCATTCGATGGCAGCTTTATCAGCTGGTGTGTCCTTATGGATTTGTTATACCCTGCGTGGTAAACAAATTCCATAATCCTTCTAACATTGTTATACCCTGTGTGGTAAACAAATTCACTATGGTGTAAGGAGGTTCGGTCGGACTCGCTGACCATTCGACGGTAGCCTTATTAATAGGTGTGTCCTTATGAATTTGTTTTACCCCGTGTGGTAGACAAATTACATGGTCCTTATAAAATTGTTCTACCCCGAGTGGTAAGAAAATGTCCTTATATACTTGTTTTACCCCAAGTGGTAAACAAGATCTTGATGGTGCAAGGAGGATCAGCCGAATTCACCTTATGACTAATCTATTTCACACTTTGAAAATGATAAGTATGCATTACTCTATTTTTTATCCAAGTGTTGGGTTCGGTTCATTCAGTTCAGTTCATTAAGTCCAATTTATTATGATCAGTATTGTTTTTTTTAAACTTAACTGTCATACACCTTATCTGATTCACAATTTAAATTAAGTTCATAAAGAGCTTGTACATTTTTCAAAATTTATTGATATTGAAATATTGATAAAAAGTAGTTGCATAGAAGTCATAAGGCACGAACTTAATATTTCATTGATATTTAAGTGATTACATAAAAAGACTGAAATTTTTACACAAAATTTTGAAGATAAAAAACAGCAAGATCCTATTTAAACATTATTTTGAGTCACAAGCAATGGGATCTAGTTGGGTCATACCAATTTTTCCTTATCTCGCCGACACTCCTCATACCCTTCCTCCTACACCCAAGTATTTCACGCACTTAACTTATCGGACGCCTCCTCAGATTGATCCAGATTGCTTCTTACGCATCTCTTCGGTCAAAAGAGGATTTCGATCCCTTAAGGCTTTTAGCTTATGACGAAGCTTACGACGTTTGGCCGAATGCTTTTCTTTTTCTTCATGGAACTTCAGCTAAAAATTGTTGACTTGTATAACCAAGTTTTGATTGGCTAAAACCAGTTCTTCATTGTTGGCCTTTAGCGCTTCGGTCTCTTCAACAAAATCGCGTTCATATCGACCCAACTTCATTCAATTGGCTTTTTACTCACCTTCAGTTCTTCCTTAACCGAGATCAGCTCATCCTTGGACTCTCTCAGACCCTCTTTGGTTTGGGTAAGTTCCCTCTGAAGGCCTTCATTGGTATGAAGAACATTTTTGTGTTCGCTTCTCTCACGAGCCAACGACGCCTTCAACATATTATTTTCCCTTCTCATAGCCTCCTCATCGGACTCAGCATTTACATGTCTGGGATGTAAACGCCCGAAGACTGCATTTGCCTGCATATATTCAACAGTATCCAATCAATTTCAGATACTTAAACAAGAAAAGAAATGTATAACCAAGAAAATTGTCACTTACCTTTGCCAAATAGCTCATGCCTTCATCAAGAAAATTCCTGTTTGAATGGTTATCAAAGCGGTGATCGTCAATTTCCCGAACAAAGGCATCAAAGAGCTGAAAGGGAAAATTGGCATTGAACCGAGGCCACAAGGTCGGTGCTCCAATTGCCTCATTCTTGAATTCTTGTGATGAAGGCTTTGGGGGGGGGGGGGAAGGCATAGGTTGGTCACGAGTTGGAGAAGGGTCCATATATATATATTCTCGGGGGATGGAGATCGGACTGGAGTAGGGTCACAAACTGGTGAAGGTACAGATGTCGAATCTGGTTGACTACTAGATGGTTGTTTTCTCTTTCGAGATGGTGCTACATTGGGTTCGATTTATTCTTCTTCATTAGCAGTTTGAGTCTCCACTAGGGTTGATGAAGGAAGAACGATGGAAGATGTCACTCTGAGTTCATCGGGGGTCAAAGAAGTAATCTTGGTTCTTAATTTTTTGACTCGAAGGAGCTGTTTACGGTCGTCTACAGATAGATCGAGTAAACTTCTGAGAGCAGGTGTTGGGTTTATAATTGGTTCAGGCTCAGAAAGGGGTTCGAAATCTGACGGGATGGAAATTGGTTTGGGTTTTCGGATGGCTCTCTTCTTTCGACGAGGTTTGAGAATTTCTTCCGGAAGAATTGGTTCATCATCCTCTGGTCCATGAATTTGGGGTTCGGCTGTATGTACTTTGGTAGATGGGTTGTCTTCGGATGGAACCTTACATGGTGGAGGGTCGATAGTGGCTTCGCAGATTTTCCAAATTTTGCTTATCTTCGGATAGGACTTCCTGTTGTGGAGGCTCATCAGTTACTTCTGCAGACTTTCCAGCTAGGAAATCTTCCAAATCCCTTACGTCTATAGAAGACGGCTTAATCAAAGATACTACGAGAAATAGAAAGTCACATGTCAGAACTTATATCAATAATAATTTCAAACAATTGTACAATCAAATAAATTAAAACTTACGTTTGTGCTCATATAACCAAGCTTGCTTGGTAAGAAGAAAGTAACTCCATTCTTTTGATGGGAAATTTTTAAATAGTTCAATCATTTCACTTACACGCTCTTCTGAAATGTCACCGAAGTGTGCAGAAACTACATCTTTAGTGACCCAACCTGGCAACGAAGCAATTTCTGGTCCTTTGACGAAGAACCACCATTTGTGCCATCCTCTGTTGCTGGAAGGAGTATTAATTAACGAGCGTCTTTCGAAATTCTCACCGCTTGATGGTAATTTACTCAAAGCCTTAAACCCTTTCTCCGGGTTTGGCCAATTTTATAAACGCTAAAGAAGAAGTCGAAAGAAGGCTCTACTCTACTTGAGCGTAAAGCAATGAAGGCGAGGATGTGAATGTAGGAGTTCTAAGACCAATCAAGCGAACCCAAAGCCAACAAAACCTAACAGAGTAATCGGAAAAATATGGAGAGAATCTAACTCCCTTATCGAGCAATGTCACTGGGCACTAGTCCAACCTTCCTATCGTTGATACATTCGCTTCTTGGATAGTGAAACCCTCACCGATGAGTATCGAGGATTTGATATCGAGTCTTGAATCCACTTCAAACTAATCTCTGTTATTTCAGAAGGGGTATTGGCATGTGTAAAACGTTCCTTACTCCTGAAAAAGTCAGAGGGAGTAGGAGGGGTTTTTGGAGGGGGATTCGTGCTTGGTTTCTGCCTGAGGTTGGAACTCAAGCTTCTTGGTGGGCCCAGTGTTCGGTGGGACTACAGTAAGGGGAGTTACTTGAATTGGGGAGCTTTGATTTGTATTAAGGGTCACCATTGTTGAGGTTTTGCAGAGAAGAGAAGAAAAATTCTGAAGAGAAGAAGAGAGCTCGAAGGTCCAAAATTCAAATTGGCAGGTAAAACTGTCAAAATTGGTAAACCTTATCTTTTATACTGACGGTTACACGTACTCGAGGGCGGCACATTTAATTGATAGTCATAATCACAAATTTGAAAGGGTTGCGTCCCGGATTAAGTTTCGAAAGCAGCTAATGATTGGACCTTTCAATTGGACTTTCGGTTTAATCCATCTTTTCGCTTTTATTTTTATTTTTATCCTTCACCATTGGGCTTTGGTAAGTTTTATTTTGGGGCCTATTTCAATCCTATCAAATCCTATAATATCATGAACCATTTATAATTTTCTATTAAATATCCTATTTAATAAAAAAAACTAGAAGCGATGTTGGGTGTGATATTTCACCTATTGGTAGGATGGATTGGGCCTACTTATTTGGTTAGTTCATTGGGTCTTTGCTATTAAGTTCTAAAGTTATTGGGCTTAGTCCTTATATTATCTTTGTTATATTTTTACAATACTGGACCGGTTCAATGGGCTAATCCATCATACATTTAAATATATCCATCTTTGACATGAATGATGAAAAGGTGATGGTTGAATTGCTTTTGATTGCAAATCATTAATGTGGATGGGATGATTTTCATTATAAAAAGTGAAAACAAGTGAACAAAGGTGATAGAGTGGCGGGTGAGTCAACGGACGTGGTGATGGGTGGTGTCGAGGTGAGTGGGTGGCGCGATAAACCCAAGGTTTGATAAGATATCATAGCAAGGAGGTCATCCAAGTTAAG
This sequence comes from Panax quinquefolius, assembly GCA_020205615.1. NCBI lineage: Eukaryota > Viridiplantae > Streptophyta > Magnoliopsida > Apiales > Araliaceae > Panax > Panax quinquefolius. Next base: position 46,843,327 of record CM035172.1, on the reverse strand, counting down.
GTAATCGATATTTCTTTCTCTCAATACACTGTTAGATATTTTATCCTCCATTGTTAACATTGATATAAATTATACTAATTCTCACGCTCGAAGAATCCCCTAACTAGTCGGCCGTCAAATCTTTCATGGTGTTGATCGTGTTTCAGATGCAAGGATCGGGACGTCTTTACGTGATTGGGACGTAGCGAAGATCTTGGCGTTAACATCCATCATATCCACTATGCATGCACGACGGCACCACTATGCCGCCATTACTGCTAGGGTTAGAGGGAGTCGAGAGAGAGGGGAAAGAGGTGTGAGAGGGTTGACCTGGGTTAGGGAAAGAGAGGTGCAGCAGACCTTGAGATGCGCCGATCTAGGGGTACCGCAGGCGATTTAGTCAGGGAAAGAACGGTCAGGCAGGTCATTTTCACTTTCACCTCTAACTTCTTTTCCAAACTCTGCTCTAAAAAAAGATAGTGATTTTAACTTATAAAAAAAACTAATATTATAAACTCTTTAAAAAGTAATATTGTAAATAAATTATTATTTAAAAACTTGAATTAATTTAAATTTAAATTTTAGAATGTCATAAATTAGTTAATAACAAATTAAAATATAATTTTTTGTAGAACATTATAGTAATAATTTAACACAAATATTTTTTCTACAAAAGAGTCTTAATTATTATAATTTTTATTGTGAATTTAAAATTTTAAATTATTGTAACTTAATATTTTAATAAATAAAATATTTAATATTATAAATTATTTAAAAGTATTATTAAGAATAAAATTCTATTTTAAAAAGTAATTACATTACAATTTGAGTTTTAGGATACTATAAATTAACTATGAATAAACTCAAACTTAATTACATTACATCTTTTTTTTCATTGTCAATGTATGAAATTTTTTCAAATAAATTTAATTTTTCATGGGCATATTTTTTTTATTATTAAGTAATGTCATTTTTAGTGGATAAATTATTTTAATGTTTGAAGACTTTTTGGAGGACAAAAGATATATTACTTATGTTAGAAATTATTACTCATAATGATATTAAATATAGTGGGTGCGGATGATAGTAATGTTGGATAAAACTTGTTTAGACCCGACAAAAAAGAATATAAGTAATTGCATTAAGCTTCAATATTTTCCTTTAGATGAAATATTGTGTGATGGTTCAAACACAATCAACAAAAATAAATTGAAAAGGCCTCCCTCGATAAATGACGAAACACATATTTAAATGAGATTTTGGATTTAATTGTGCTTATAGATTAATACAATAAATTAGTAAATATAAAACTAAATAAATTGAAAATAAATTATAACATGTGATAAAATTATAATCCGCAAAGGAATTTTTCTCTAAATAAATTCAAAAAACATTCACAACATGCAATTATTGAAGGAAACTCTCCACTCGTTAAAATAAATTTATTCATTGCAAAATATTTATTGTGAGAGAAGTCATCTTTCACTAAATAAAATAAATCCCTTACAAAATATAATTTACGAGAAATATATTTCACAATATATCCTTCATAAAAGATATGTAGTCACTAACTTAATAAATGATATCTATTGTGAGGAGCTCTAATGTGAGCGGATGAAAATTCCTTCACAACTAATCAATTTGTGACTAATATACCATACATTGTGAATGATTTCTCTTTCATTATAAGCCATTTTTATTGTAATCCATCTCATGTAAAACAACGAGTTATTGAAAAAGAAATAAAATAAATAATGCCTTAAAAATGTAAAACGATGCATTTTGAAAAAAAAAAAGAGGGCAAAAGGTGCATGTTATCTTAATTTAGGCAACATTTTAATAGTTGTTGCAAAAAATTGTACAAAATATGCAACAAAAGAAAAATTGTTAACAATGAATGTTGTCCATATTAGGCTACGAAATATAGTAACAAAAAGTCTTTTGTTGCCCACGATGAGCAGAAATCAACTGATGAGAGATGAATTTTTATCGCCAACACATCGACAACAACAAAGTAAATAGGCGGAAAATTATTTTTTGCCTGACAACGAATTGGCAACGAAAATTTGCAACGACCTATTAATTTCGTTACAAAAAATGAAAGCCTTTCACAAATTGTAACAAATGACAAGTTTGTTTGGGAAAAGTTTTGCCTCCATATAAAAATGTGACGTCATTGCATACTTTGTTACTAAATATAAGGATTTATGACGAACCAGTGTTGTCACTTATCCACTCATCTAATTAGTGACGTGCACACTATTATCTCGTCATATAAAATTGGTATTTGTGACAATAAAAATTGTCATAATTTATTAATTTTTCGTCTTTACAAAATTTGCCTCCAAAATTTCTTAAATTTTTTTACCTCCAAATCAAATTGTGACGATATTACGTACTTTGTCACTAAATATAAGAATTTATGACAAATTATTTTTTTCACTTATCCACACATCTAATTAGTGACGCACTATTATCTCGTCATATAAAATTGGTATTTATGACAATACAAATTGTCATAAATTATTATTTTTACTGCACGCCTTTTAAAAGTTTCCTCAAAAAAATTTAAATTTTTTTGCCTCCAAATAAAATTGTGGCGATATTACGTGACTTTGTCACTAAATATAAGAATTTATGACGAACCATTTTTGTTTCTTATCCACTCATCTAATTAGTGACAAACTATTATCTCGTCATATAAAATTGGTATTTATGACAATACAAATTGTCATAAATTATTATTTTTTCGTCATTAAAAAATTTAATTTCCCTCCAAAAATAATTTTGCCTCCAAATAAAATTGTGATGAATTTGTATTTGGCGTCACTAAATGTGAACATTAGTGACGAAAGCACATTGTCACTATTATGTTGTCATCGAAAGAAATATTTGGTGACAATAAATACTGTCATCAATTATTATAAAATGTCACTAAAAGGTTTTCCTCCAAAATTTTGGTGCAAAATTCTACCTCCAAAATAACTTGTGACGAAATTTTCTTAATCGTCATCAAATGTCTAAATTAGTGTCGATATAAATGATTAATAGTAACAAAATTAAAGGTTGTCACAAAAACAAAAGTTTTAGTGACGATTATGAATTTCGTAATTATTAATTAACAAATTGTGACAAAAAATTGTGCGTAGCAAAAAATTCATCATAAAATGTGTGATTTCTTGTAGTGTTTAGGGAATTAGTATGCAATTAGGATTCCTTAATTTAGGGGATTAAGATTGATTTACTTATTAAATTAAGTAATTAATAAGTCCCAACTACTTCTAGCTCTCTAAAACTCCCCATTACTTTCAGTCTCTTCTCTCTTTCTTTTTCTCTCTATAATTTATGTCGCCGCTCTGTTTCTGGGGTTTGTAAACTTAAATGGAGGTTGAAACGCAGACAGTTCCAATCTTTGATCTTAACTCTGGTAAACAACCATTCTCTTCTTACTTCAGAAGCGACTGTTTGCAACTCCAATTCCTTAACTCGCCGGAAAATGACTTATTCCAGCTTCCGCCTACCGACGATGTCAATCGTGATGGCTCTGAGTCGAGAGCTACTTCTGCCATGAAGGTCCAGAAGTTTTATAGGAGTTATGATTCGTTATGATTTTATTGATTTTAGTGTATAATTGGGTCCTTTGTTAAGGTAATCAATCTACATCCACACCTGCAGTTTTTTCATAGTGCAGTTGGTAGCCAAACCTTCATACCAAGGTAACCAATTCTGTTTTATTAAGTTACCAATTTATTTTAAATGTAATGCAGTTGGTAGCCAAACCTTCATGCAGTTGGTTACCAAACTTTCAGACCAATGTAACTAATTCATACTGCAGGTATGGAGATAGATTGGTTACCTTGGTATAAAGGTTTGGTTACCTTGGTATAAAAATTTGGTTACCTTGGTATGAAGGTTTGGTTATCAACATTACATTACACATCACTCTCTTATCTCTCTTTTCCTATGCGATTATTCTTATTTTCTTTTTGACATGAAATTGGGTCTCACCGTCGAAGGGGAGGAGGAAGATGACCCGCTGAAGGGAGGAGGAAGATAGCGTTGCCAAACTTTGAATATTTGAATTTGAATTATTATTTTTGAATTTGAATTTGTTTTTGTTGTTAGTTCTATACTTTTATTATGACTTTCATCATAATCCACGTAAACAGATCCTTTTAGTTGAAGAAATATTTGAGGGTTTAAGAAATGGGTTTTTGTACTGGGGTCAATACAAAATTCGATTTCACGTTCTAGGGTAGGCTAGGAAGTCTTCAAGAATACGCCAAGAAATTTATTAATGATAGAAATATCATTCAAAATCATTTCTCTCGTCAAGACTTGGAAAGTACGTCACATTAATACCAACTGTGACTTCTATCCCTTAACCTAGATAGCATCTCACAATGATACCTATAAACTTGCCATCTTCATTCACGACGTCGCCTACAGAAAGTCTGGCTTCGGTGCATTCCACACAAGGAAGTCAACAACGAAAGGATCGGGGCTCTTTACTTATGGCTTGATATGACAATGATTGACTTTAGTGGTTTGGTTACTTTGAATTCGCATAACAGGATGGTTATGAATATAAAAGCTAACAACCTTACGAAAAACATGATGAGTAGTTAACCAATTGATTCCTAAAATCACATCAAAGGCAAGTATTTTCAAAAAGATAAGATCGACGGTGTAACGTGAAAGTGTTTATTTGAGTCAAACAAGATTTAAAAATAGTAAGCGAACGAAGGCTCCTACTAACGAAGTTTCAACCAATAAGTCAAAGTCTAACTTCTCCTGAGTCAAATTTAAACGTTGAACGCAAAGCAAAAGAGATAAAATAATGGGTAGAACCCCAGATCTTATAAGGTATAGACTTCGCAATTTATAATTAACTAACCCGTGCTAACTTCGCTTCGATTTACTCGCTTTTTGAGAAGTCATGAAAAATGCACTTTCTGAAACCAATCGACTTTGTTTTGTCCAGATCCGCCATTGGTGCCACTATCCCAAATTGGACTTGACTTCACTATAACGACAAAATCGAGCTAAATGACCTTCTTCTTCTTAATTTCCACTTCTATTATCTTTGCCATGATTACCAATCGAAGTGGTTACCATTCTTAGCATGATAATTTCCCCACGATGGTTATCATTGTTACGATACCGTTGCCACCAAAGATGATTATTATCGTGTTGTTGGTCGTTACCTTTTGTTTTAGGCAATCAACACTCTCATGTGCATCATTGCTTATCTCAAAGATTTTCGGATGTCATTCTCAAACACCGTCACAAAACAAGGGTTAATTAACATATCACATATTATCCCTATACTCGATCGACCAATTAAATACCAAATAAATTTAGGTAGGTCATACTAGCGAAGAATTCCTATCTCTCCTCCTAGTTCTAGTCTCACATCTTAGCCAGGATCATATCCTAAGCTCGATACCAACCGTGGCCTTCCCAAAATTAGGTATACGCCACCCATCTTGGGTCGCCACTTACATGGTACATAAATTCAAATACAACTTACTAATATAACTGCGTAGGTATACAAATACGACATAAATCGTGAGTTTGAATACAAATATTGTCTACTAGATATTATACAAACTCAAAAGGAGTCCTCATTACAACTATTATCACACTATTTTCACGTAATAGTGAGGACTACTAATGCTATCCTCCGGACCATTACTTCGCTTCCCTACTGGTCTCCAATTATGTTCTCATTTCAAGAGAACAAGGAAAGAAAGGGTGAGCTCAACTAGCCCAAAGAAGAAATATTATGACTAAGATAATGCGTAATAAATTATCATTAGCCTTCAACAAGATTAAACCGATAAAATACAATAGACAACCAAATTTAATCTGCGGTGAATTAGCAATCCATTAAAAGAGTCAAGTAGAGAATAAAGTCTACTATCTTTTAGGTTTTAAAAGGTTTTCATCAATTTTATCATTGAGACTCAAATTAATAAATAAACCACCACATCTAATCATCCCCGCATTACTGAAGGATTTTCATCAAATTATCAATGGTCAGCGACTATACCGAATCACCCCTCGGTCATAATCATACCAAAAACTATCCATCATCGCATTACAGTGCCACCGAGGACTTTTTGTCACATCATTTATATCAAGTCATGATTATACCGATTGATCCTCGGTCATAATCATACTAAGTTCATCTATGCACGTAAGCCAAAGATAACATAATATAACATGAGGATGATGATAATGACATAATAATTCAATAAAACAAGTTCAAGAATTATTTAGTCCATGAATTATTAACGTCCAAATTGTCAACATAATATCGCTTTAGTAGAGTAAAATTCAAGAATGATCGGAAGAATATTTCCGTGAAAGATATCTTTGGATGAAACGCAAATATCGAAGGATATTCTACTAATTTCATGGAGTATAGAAGTCAAAGTTTTAACCAATTTGGGTATAATAAAGAATGGAATAACAAAAGAAATCACCATGCGTACGTGGTACTTAAGACAGACAAAGTTATTCCAATGTAATAATAATAATGGAACCAAAATGTCGTGAAATTCACACCGAGCGGTGATGTTCCAACAGAATAATAAAGATGGAACCCGATCCTGTAAAACACACAGATATAGGATATTCCAATGTAATGATAAAGATTTTAACCAGTGTCCTGTAAAACACACACGATGTGGATGTTCCAAATGTAATAATAAAAGGCGGAACCAGTCCTGTAAAACACACATGTGGGATGTTCCAATGTATAATAAAGACGGAACCAGTCCTGTAAAACACACGATGTGATGTTCCAAATGTAATAATAGAAGAATGTCACCAAGTATAGGATAAATCATGCATCTGAAAAAAGTTATTCCAATGTAATAAATAAGAATGGAATAACATAAGGATTTCACCAAGTATAGGATATGCTGCCATATACAAAGGTTTATGTATAGGGTATACCACTTTTACAAAGTTATTCCAACAGTAATAATAGTGAATGGAATAATGTAAGTTCTCTTCAAGAAGAAAGAATAACACCCTTACCGTAAAAGAACCTAATATAGAAGTAGTGAAGTAGCGAGTAATACTCTTCTTCTTTCTATAATTTTCTCTATAGCTTCTCTCTATAATTTCTCTCTCTGGAGTTTCAATGAATTCGTAAAGAAAATAATGAAGGAATGAGCTTCTATTTATAGGAAAATGGAATTTATAAGAATTAATCCATGAACGGTCCAGATTGATTTACTTTAATCTGACTGGTCCATATTTAAAGAAAAATCTTTTAAATAAAATATAATATATTCTATTTATATAAAACATTTTTTACTACGCAATACTATGCAAAACACTACGCAACACTATGCATAATAAAATATAATATATTCTATTTATGTAATAACTTTAATAAAGTATTCTATTTTATATAAAAGATGTTTCGCTTTTATTACGTTAATAATACGAATAAAACAAAACGTCATTATCGCTATAATAATTCATATTATTAATCGACAATAATGGAATCAAACCGAGTGACTTCTCACATAAGCATCAACAATCAATACCGGTATGCTACTTATGCAACCACACGTATTCATCGTACTTTTACTACCGAAAGTAGTTCAACAAGAACTACTCAGTAAAACTTCCGGCCGTTATTTCAATAAAATATTTTTGTCGTTTTCTCAATCCGCCAATAATTCCATTAGTGGGGTCCACCATTGAGTCATTGGTAGTTATAAATATTCCCTGCTAAACCAATATTCCCCACCAATCGAATATAATATAACCACTGCATACTTTGCAAAATTTATAAATACTACCCACAACTATAATATTATCTCAAATTCACACCATAATATTAAAAAATTATTTTGACAAAATTTAAATCTTTATTGATAAAATCTGGGGTCTCACAATTTCTCTTTCATTATAAGCCATTTTTATTGTAATCCATCTCATGTAAAACAACGAGTTATTGAAAAAGAAATAAAATAAATAATGCCTTAAAAATGTAAAACGATGCATTTTGAGAAAAAAAAAAAAAAAGAGGGCAAAAGGTGCATATTATCTTAATTTAGGCAACATTTTAATAGTTGTTGCAAAAAATTGTACAAAATATGCAACAAAAGAAAAATTGTTAACAATGAATGTTGTCCATATTAGGCTACGAAATATAGTAACAAAAAGTCTTTTGTTGCCCACGATGAGCAGAAATCAACTGACGAGAGATAACTTTTTATCGCCAACACATCGACAACAACAAAGTAAATAGGCGGAAAATTATTTTTTGTCTGACAACGAATTGGCAACGAAAATTTGCAACGACCTATTAATTTCGCTTACAAAAATGAAAGCCTTTCACAAATTGTAACAAATGACAAGTTTGTTTGGGAAAAATTTTGCCTCCATATAAAAATGTGACGTCATTGCATACTTTGTCACTAAATATAAGGATTTATGACGAACCAGTGTTGTCACTTATCCACTCATCTAATTAGTGACGTGCACACTATTATCTCGTCATATAAAATTGGTATTTGTGATGATAAAAAATTGTCATAATTTATTAATTTTTCGTCTTTACAAAATTTGCCTCCAAAATTCTTAAATTTTTTTACCTCCAAATCAAATTGTGACGATATTACGTACTTTGTCACTAAATATAAGAATTTATGACGAATTATTTTTTTCACTTATCCACACATCTAATTAGTGACGCACTATTATCTCGTCATATAAAATTGGTATTTATGACAATACAAATTGTCATAAATTATTATTTTTTCCGTACGTCTTTAAAAAAGTTTCCTCAAAAAATTTTCAATTTTTTTTCCTCCAAATAAAATTGTGACGATATTACGTACTTTGTCACTAAATATAAGAATTTATGACGAACCATTTTTGTTTCTTATCCACTCATCTAATTAGTGACAAACTATTATCTCGTCATATAAAATTGGTATTTATGATAATACAAATTGTCATAAATTATTATTTTCCGTCATTAAAAATTTAATTTCCTCCAAAATAATTTTGCCTCCAATAAAATTGTGATGAATTTGTATTTGGCATCACTAAATGTGAACATTAGTGACGAAAAGCACATTGTCACTATTATGTTGTCATCAAAAGAAATATTTGGTGACAATAAATACATCATCAATTATTATAAAATGTCACTAAAAGGTTTCCTCCAAAATTTTGGTGCGAAATTTACCTCCAAAATAACTTGTGACGAAATTTTCTTAATCGTCATCAAATGTCTAAATTAGTGTCAATATAAATGATTAATAGTAACAAAATTAAAGGTTGTCATAAAAACAAAAGTTTTAGTGACGATTATGAATTTCGTAATTATTAATTAACAAATTGTGACAAAAAATTGTGCGTAGCAAAAAATTCATCATAAAATGTGTGATTTCTTGTGAGTGTTTAGGAATTAGTATGCAATTAGGATTCCTTAATTTAGGGGATTAAGATTGATTTACTTATTAAATTAAGTAATTAATAAGTCCCAACTACTTCCACTCTCTAAAACTCCCCATTACTTTCGCTTCTTCTCTCTTTCTTTTCTCTCTATAATTTATGTCACCAAGCTCTGTTTACGGGGTTTGTAAACTTAAATGGAGGTTGAAACGCAGATGCCCAATCTTTGATCTCAACTCACAAAACAACCATTCTCTTCTTACTTGAATGATCGTTTTGCAACTCTAATTCCCTAACTCATGGGAAAATGACTTATTCCAGACTTCCGCCTACCGACGCGATGTCAATCGTGATGGCTCGAAGTCAAGAGCTACTTCTGCCATGAAGGTCCAGAAGTTTTATAGGAGTTATGATTCGTTATGATTTTATTGATTTTAGTGTATAATTGGGTCCTTTGTTAAGGTAATCAATCCACATCCACACCTGCAGTTTTTTCATAGTGCAGTTGGTAGCCAAACCTTCATACCAAGGTAACCAATTCTGTTTTATTAAGTTACCAATTTATTTTAAATGTAATGCGATTTGGTTACCAAACTTTCGAGACTAATGTAACTAATTCATACTGCGGTATGGAGATAGATTAGTTACCTTGGTATAAAGGTTTAGTTATCTTAGTATAAAAAGTTTGTTACACCTTGGTATGAAGGTTTGGTTATCAACATTACATTACACATCACTCTCTTATCTCTCTCTTTCCTATGCAGTGTTCTTATTTTCTTTTTGACATGAAATTGGGTCTCACCGGCGAAGGGGAGGAGGAAGATGACCCGCGAAGGGGAGGAGGAAGATGACGTTGCCAAACTTTGAATATTTGAATTTGAATTATTTTTTTTGAATTTGAATTTGTTTTTGTTGTTAGATTCAAGATATTTGAATTATTAATTATGACAGCTATTTCTCCTTGATTTTAGGTTTCCTTATTATTATGAATTAAATCCTATACTAATTCTCTAAATTAAGGAATCCTAATTATGCTTAATATTGTAAATAAATATGAAAAGTGTATTAATTGTGTAAATATTTTATGAGTGTCTTATTGTTGTAATTACTTTACTAAATGTTGTATATTATTGTAAAAGACCCTATTAATTATTCAATTTTTATGGTCAAACATAGCTTACAACTCTTTAATGGATATTGGGGCCTATTGTTAGAACCAATGTTTTAAAATTTGGATCGGATCGACGGTCGGACCGATAAAAATCAGAATCAGTCCGCCTTTCGGTTCAATTTGGTCCAGTGACCGGATTTTGGTCAAAACTCGGATTGACTCGTTGATCATCGGTCCAACTGGTAAATCCGGTTAATTGACCCAGTTGACCCGATTTTTAATTTTTTTTACCAAAAAAAAATTAATATTAAAATTAACCATTTTTATTAATATTTTAACTCATCTTTATTATGTTTTAGTTCATGAAAAATAAGATTTTTAAATTTTTTTATTAATTACTAATAATATATATTAATGACGTCACTGGATCGGTTCGACCACTAATTGGACGAGTGATCCATCCACTCGGTACCTTTTTCGGTTCGATGAACAGTCCGGTTCTGAGAACCTTGGTTGGAACATAGAATAATAAGTAGCACGAAATTATATGTTTATGTATTATATGAATAAAAATTGATAAGATATTTGTTCTACGCTTATTTGTAAAATTATATTTGGGATAAAACTATTAATTTATTGTGTTTTGTTTGTTTTCAAGTTTGAACTTAGGACTATTAATTAGTCCAGAATTATAAAATAATTTAATATGGAAGATTATTTAATATTATATTTAACCGTATATTATAATCTTGGGATTATAATTCTTACAAACAAATATTAAAAATATTTAAATTACTTAGAAACATATTGTTATACTAATAAATAATAATATATATTGTGACTTGGTGCATGGATATTTTGTTGACAGTTACGTGGATAATAACTTTTTAAGAATATAAGTAATATGGTTGCCAATCACTCATATAATTTTATTCAATCACATATATTAATTAATATATTTTTAATCGTAATTTGACAAAAATTCAAAATATATAACATAATTTTATTGTTTTTAATAAGATACGACAGCTAGCTGAAATTTAATTTGGGCGACTAGGAACTGCTTGGTGCTAAAAATAGTACATCTATCAAATGTAAATATCAAATGCGGTTGTGAAAATATAAATTCCTTCTGCATAATAATTTAAGAGATGCTAATGTCCCACGGCGTTCAATCATTATAATCAAATAGAAGGAATATATGTCAGTTGATACATAATTTATTTCCCAAAGATTTATTATATTTTTAATGCATAATTTCAAAGATTTTAATGCCCCATTGTGATATCATTAATTTTAGTGCTGATGTCAAAAGTCATACTCCCTCGGTTTCTTTTTAATTGACTTTTAAAAGACAACATAAAAATTAAAAAATATAATTAATATTTTGTCTAAGATTAAAATGAGTATAAAATCTCAATATTATTCTTCAAAATTCATCGAAAAAGATAAACAAATTAATATTTAATATAGGGATAATACGTCATTAATATTTGCTTAGAATCTGCTAACGACAAATAAAAAAGAAAAATTTCACCCTCTAAAAAAACAAATAAAAAGGAAGTTATTTATGGATAACAATAGCTTTTCATTTTTCTTTTTTTAGGAAATTGATATATTTCCACAAGTAAATTTAATAATTTCATAAAGATTCTACTCATATGAATAGTAAATGGATACCACCCTTGATCGTATGAAAGAATAAATTTTAAAATTATCATTTTTACTTGTAAAAATATCAATTCCTTTTTTAATGATTTTGGTTTTTAAGATATTATTAAAATTAATGACTATTAAAAATAATAATTACCTTAAAAATAATTTTAAGGTACAATTTGACTTTTAATTAACTTAATTATGCCTAATATATAAAACTAGAGGTACCGGATGAATATCACACACAAATTCTTCCGAATGCAACTATTTGTTATAAAATTTCTACATAAAAAACTTGTATACGATGATCAAAAAAATATAACTAACACATATATATGTATATATATACATATAATCGTTTCTCCAATCTGATTTGATCCGTTAATGGACCAGAATCAGCCCGGAACGTGTGTGTGATATATATATATATATATATATATATATATATATATATATATATAACGGATAAGGTCCGGATTTAGGATCGACCAAAATTGATCCTTTTTTTTGCTTTTTAAAACAACTAAAAAAGGTTTAATATTTATGGAATTGAAATTTTACATAATACGATGTTTTGGGTGTGATATGTATCCAAATCACACCTAAAACATCGTATTATGTAAAAATTCAATTTCATAAAATATTAAACTTTTTTTAATTATTTTTAAAAAAAGAAAAAAAAATCCGTATTTTATAAAAGTCCGGATTAGGATTTGGATCGATTCATATATATATATATATATATATATATATATATGGGGATTCCATCAGCATGACTAGGATTATTCGTGGAATAACCTTTTTTATTGTGGAATTTTGTTTGAGCAAAAAAAAAAATTCATGTTTAAAAAAAGGCTCATGTAATAGTTTTTGGATGAATATATATATATATATATATATATATATATATATATATATATAATCACGAGTCTATTAATTAAGTGCTAGATGGCAAAAGAACAAGAAGGTATGCATGCAATACAACTGTTTGACACATACAGAAACCATATCTACATCTATATAATTAAGAATCCACCAGCTAACTCCACATCTACACAGAGAGAGAGAGTAATTACTCACATTCTTGACTTAACACTCTCTCATCTTCTTCTTCTTTCTGATCATTGATCATGAACTTCTCAACTCTTATTTTAACTCTAATAATTTTATGTGATTTCAAGCACTTATTGCTCGCAGAAGGGGAACTAAGAGTTGGATTCTACTCCCAAACATGCCCAAATGCGGAGTCCATAATTGCCTCTGTTGTTAAAGAAGCCACAGCCACCAATTCAAGAATTCCTGCCATTTTGCTTAGGCTCCATTTCCATGATTGCTTTGTTGAGGTTCTCTCTCTCTCCCGACTCTCATTCTTGTTCGGAATCCAACTTTTGACTTGCTTTGAATTAATTTGTGGGGCCCATTATATATCTCTTGACTTTTTTTTTATCAGTTTGAATAGTTTTTAGAGATATTCACATCTTGTATTTTTCACAGCCCTTGATTTTTCTCGAATTAGGTTTTTATACGTAAATCTTATGGTGTTGTATTTAACACGGTTTTGGCTAAGGTAATAATACCTTATGATTTATACATATGTATGCTTGACAATGAATTTTGATTTTGTTTGGTAAAGGGTTGTGATGGATCAATTTTGATTGACAATACGGAACGCCCCTGAGAAAAGGGCATTCGGTCACGAAGGTGTGCAAGGATATGTAGAGTAGAGACAGCCAAAGCTAAGTTGGAAGCCCAATGCCCCGGAGTGGTTTCTTGTGCAGACATTGTTGCTTTGGCAGCTAGAGATGCTGTAGTCTTGGTAAGTAATATTTTTTTTGTTTTAAGTTATAAGATCATTGTTGACTTTTGAAAATAAATTAAAAATATTATTAAATTTAAAATTGAGATGATTCTTTAAAAGTTATAAAATAATAAATTTTATAATTAATACTATTTAGACAGTTTATAATACTTCATCCGTCCTGGGATAACTTGTCTTTATTCTTATTTGAGGTAGTCACAAGTTAAATGTCAACTTACCTTAAATGATCTATTTTTTAATAATTTGCCTATAATACCCTTATTATTAATTGTTATATTTCTATTTTTCATGCATATTTATGGGCATCCCTAGTAATGTGAATAAAAGAAAACTATGATTAATGAGAATTTAAATATAGACAATTTTGTCGTTTTATCCTCTTTTTTAATATCTGTAAAAAAGTCAACAAAAAACTTTTATACTACGGAGGGAGTAGTCATTATTGTATTGATAATTAAAATTAATGTAATCCATGTCAATTTTGAATTCAAAAATTTCTTTAAGTTCACTTTAAAAAATCAATAATAATTTTTATATTTTGAAATGGAGGGACTAAATTTTTTAATGATATCGTTGGAACTTCGGAAATTAGAGTGAAAAGGAAAAAAATAAAAATTTAAAGGTTTAACGAGAAGATAACACAACATCATGCTGACATGACATAAAAAATACTTGGATTAAAAATAATTGATATTTTATATGTTAAAATAATATTTTTGCATGAAAATGTTACCTACTCATTATTTATATGAGAAAAATTATGTGAAAATATAATTTTTATATAAAAATTATAATTCCTAAAAAAAAACTGAAATCTTCTATATCAGCTACTTTCTCATCAACAATATACCACTACATTTATTGTTGACAAACGTTATTTATTACTTGAAATAAATTTTGTAAATGAATGACGATGACCTGAAAGAAACACAGCGGATAACACGATAGTAAATCTACACATATTTTCTCTCTCCTCGTATTATTGGTTAAGGTTGTATGAGCAATACATTTTAATTTTTTTGCTACTAAATCCCAACACATTTTTCTGATCTCTTATTTTGTGTTACTGGTATTATACAATATGTTTAAAACAACTACAAATTACATATGAACATGTTCATTGCGTTGAATATTTTAATATTTTGTCTATATTATTTTTGTATTGAAAAAAGATGGTGTTATTCTTTGGATTAAAAATAATGAGAGAGCAACCGAAATTATATTTAATACTTGGGATAATATTGAAAATTAAACCATTAATGCTTAAAATAAATTTTTAAACGACAAATATTAAAAACAAACACTTCTCTAAAATGATATTTAAAAAAGGATGGAAGAAGTAACTAATTACATTTATTTTCACAAATAGTAATTCTCCTTTTTATATTGATTTTTGCGTCTATTTTCCTCTTTTTTTCTTCTATATATTTCAAGCTCCAAGCATATAGTTAATTTCTTCTCAATGCCTTTTGCTCTATTTAGTTTAACCATCAAATACAACACTCATGTAATTTGTAGTTGTTTTGAACATGTTCATTGCCGATGAGGTATTAGCTTATAATGATTAAGACTAAAGTATATCATGATCTTTAAGTTCAGTTTTTATTAATTAGGTGAGTTTATTTTTTTATTTATGTTAGACTTGTGTGCGACTTTTTTTCTTTATGTTATAGTAAGGGTTGATTGATTATTGATATTGTAATAATAATAATGTACTTGATTATGAGATACTACATCCGTTCTAAATTAAAATATACAATTTGATTTTTGAGATCAAATGACATCATATTAAACTTTAAATTGATATAAATTTATTTAATTTATACAATTGATACAATTATTATAATTGTATATTATATAACAAAACTATTAACCACAAAATTTATTTAATTCTAAACTTTTATGAGTTATACCAATTTTGAAATTTAATATCAAAATCGATATTTGATCTCAAAAGTTAAATTGTATATCATATAATATTAGAACGAAGGAGTATTATACTCCCAAAAAGTAGAACTTCAAAAAAAGAAGAAGAAGAACATGTTCATTTGAATTATTACAACACATTTAATTATAGAAAGTGTTATATTTGAGAGTTAGATATACTATTAAAGAATAAGTTCTATGACAAATGCCCGTAAATTAGTGTTTTATATCATTCATCCGATAAGAACGCGAACTCTACATTTTAAGAAAAATCAATGAGTTTTAATTATTTTAAAATAACTAAATGAATTTTATCATGTAAATAATATTACATAATCTATTAAAAGAATCAAAACTCCTTAATTTTCTTTAGAAATACAAAATTGTCTAATTCTTATTCTGACTGTGTTAAAACACTAGTTTACAAGCTGTGCCTATAAAATTGATAGTATTTGTCTCGTTTCATTAATCCAATTAGACTTTTTTCGTTTGATGAATTAAGCAGAGTGGTGGTACTTTTTATGAAGTTGAGACTGGACGGAGAGACGGTCGGGTTTCCGATGAGAAACTAGCAGCCGATATGCCGGATGTAAATGAGCCAATTGAGAGTCTCAAGGCTAAGTTCATCAACAAGGGACTTTCAGCAATAGAACTAGTCCTCCTCTCGGGTATTTACTAGTTTTGCTCTTTATGATATATTATATACACCTGTTGATTAAGTCATTATATACAAAGTAATTGATTTTTAAAATTAATAGTACAATTCGAATTAAAAAAAATTTTAAAAAAAATTATATAATACACACTGGCTAATTAATAAATCCAATTACATCCTGATTACTAGTGATTAGATTTCCTAGCAATTTCGATTATTTAGAGTAATGGCTGATATTTTCACATAAAAATATGGGATTTAGATCTCCTCCAGTACACCTTTTCTCCAATTTCATACAATACACCATATTTTTATAGTTGTGAATGGTATAATTGAAATCGATATTGGTCAACTAATTTATTATATTGAATAACATATATATATATATATATATATATATATATATATATATATATATAATCCGACACTTTTTCAGCATTTGACGAACATGTGAGTTTTTCATCAAAATTTCAATAGATGAAAATTCTTTGACTTTTGACGGTGAAAATATTTTTTATGATTCTAATCTTTTGTAGGATTGATCTTAATATCATCTATTTATTAACATATTTTGGTCATTAGTAAGAAAATTATTAAGATCAAATAATTAGTGTATTGGATAAAATTGAAGGAAATGTGTAATTTTATTTGATACATGATATATCACACATCTCTTTGAAAGAGTTTTCCTTAATATTTTTCGACTGATAACAAAAAATCAATACATAAGTTCGCAATACACAACATTTTCTTTTTATTATTTCCTTTGTATTCAATAGTTTTAAAATTTTTATTTGTGCCAAAATAAGTTTATGCAAACACATATCGAGGAATATTGAGTTGAGTTCAAATCAAATTTTTAATCGAATTGAGCTTGAACTGCGTCTTTAATTAATTCCAAGAGAAGCTGTAAATTATTCCATCCGTTCCTAAAAAATTGTCGTTTAAGGTTTTTGCACAGAGATTAAGAAAGTGTCATTTACCAAATAAAATTTGTTTAAAATTCCATCACTACCCTTTATGGAAAATTAAAACTATATAACACATAGAGAAATTTTGGAGACGATGAGAGAAGGTAGAAATTAAAATAGGAAAATAAATAATTTATTAACTACTCGAAAGTTGTAAGCGAAAAACGTTTTAAAATAATTTTTTTCTTCTAAAACAACAATCTTTTTCGAACAGAGGGAGTAATAAATTTCTACTAATGTTTCATGACTTTCCATCAACATTCAGGCGCACATACAATTGGTACCACCGCGTGTTTCTTCATGCCCAAGCGACTTTATAACTTTTCCGGCAGAAACGACTCCGATCCATCGATCAACGGTACCTTTTTATCGAAACTCAAAGATCAGTGCCCGCGAAATGGTGATGTTAATGTACGATTGCCGATTGATCGGGACAGTGATGTAAAATTTGATAATCAAATTTTGCAAAATATTAAGAATGGCTTCGCCGTAATTTCGTCAGATGCTAGGCTTTATGAGGGTAGCGACACTAAGAAATTGGTCGATTTTTATGCTCAAAATAATTCTACCACAAATCCTCAAATCGGACCGCCGTTTATGAGAGATTTTGGTATAGCAATAGTGAAGTTGGGTCGAATTGGTGTGAAGACAGGCACAGAAGGAGAGATCAGGAAAGTTTGCAACTCTTTTAATTAAGTTATTGTGATTTTTATTTTTTGAAAAAAAAATATAATTATTCTCGAAAGAATGAATAAATATTCAGGTCCAAGTTATAAAGCTTGTGAATCCGATGTTACTTTATGAAATGAAAATAATTAAATATTTATTATTTTGGGGCCATTATTAGAGAAAGAGTTGGATTG
Organism: Panax quinquefolius; assembly: GCA_020205615.1. Lineage (NCBI taxonomy): Eukaryota > Viridiplantae > Streptophyta > Magnoliopsida > Apiales > Araliaceae > Panax > Panax quinquefolius. The sequence goes on along the minus strand of CM035172.1, from coordinate 46,824,915 downwards.
ACTTTCTTAATTTGCTTAAAGCTAATTTTAAAGAACCAAGAAAAGATCAATACTAATTATTACCGCATTCTTTCTAAATTATAAAATTAATATTGATTTTTTTTAAAAATTAATTTAAGATATTTTTATATTTAAAATTGACATGATTCATTTAAGTTTTGAAAATAATAAAACATATTAGTAATAGTATTCAATGAATTCAAGTCAATTTTAATTTGAAAATGTTTAAATTTGACTTTTAAAAAGTTAATATTAATCGAATTTGGAACTGAGGAATATTATACTTTGTGACCTAGGTATCCAAAATAGTTCAGTAAATTTTTTGCAAAATAATCAAAGTTAATCCATTTATTATATATGTCTCCTCTAACATTATTGCTCTTATATACGCATGTATCTTTGATTTATTCTTTTTTTAAATTTTAATTCTAAAGAATGATTCTTTCACTAAGCATAAACAAGGAAATATAAAATAGTAAAATGTAAACAAGCTCAAACTGAAAATAAGTTGTGTAGGACGTATTTAAGCTACCATACCTTTTTGTTTTAATTTTTTCATAACAAGTTTTAATTTAAGTTTCAAATTTCGAATTTTTATATATCTTAAACAAACCTTAATATGTGGTAGAAAGATAGTTATTAGAAAATTAAATTAAACTCTAAATATGTGGAATCATGAGAGAGAAAGAGAGAAAAACCATAAATATTTGAAGAAGCATGAGAAAAGAAAATATAAATATGATTACATTTTCTTTTCTCAAATATTCGTTTCATTACTAATTAGTTTAATAAGTATTTTTATTTTTGCATGGACGTAAGGAAATAAGATGGAAATCTTATTTTATATCGGTGACTGAATTAATCTCATGCATTGCTTCGTGGTTAACAAAAATAGCCCATGATTACCCCAAAAAAAAAAAAAGATAGCCCAAGTTTCCCCGTTCCTTCGTAAGCACCTCGAACGTTGAAGCATGAGCTCAGGGCACTACTAGAATTTGTCTAATCTTGCACCCAGAAAAACAAAGGAAAAAAAAGGAGAGAATTTGTCTAGTCAAAAACGAACAAATCCGTTACTATAGACAAGAATCTATTAGTTGCTAAGCACCAAATCCGTCGCCAAAAAGTGGTCGCTAATAAAATAAAGAGTTAAATACACTTTGTAACATCCCCTTTCCCAAAAGAAAATAGATGTTACGCACAAAACATAATAAATACAATCTTGTAATATACCTCAAAGTATTTCTAAATAGACTGAATACCAACCGTCTTAAACGCCAATTTAAATAGAAAGATTTTCACAATAACATAATATCTACTTCTAAGGATGAATGTCAAAAAATAGGCGCCAAAACATTCATCTACAAAATATTAGAAATTAAACCAAAGTTCGATAATAGTCTCAAAACTAATTTACTAATTTAGATCAAAGGTTGCTCGATCGCTTTGAAATTCGATCACCCTTGATTACTTAGGAAAAAGAATACAAATATGGAGCCAATTATCAAAGACGGATATAAAGATGCACATATATAAAACAATATATATATGTACCAAAAGAGTACGAATGAAACTAACAAATACAAACTACTGAACGAAGTTATGAATATATCGAAATTAGTGAGACAATGTACAAATGATTTACACCGTTGAACTAACAACTATAGTCAAAAGAATTCCAATCAAAATAAGGCTGAATCAAATGGTTATAAGGTAACAATTTCATATTGAGCTCAAATACAAATAACCAAAAACTAACAAAATACATCGGTACCATGATGTATGCAAATCAAATTGGACAGTACGCACGACACATACGTCACTAATCCGCCAAACAAATCAAATCAAATATTGAATCGACCTATATTATCCTGAACAAATATATAAATTGGCCAAAGCTCATACCCAAAGCATACAAAAGGATACACCGTAGACTAATCACATGCAACGCCATGGAAGGTGTCATGTCCTTGTGTCAAGAGGACATGTCTCTGTGGTACCCCCACATGTTGTTAGCTCAAGTACTAAGGATCAACTTACAAAATATAAGTCAAAAGGGGTTCAAATCACAAGGCTTACATGACCATCTCCAAATGATATCTATCGAATTATCAAATACAAACAAACCTTACTATCACAAGATATCAACAATCTGAAAACTTTCAAATGTGAACAAGAATATACGAAGACTGATACAAATGAATGAAGTCTCAAAAATACAGTTTCTCAAATGACGAAATATTACATAACTAATATAGGAAATAGAAGCACAATCAAGAAACAAAGTACGGAATCCGTACTTGGATATAATACTAAAATAATTCACCCAATTCCCAAGTATCACAATCACTAGACACCTTTCTCAATCCAATCTATGTATTTATCAAAATAATACAAGACCATTAATTAAATTACTAAATTGTAAATTTTATATTTATTTTTTATAAATTTTAGCAGTATTAATATTATTTCATACACCCTCGGTAATTAGGAATACTTTCTCCATATAATATTTTGTAATGTAAAAATACCATTTTAATCTAATATATTCAATGATAATAATATAATAAAATTTTATTAACTCCTGAAACCTCCCGTACTAGCTTGCATCAATAACATGAATTATTTCACACTATTTTCTAGTTTTATTTGGATTATTAATATTTTTATATTAAATTTTGATATATATATATATATATATTCCTTGAATTTCAGTCCTATCACTTTTGATCGATATATGGGACTCTTAAATTGGGACAAAGATATTCGTCGTTATAGGTCAGTCGTCATAGCTATAGCGACGAACCAAACTGTTGTCATAGCACAAATATACGGTTTGTTGTTACAGAGCGACGGAATGAAATAAGGTCGCTTCAGATCCAGATTGCTAGAGGTGGTCCATCTGAACCACCCACACCTAAAACGGACTATATATATATACACACACACACACACACACACATATACTATTTAAGTATTAAACCTACGATTATTCTTAACTTCCTTATTTTCTTTATATATATCCCAATTACAAATTAAAATAGCATTAACAAATTTGATTAATTAAGCGGCGAGAATAATTTTTAAAACAAATTGTAAACACAACAATAAAATAGATTGTAATTACGGTAACAAAATAATTATAATAGTCCGAAAATTACCTTTTGAAAGAAGAATATGATGAATAATTATTTAAATTTCAAATTTCGTTGTATCCCGCTTCTTCCATTCTTCTTTATTCGTTTTCTTTGCAATACTAATATTAGGAAACCCTAACTTAATATATTAAAGTTATGCTTATTATAATTTGGTCTTTAAACCCAACAATTAAAATTGGGCTCAATTAGTTTTACAAGCCCAAACTTAAATACTTAGAAATTAGTTTAACCCAATTCATTTGATTATTATTGTTATTATTATTGTTATTATGATTATTATTATTGTTGTTGTTGTTGTTGTTGTTGTTGTTGTTGTTATTGTTGTTGTTATTTATAGATATTTTTTATTTTTTTTCGGATAATACATCACTTTCACCTTACAAAGGATTTCGTTCCCGGAATCAAAGAGGAATAAAGATTTACGATATCAAAGAGGTGAGTATACTCTGTAGAATAGTCTCTTCCGCCTCCCAAGTAACTTCTCATACCTTATTGAGATTATCTTCTTCCTCATAATGATCTAAAATTGTCTCGGCTCTTTCTTCGTCAAAATTGTAGAGACTAAAACCGAAGAAACATGCTTTGGATTCACTTAATTTAGACATCGATGAATTGATCATTATGATTTTTTAATGGACTACAATGCGTATAAGTATTTTGCTAGAATTCAACTAATCGAATTAAATATGGATTAAAGTTTTACCTTCACTCTTTAAATATAAATACTAAACAATATAGGAGTTACCAAAACTTTAATGGTCTCCTCAATTTTAATTAAATCAATTATTTAATCATCTATTAAAAGAATTTAACTTTATTGATCAAATTTGTTAATTCAATTACATTTTTATAAAATAAAATTAATTAATATTTAATTATTATAGAGAATCGGGTTATTACATCCCCCCTAAAAATAACTTAGTCCTCAAAATTCAAATAAGTTACAATTTTTTTTTATTTAAATTGCATATATAATTATTCATAAACTTTAGTTAAGACGTAGTATCGCCTTTTGTAGCGATCAACGCTGGTAAGTCATAGGTCTACACAATTATCCATGTATTTCTGAGAATATTAAATCGACTCTGCGCATCAAACCCTTAGAAGGTTCACTACAAGAAATTGGGTTATTTCCAACGGAATTAAGGTCGATCGAATTTATTCGCTCGGAATTAGTATATTCGCGACGGAATATTCAGTCGGTCATAATTCCCTCGACGATAGTACAAAGTCGATGGAATTCCGTCGACACAAGGATATGGTTGGGGCGCGAAAGTTTCCCTCTAACGCGAATGACAATCTCGACGGAAAGTCGATTGATTGTGCTTCGAGGATACTTTAGGATCGACGGAAGTACTTGCAATCGAATTCTGTTGAAAATAGTAAATATTAAAACCTAATTTATTATTGCCCAATTTAAGGTTATTTTTATCAATTTATTTTACATTTGGAACCCTAAATTTTCAAATATATGGTTATTGTGACATCCCCAAATCTGGTTACTTAATTTTCCACATGATTTGGTGTTCACTATTCAAACATCATATATCTATCTACCCATAATCAATGAAAGCATTAATAGATAGAAATAAATCCTCTCCTTAAGGAGTTACATCATAACAATACATAAATCCTAGGTCATACTAACCTTAAATCTTAACTGCGGAAACATAAACAATTAATCATCTTACATCATTAACATAAGTCTAAAAACATAAATACATCATCACATAAAATAATAAGTCTTCAACACTTGTTAATCTTGCCCTTGCCTTTGCTAGTAGAAGGCTAGTGGGATCTTCGTTCTTAAGCGCAATGTTATTATTACGCAAGAGTGAGCACGATTGCAAGTATAATAATGAAATAACAATATAATAACATGCGAATGAATCAAAGACTTACGGAATAAAAACTAAACTTTTGAATCAAGAATGAATAACAAGAATCAAAAAGAATTACGAGGTTATAAGACCTTGAACTATGTCCTGGGTTATCAAGGGTTATACTTGAAACCTTTAACGATCGTAAAGACTATGGACTCTTCTACTGCATTTGGGGGATTAGCCCTTAGTACCATCTTGCATGCACAATATCTCAACGCTAACGTATAAGTAATCCCTTTACTGAGGTTGTTCATCTCGGTTTGACATTGTAGAGTCGCACGAAAGGAAGTTTGGTTTGGATAAATCAATAAGAGTTCGTAAATTTAGAAACGTTCATCAACTAGGGACTAGTCGAATCAAATAAGGGTTCACTAGTCTAATATGGTTCAACAATAAATGATATTTAAATTGAATAACAATCTCAAGAGTTATCTGATGGAACAAGTATTGTATAATGAATCATACTTTGAAGAGATAAATAATCTTCAATATAACAATTTGAAATTGATTTAATAATAACGAGAATTTACTCTGCGTAATTTATAAACTTGAATAATGATAACAAGTAGGGTTAAGAAACTTGCCTTATCGTAGATTACACATTAATTATACCGTTCCTTAATTTAATCCTACATACCATTCATATTCACGATACTAGTTAATTATAATGTAATTAATCACCACAAGTTCATTCTTTTATCTAATTCGGATTATGACTATACTTAGTCAATTTATCATACTTATTGTCACACACAATTTACACTTCACGAATAATAAGTTAATTATGCATTCAATAATTCAATCCACATGCAATTATGTTATTGACATGTTAAGAATCTATTTTAACATCTCATTATACTCTAACATATTTTTTATGTTCATTAGATTAGGTTAATATTACATTTACGGACTTGAACACTTTAAAATTACATTTGGACATTACGGAGAGTGGCTGTATTTTAAACCACCTTATATAATCTCATTTGGCTTATTTGATTCCATGTTTGACTTTAATATCGATCAATGGCGTTTGCGGTATGGCTTCTTATATTATTTGATTTATTTTACTGCGGTACAAACGTATTTGTACATGCTTACGATTCTGAAAATTGCGATTCAGCGAAAAATTACGAACATGCCAATTTCTACCAATTTTTATTCCCTACATGAAATTAGATATACCGGACATTATAATATACATATAACAATTACTCAACCCTTACAGCATGATTTTAATAAGTTAAAACACATAATTAACAAAATCAACACATGTAATTTTACTGCTCTTGTTGTTCTTGAAAGTTTTGAATACAAAACATGAAAATCAACACTACGGGTTCGTTATAATACTGAATCCGTTCATTTGAAGTTTGGTCTCTTTGTTTTAATATACATAATTATATACAAGTATAAAATTTAAGAGATAATATATGATTGATATATTAATTTTGTGAATAAGAGCCATATGGCCATATTTCTCTACTTTGTAATTTTGTAGCAACAATATCTGACGTATTTTATGAAATTGATGTTATGGTTAACATATAATATATAGCAAAATATGATATGATGACATTTATCACATATATAAACCCATAATCCTTACCCTTTTCAATTACAGAAGTTTTAAAAACTTAAAGCCATTTTCATGAAAACTTAAACAACGTAATAAAAAAATGGGTTGAAGAATTTACCCAAAGCGTAGAGTGTAGATTAGTAGGCTCGGATGCTTTTCAATCCCTCATTCACAATCTCTCAAATTTTCTCTGACAATTTCTCAAACTCTCTCTGACTATTTTTCCAAACTTAGATATTAAAAGAAGAAAATGTATTATATAATAAAGCAGAGATGTAGATTGTGGTCGATTAACTTGATCATGGGTTAATCTATCCCAACTCCCAAATGGGCTTCGTTTGGCTAGGCTTAATTATTGGTTCAAAACCATTTAATTTAATAAGTCTTTTATCCTATAGTTTAATAGTATCACACCCAATTATAAAATAAATCAAATATCTTATTTACTTTAATTTAAATAAAATATGATAATTTATCATTAATTCACATAGTCACATAATTAATTTTTGATTTATTAATTATGTCAAATTATTAAATCTCTAATTAATTATTACATTAATTAAAATAACATTATGCTTATTAAATATTTCCTTTAATTCAATAAGCTCACATAAATACATAATTTGAATAATAAATATTCTCCACGTTAATTTAATAAATATAACACATATAATTAAATTAATTTATCATAATTGCATCAATTAATTATTTAATCTAATAATTAAATCATCTAAAATATTTATTTAATTCAATAAATATTAAAATTAAATTACAAAAATCTCGTTCATCACAGTTATGCATAAATTTGGGTATAAGTTTTTATCAATTAATTGTTAGTTTGGATTTTAGAAATATTGTGTTGAAATTAGGCGTTTTTATCTTGCTGAAATTTGGATTATCTTTGAAGTGTTGTTGAAATTGGGATTATTTTTGATATTTTACTAAAAATTGGAACTTCATTCTCCTACCGTTAATTGTTGGTCGGTTAATGTTAATTACTGCCTATTTTATATATTTGAGTATATACTGATTGTGGAAATGTATATACTTGTTGGTTCATTCATCTCATTATAGTTGATTGATTGGCGTTTGTTGTGTTGGTATTGGTATTGATTCTTCTTTGTGATATGTGGATTGTCTTATGTCAAAATATTGTCATATTTGTTATATCCATCATTGAATTCAAATCCAAAATTTCTATCGAAATTACTGCAATAACAATATATGTGGGACCTTATTTATTATATTAATGTATAGTTAGTTTCTCAAAACTAAATAAATAAATAAATTTAATTTAATTTAACTAAATTAAATTAAATAATATAATATAATATAATACAAAATAAATTAACAAATAAATCAAATTTAAAATAAATAAAATAAAATTAATAATAAACTAGAATAAATTAAATTTTTAAAATTTAATTTAAATTAATATAAATAAATGTAAATTAATTAATTTAAAATAATATAAATAAATATATAAATAAATCAAAATAAATAAATATAATTTTAAAAAATATAATAAAATACATAAATAAATCAAAATAAATAAATAAATCAAATTTAAAATAAATAAATTAAAATTAATAATATACTTGAATAAATTAAAATTTAATTTAAATTAATACAATTTAATGTAAATTAATTACTTTAAAATAATATGATAAAATACATAAATAAATAAAAATTAATTAATTAATTAAATTTAAAATAAATAAAATAAAATTAATAATAAACTTAAATAAATAAAATGTAATTTAAATTAATATAATTAAATGTAAATTAAATAATATAATATAATAAATAATAAAAATAAAATAAAATAAAATAAAATAATTATCTTAAACTAAGTAGCATTTGCTTAGTTTTCCATTACATAAAAAATATCACTAATTAAATAAAATCAAAGCTAATAAATTAAATAAATATAAATTAAAATAATATAATATATTTGAAATAAATTAGTAGAAAATAAAATTATAAACTAAGTAGAATTTACTTAGTTTTCTACAATTAAAAGTAACGAATAAGTTTTACATATTCAAAGAAATAAAATAAAATACATATAACTTAGTACCATTTACCTAGTTTTTCATTGGTAAAATAAACTAAGTAGCATTTGCTTTAGTTTACCACAATTTTCAATAAACTCAATAATGTCACGTGTTAAATCTTGATACACTCGATTGACAATCAATTACGATTATACACTTTATAGTACATATATCATTCCATTAACTTTTAGTAAATATTTACTATAGTCGGGAGCTTAGAAACCCGCTTGACATTCACTCATTAGAGTGAATGTTGAATAATCCCCGCTTATTCTTTGGATGTTATGTCTCACTTGGGTCGGTGCCAATTCATCGATGTGCGTTTTATAAACTTTTGAGGATTTTTCAAATTTGGTGTCTCTACATGTTCTCCAATGCATACTTAGACTAAGTTGTCTTGGTCTATTTCGTACTTGGAGACCATGGGGGAGTGTTCTTGAAATTTTCTTAAAATAGAAGAAACGTGCTCAAGATTGGAACTAGTGACGAGACGCGTCCAGAAACGGGATAAACTTCAACCCACGTAGAGTGAAGATATATACTAGGTAAACTAAATACATCATGGACCACCTTCATGTTTATTCTTGATCTAATTGGGTATTTTCTTCAATTAAAGATGTCGACCGACCGAGGAGTTGGAAGTACCATAGGATTAAGATTGATAGTATGCACAAAGCCCGATCATGTTTGATGATAAAGCATATACTTTGTAACAATCTTATTCATTTATTAATAAAAGTATTATTAATTTATTAAAGGCTTTTAATTATCTACATGATCTTTGTTTTATAATATGTGATAAACCCGTAGTTTTAAGCAATGCTTTTAGAATAATGATGATGATCATTCTAATGAGATCTAAATTCTTAGAAAGCTTAAAACTAAAATAGTTCCCAATCGTTGGATTACTAAATTGGGGATTAGTGAATCCGGATAGATTGAATACATCGTTCTTGCTCGTTGGATGAGGATGATTGATCTCATGATCATTTGTGTGGAACACTAAAAGCAAGTATGTAGGTGCTTATTAGAGAATAAGTTCATTTGAGCATTGGCTCGCTAAGGAATACCTAATGGAGTTTTACTTGCTGTCGATAGGAATTCTGTAGTGATAGTAGTCTGAGTGATCCTTGGACTTGAGATCATCATAGTATCTTGTGTATGATGAGTTATACTTTGACTTATTCCTTAAGACCCTTAGGGTATATCAAAGGGTATGCTTGGGTATAATAAGTTGTACATGGAGATAATGTATGATCGATAAAGAATCTACCACTTCAATAAAGAAGAAATGTCTATGTGATTCGATAAATGACAACCCGATAGTCCTTGGCGAAAGCGAAATGAAATTAGAAAGGAGTTTCTAATTTGCATTATTTGGAGTTGTGCATTTAAGGATCGAAATACATATAATTAAATAAAATAAGACTTGTGATAATTCCATATCTTATATTTAATTGGGACATTGTATGGTGGAAGGATTGAATTATGCGGTAACTATTTACTCGAAAGGTTCTTTTATGATTAATGTTGAAATCTATATTATCTGGAAAGTCGTTGATCATTGGGGAGGCTTATCCTATTGTAGAATAAATATTATTTATTTAAATAAATTAATTATTTAATTTATTTATTTAAATAAGATTAAATTATTCTAATTGATTTATTCTGTTAGGTTTAATATGGAGAACCTAAAGGGTCACACCATAAAAGGAAGAATAATTATTTAAGAAGTTAATGGCATAATCGTAAATAATATGTTATGTATATTTAATTTAATCTATGGTGATAGAATAAATTAAATAGCTTAATATTATTATTTAATATTTTAGAAATATTAAATATAAATTAATAAGAGAGTCTTATTAATATTATTACAATTATTATTATTTTTTAATTTCTAAAGAGTTTAGGAATTAATTTAATATAAAATACTCTCATTTATTCCTAATTGGATTAGGAAGGAAAATTAGTTAAAGGAGTTTAATTAATTATCCTAATAAGATTAGGGAGCTTAATTAATTAAAGAATTTAATTAATTAAATAAAACCTTATTTTAATTGTTAAGGTGGGTTGCTTGATATCTATAAATAAGAGAGTCTTATTATGGGTGATGATTGTTGACTTTTACAACATACGTAATAATTCGAATTTGTTGGAGAGTACGCTTTTTTACATAGAGATAGAAAAACTAGGGTTTGAGCGATATACCCATCTTCTTGAATCTTTATTCTTCCTTGGTGGATCACCTCTGAGGCCAAACACTTGGGTGGGTAACGTTGATCGAAGGAAGGAACCAAACAGGTGGATTCAAGTTGAGCGAAAAAGATTGGAGGTGAACTTGTACTGAGAAAGCTCGATCTTGAGGTATGATTTTATTCTTTATCTTTTTTCGTTTAATTAATAATTGTGCATAAAGGGTGATCAAATTATATGGTTTGTAAAATTTTAAACTACGATTTTTACGTTTAGCTTATTTTTTGATTTGATTGCGTTCTTGAATATTACAAACCTAACGGTGGCATCGAGCGAAACCTTTATCACGAATTATTAATTGTTTTAATTTGATATGTATATTGATATGTGTTTAGAACAATTTAATTGGGCATAATTTTATTGTATAAAATTTAAATAAAAAAAAAAAAAAAAAAATTTTGCAAAAAAATATTTTAATTAATTAAATTTTGATGAATTATTATTTTAATTTTTAAAAAAAACCTTAATGATTATGATAATCATTATGTTTAATGATTTATATAATCATATAATTAATGATTAAAGTATATCATGAATATTATATAAAAAAAAATATATATTATATATATATATATATTGTAATATTATATATATTATTATATAATTTATTAATATTATATATATATATTATGTAATATTATGTTTTATAATATATATACGTTTTTTTTTATATAAGGATATATATATATTATATATATATATATATATATATATATATATATATATATATATATATATATATATATATATATATATATATATATATATATATATATATATATATATATATATATATATATATATTTAATAATTTTATTATTAAAATAAAAAGTTATTTTAATTTTAAAATAAAAGGTTTATTTTAATATTAAAATAAAAAGTTTATTTTAATTTTAAAATTAAATTTCATCTTAACTAATTAGAGTTGGAATTGGATTCCATGATAACTAATTAGAGTTGAAATTGGATTCTATTTTTCCTTAAATAAAGGAGTTTATTTAGATATGAAATAAGATTTCATATTATTCAAAATAAAAAGAGTTTATTTGTGAATAGGAAAAAAATCCTAATTTCCTTAAATAAAGGAGTTTATTTAGATATGAAATAAGATTTCATATTATTCAAAATAAAGGAGTTTATTTGTGAATAGGAAAAAAAATCCGTGTTTTCCTTAAATAAAGGAGTTTATTTAAATATGAAATTTTCATATTATTTAAAGGAGTTTATTTGTGAATAGGAAAAAATAATTTTTCCTTTAATAAAAGATTTTTTTTTACAGAATGGAATTGGATTCCATAATTAATTAAAATAAAGGAGTTTATTTTGATTAAAATTTTGATTAAAATAAAATAGTTTATTTTATTCAAAATTGGATAAATTAAAATAAAATAGTTTTATTTTGATTTAAATTTGGATTAAAATAAAGGAGTTTATTTTGATTCAAAATTAGATTTTATACTAACTAAATTTGCCCATTAAATGATATCAATATATATATATTAAATGTTTATTATTCATAAGATGAATGTTATTTATTGATGCGTATGATGATGTGTATGATAATAAATGGGATTGATTATGGACTATTGACGATGTGATTGGATTTTATTTTAGTTGGATGCATGAATGTATGGGTTTTTATTAAATGGGGATTAAATGTACCTCGTCTTCTCTAATTTTTTTAATGTAAATTCTATCTCCTCTCTATGTACTTCCCTTGGCTAGCGATCAAGGTTTCTATTTATTTTAAATAGTTTTGTAATAGGAATAGTTAGAATTAATTTTGAAAAATTGGAGATCAAGGAAGGAGGCGCTTGAAGACTTGGTTTGTAATGGAGCAGGGTTTAAATGTAATAGTTATATTTAAATATTATTTCTTGCACCCCTAGGGTTTGACCTTTTGGTTCACTTGGTGGCTCTAGTGAACGAAACTAGAATAAAAGTCCATAATCAATCCGGGTAGAATATAGTATTCTATATGTGCATGCTTATACTATATATATATATATATTATATATATAAACATGCTTGGCATGTTCATTAATATAATGTATTTATATATATATATATGCATGCGCTAAACAAGATGAGACAAATTAATAACAAACCCCTCAATTTTTTATATTAAGTCTAGCGTTCAAAGATATTTGGAATATCGAGCGTTAAGCCTTCTAGCATGATAAAATTAATAGAGTATTAAATATTTAATATGAGTTTGTTGTGTCACCACAAGGCAAGTATTAAGTATTTAAGATGTTAATTTATCACATTTGATGCTTATAAAGAAAATTGAACAATATTGTTTTGTTGTGTCACCACAAGGATGATATTTTTCTTTTTGAATATATGGAGTGCTAGGTTGGACTTAACTTGGATAATTTTGATTCGGATGTGCCACCACTTGATCAAAATAATCTAAGAGGCAAAAAGAAAAGGAGTTGCATAGTTGATGTAATTGACAAAAGTTGTCTACCTATTTATTTATATATAGTTTGTTGTGTCACCACAAGGCTATATACATTTGAAATGGGATCCTTATTCTCACTAGCAAATCTTTAATTAGATTTTCTTAGAACTATATAAGTGAGGTAATATAGTTTGAAGAAAATAGTGGGAGATACCAATTTAAAACAAGACCTAATTTATTTTGGTAATTAATAAAAGAATGTATGTTAAAATGTTGTTAATTACAAATTCATTTACGAAATTTTACAATGTCTAAAATTACTATCAACTGCGAAGCATATTAGATGCTAAATTAACGGAGGATAGAATTAAGCGGATTGGTTAAGGAATTTGAGAATAGTTCTCATGGTTTGAAAAAGGTATCTTATATCCTTATATCGCTATCCTGCAATGGTTGCGAATGATGCCTCTGAGGAAGAGATTGCTACTTTTAGAAAGTGGCGAGATGATGCGCGATTGGCTCGATGCATCATGCTACGCATCCGTGAATATGAGCTTGACGTCGACATGAAACTATGGATGCTCTCTTATATTCACGCACATCAAGTAGTTGATGGTGAGGAAAATGGGGCCGATAGATATCGAGATATCTAAGGAGCTCTTAGATCTAGAATGGCCAATGGCACTATAAATGCAGATAAAAAGTCCTTAACATAATCAATTTGATTGATCGATTAGGACAACGGGTTTTGTCATGGATGGAGAGTTGAGCGAAGATTTGATCTTGCACTCACTCGGACTCCTTTCACAATTGTTGTGAATTTTCATATGAACAAGCTAGATATCGACCTCATTGATTTGCTTAACATGTTGAAAAATGTTGAGAGTCACTTTCGAACCAAGAAAGATCAAGTCTTCTTGGTAGGGGCCAAGGATCTTACGAAAGAAGAAACGATTCAAAGAAGGTAAATAGAAAGGCATAAACAAAGGATAATAAGAACAAAAGCGTCTGGATAGCAAAGGTTTTGCTTCCTTTGCAATAAGCACGGACCTTTGGAAAGAAAGCTGCGAGAAGCATCTTGCGAGAGGCTAACGAAAGAAGCTTAGTGAAGTTTGGTTTACAAATCTGATTTTTGTTCATGATTTAAAATAATTTTTCTTTAAGTCGAGGTTCTACTTGGGTATTGGATCTGAGCTTTGGTTATCATAAATATAGATTTATGAAGGGACCAAGCAGAAGTAGAAAGCTAAACAAATATAAGTAATCTATGTGTGGAAAATGAAGCAAAGGTTGCTGCATTAGCCATAAAACTTATAGTTTAGCAATGCTACGGGCAAAAATCTATTAAGTCGATAAGTTGTTATTGTATTCCGATTCTTGTTAAAATATTATTTCCATTTTATTGTTGAACAATAAAATCTTTGGTATTATAATTAAGAACAATTGTTGTTCTATTTATAATAATAATGTTTTGTATAGAATGGAATATTACTTAATAAATTTTGTATACTTGACTTACGTGAAAATATATTTTGCAAATTGAACAAACTAGTATAAGAAAAGGAGATGATCATTCAAAGAGTTGAATGTATGTATTTGTTTGAAATACAAGTGTGAATTATTTGAAAGGTTCAAAAGAATTGAAAAAGTGAAACAAATTGGCAAAGTATTAAGATTCTTTGATTAGATCGAGGAATAAATACTTGTGCGATAAGTTTCTAGATCATCTCAAATGGTTTTCTCATAATGGACACCTCTCGATCGTGATAATTGATTGATGTATCTGAATGAAAAATCGTACCTTGTTGGACATAGTGCGGTCCATAATGATTTTCTGAGACATTCCGGTATCCTTACAGGGATAATGTCTAGAAATGGTTGCATATCTACGAAAAGGTAACCTCAAAATCCATTGAAGACTCCATAAAAGTTATGGACGGGGAGGATTCTAAATCTTAAGTATGTTAAGATAAGGGTTTGTCGACTTATGTGAAAAGGTTTGAAAGGATAAGCTTGGGACAAGATTTGACAAATCTGATTTGTGGGACATCTAAAAAGTAAGTTTAGGGTATATGTTCTATAATCCTACTTAGCAAAAGGTGTTTGTTCTGAAACACGGCGCCTTCTAAGATAAAGTGTGTTTATCATTGAAGGGGCTAGTGGGAGGATAATAGATCTTGAAGAGTTCAAGAACCACAAAACACTATAAGTCGAATAAGAGGAACACAATAGATAGACCTATTGTACCTGGCCAGATATCGTAAATCTGGAATATTCACCAAGAAGATACCTAGGAGGTATGGATTCATCATGGATGATGATGATGAGGTACAGTGTTGTACATCATAGAAGATGATGATCGAGTTACATCTGATGAGTAAGAGTTCTAGTGTTGTGATGAATGGAACATTCGTTTTGATGGGAGGAGTTTGATTTTATCAAAAATAGAATGAACATTTCTAAAATTATATATTGATTCCTAGTACTATATGTTGATATACTACGGATAAGGAATGACATACCAATGCTACAATCGATAAAGATAAAGTTGTCTAAACATTCCTCCATGAATGATTTGGGAAGAGTATCTTAATTGGGGATATAAATCTATATAGATAGATTTAAGAGGATGCTCGACTTAACCCGAGGAGCGTATATATTCATTTGATGCTAAAGTCGTTTAGCATGGCAAACTCGAGAGATGTCTCATGTTGATGAGCTATGGAGTGTATCTCTCTTAATAGTCCCCACAGACTCACGAAAAGAGAGGTCGCATGAGTGACATCATGTATGCAATGAAATATCTGAGACTGATGTTGATCGGTCGTATTATGGAGAAGTTCACTATGAGTCGGTGAAAAACATCTTAAAGTGCTTAGCAAAGCACTAAGGATGTGATCATATTCATGGTGGGTCTAAATTAAAACTAGAGGCTTAACAGAGACTCAAGTTTTTCGAAGAGAGACCAAGATGACGAAAAAATCCACTTTAAGGTAAAGCGTTACCTTGAGCGATTAGTGCGATGAATTGGAAAGGTTCGAAACAATGAAAAGAGTTCTTTGGTTTAGTGATAAAGACAAAGTATATAGCTATAAATGAAGGCTGCAAGTTGATTGTTTGGATTAAAAGTTCATTCTGAGAACTAGGAATAGTTCTAAGTCTCATCTTGGATCTAAACATGTGTTGTGGCACTTTCATTTGATTATTAGAATCATTGAAGATGGGAAATCACTATAGAGATAGTGGACTCTCATGAACAACATTACATATCCATTAACTAAAGCTTATCCAACGGCGGGGATAATCGTCACTTAGAGAAGAAAAGTATAAGATACCATGACGATTGGCTTTAGTGCAGTGGGAGATTGAAAGTAGTATGCACACAAGCCGATCATGTTTGATGATAAAGCATATACTTTGTAACAATCTTATTCATTTATTAATAAAAAGTATTAATTTATTAAAGGCTTTTAATTATCTACATGATCTTTGTTTTATAATATGTGATAAACCCGTAGTTTTAAGCAATGCTTTTAGAATAATGATGATGATCATTCTAATGAGATCTAAATTCTTAGAAAGCTTAAAACTAAAATAGTTCCCAATCGTTGGATTACTAAATTGGGGATTAGTGAATCCGGATAGATTGATTGATACGTCGTTAACTTTGCTCGTTGGATGAGGATGATTGATCTCATGATCATTTGTGTGGAACACTAAAAGCAAGTATGTAGGTGCTTATTAGAGAATAAGTTCAACGAGCATTGGCTCATTAAGGAATACCTAATGGAGTTTTACTTGCTGTCGATAGGAATTCTGTAGTGATAGTAGTCTGAAGTGATCCTTGGACTTGAGATCATCATAGTATCTTGTGTATGATGAGTTATACTTTGACTTATTCCTTAAGACCCTTAGGGTATATCAAAGGGTATGCTTGGGTATAATAAGTTGTACATGGAGATAATGTATGATCGATAAAGAATCTACCACTTCAATAAAAAGAGAAATGTCTATGTGATTAGATAAATGACAACCCGATAGTCCTTGGCGAAGCGAGAATGAAATTAGAAAGGAGTTTCTAATTTGCATTATTTGGAGTTGTGCGTTTAAGGATCGAAATACATATAATTAAATAAAATAAGACTTGTGATAATTCCATATGCTTATATTTAATTGGGACATTGTATGGTGGAAGGATTGAATTATGCGGTAACTATTTACTCGAAAGGTTCTTTTATGATTAATGTTGAAATCTATATTATCTGGAAAGTCGTTGATGTTTGGGAGGCTTATCCTATTGTAGAATAAATATTATTTATTTAAATAAATTAATTATTTAATTTATTTATTTAAATAAGATTAAATTATTCTAATTGATTTATTCAATAGGTTTAATATGGAGAACCTAAAGGGTCACACCATAAAAGGAAGAATAATTATTTAAGAAGTTAATGGCATAATCGTAATAATATGTTATGTATATTTAATTTAATCTATGGTGATAGAATAAATTAAATAGCTTAATATTATTATTTAATATTTTAGAAATATTAAATATAAATTAATAAGAGAGTCTTATTAATATTATTACAATTATTATTATTTTAATTTCTAAAAGAGTTTAGGAATTAATTTAATATAAATACTCTCATTTATTCCTAATTGGATTAGGAAGAAAATTAGTTAAAGGAGTTTAATTAATTATCCCTAATAAGATTAGGGAGCCCATTAATTAAAAGGTTTTAATTAATTAAATAAAACCTTATTCATTAATTGGGTTACTTGCCCATATCTTTAAATAAGAGGAGTCTTATTATGGGTGATCAGGTTGTTGACTTTTTTTCAACATCGTAATAATTCCAATTCGTTGGAAATGCGCTCTTTTTCTATAGAGATAGAAAAACTAGGGTTTTAGCCAACCACCCATCTTCTTGAATCTTTCTTCTTCCTTGGTGGATCACCTCTGAGGCCCGAACACTTGGGTGGCTAACGTTGATCGAAGGAAGGAACCAAACCCGGTGGATTCAGTTGAGCGAAAAGGATTGGAGGTGAACTTGTACACGAGGCTCGGATCTTCAGGGTATGATTCTTATTCTTTATCTTTTTGTTTAATTAATAATTGTGCATAAAGGGTGATCAAGGGTATATGGTTTGTAAATTTTTTAAACTCTATTTTTTTACGCGTTTAAATTAAGTTATTTTGCAATTTGATTGCGTTCTTGAATATTACAAGATATTGCCAAAGCAATTATAAATAATAATTAAAAGGGATAACCTCGGCGAATTTAATTCGAGATTATTTACCATTCTATTTTTAATGGGATGACATGTGGCGAGTTTAGACTCGACAAAAATATTCTCGACGGATATCATTCAGTTGAGAATATCTTAATCTCGACCGAATATTCTGTCGAGGTTAGGTCAGTCGAGGATAGATATCTCCGACTAAAAGTTCAACGGACTTAATTTTGACGTGCTTATATCTAACTGAATGGCCGACCGAATATTCCGTCGGAATTAAGCATAATCTCGACGGATTATACTTAATTCTGACGGAATATTCCGTCGAAAATAATCCTTTTTGTTGTAGTGGTTCTTCGTTTTGTATCAAATTAAACCACACGTTCCACCTCTTGTGAATGCCCCCATTAAGTTTGAAAGTCTAATAATAATCTAGAAGGGGAGTTGAATTGATTATTACCATTTAAAAATTTATCTTAGGCTTTTTTTTTTTTTTAGTTAATTAATTTGCAGTGTTAAAATTAGCATCCAAGACAATAAAAATTCAATCACACAATGCATAGAGATTTGTCTTGTTCACAACATACATCCCAGGTATGTTGCTACGTCCAATCTCAAGCTCCCCTCCAGGACTTGAGATCCTATTACTCCCGGTAATAAATACTCCTTCAACAGGCGGATAAACCTTTACAAAGTTTTATAGACAAATTTTCAACTATACACAACTAACTATTTTGGACAGCAAGTTCTCAGCTCCCTTCTCAAGCTTAGTTGTACATTCTTTTGAGTTCAGTTCTATTCTATGATCTGGTCTTGAAACGACAATCTCTTCCTCACCTCATAAGTACACTAGAGACCCAACTCTCAAATTGACCTCTACAAGACTCGAGTCTTAGTCAAAGAATTACTCATCTTTCTCACATTTACATAAAATAAACTAATTCCACTCATTTCCCTTTTACAAAGTGTTGACATAATTTTGATTCTTAATAAGCAGATACAATTCAAAGTACAAATATATAAAAGTTTAAATAATTTTTTATATTTAAGGCTTCTCGAATAAGCGGATAGCGATTAAAGAGCATATATATTTATAAAAGTTCAAATAATTTTATAATTGAGAAAATATGCTTCTTTGCGAAAGATATTAATTTATGTTTAGATCAAATAATGCTTCTACATGTAAGCAATTATGTAAATTTATAATTTATTATAAAAGTTTAAATAACTTTTATATTTTGTGTAAAGAGTACTTGAATAAGCAAGTATATAAATTTAAGTTTGATTTATCCTCGCTTACGAATAAGCGAGATATAAGTCTTTTGTTCAGATTTATAAAGATTGAATTTTCTTTATATAATAAAGAATGTGTTTCTTTGGAAAACAGATTGATCTTTAATTTCGTATAAAGGTTTAGATAACTTATATAATAATAATTCTTGTTAAGCGAGATAAATTTACGAATAAGTTTAAATAACTTTTATAGTATGCAACAAGTGTTTTATGAATAATTAAATAAATGTTCAAATACTTCCAATGACATATATAAAGTATAATCAATTAAACAATTAAATAATACTTGATATATCAAATAAATTTGTTAAACTTCGAAAATATATAATGATATACTCTATCTATCTTGTGAATATTAAATAAGACCACTTAGAACTTCAAACACCGTTCGAATGATCTTCTTGTTTAAAAATACCTCCAAATATCGGTATCTAAAACCAATGAATTTAAAGTTTCATTTTCAATATTTGTATAAATATTTTTGATAAATCACTTAGAACTTCAAACACTAGTTTAGAAATACCTCCAAATATCGGTATCTAAAAGCTGATCTACTTCACGATATTTATGTAAATAAATTATATCAATAAAGTGTCACTATAACTTTAAGCACCCTTTGAATAATATTCTTATTTAAGAAATATCATCAAATTACAATATCTAAACTTTGTCCTTTTGTTGATATGAATAAATGATATATATAAATGTATATAAAAATTTATATTTGTATATCTATAATTATAAACAAGTATGAGATAATGTAAATAAATTAATTCAATGATTTATGTCAAAATAATTAGATCAATTTTTCTCTTCTTCAAATCATGATCAAAACTTTTAGTATAAGGGATAAAACTTTTTAGAGAGAATATGTAGACAAGGAGAGAGTAAACTTTTTCTCGTTTCTGAAAATTGGCAAATTATAAATTGAAGAAAGATTTGGTATTTTATCGGAGAATTTGAGCCAGAGATAAACTTGAAATTTGGAAAATTAATTTGAAAGTAATGGTTTAGATGAAAAATAGAGCATTTGAATTACCCCGATAGAGAACACATGTTGTCAATTTAAATCTAGCAAATCTTAAGCTTTGGCCTCCCATGTATGAAGTATTAAATGTCAGCACATTAGGTCAAAAGAAAATTTAAATCAGCACAAGCTAATTCGGATGGCAAAAAAGTACTTTAAGCCTTAGCTTTTTTTCCGGGTTAAATGTAAAGTCGACCACTGAATTTTTCTGATATTTGAGTATTGAGCCTTTTTCTTCCGTCGTATAAATTAAGCTACTTTCTATTCAAAAATTTGGACTTTGAACCCCGGCGCGCCACATAATGCGTTGACTTTAGCGGCGTTAACTTTGCGTGGTAGCTACATACAAGCGAATCCGACGGTATTTTATATTTTAATTTTACATGTGAGCATTCTTTGATGTGAACTTCTTTTGAATTTTTTTCCCAAAAATTGCTTTTCCCAATATTTGAACTTGCAACCTCACATTTGAAAATTTAATCATATAATCACTGAGAAGCAAAGATATATCAATTGTTAATATTTTGCGAAATTAATATTTATATCAAAACATGAGATTTCCCCTTATATTCATTTCTTCTCCTTCACTAGATACCATTAATAATAATTGTTAATATTTATATTTGTAGTACTAATAATAATAATAATAACAATAATAATAATAATAATAATAATAATAATAATAATAGTACTAATAATAATAATAATAATAATAATAATAATAATAACAATAATAATATAATAATAATAACAACAATAATAATAGTAATAATAATAATAATAATAATAATAATAATAATAATAATAATAATAATAATAATAACAATAATAATAATAATAATAATAATAATAATAATAATAATAACAATAATAATAATAATAATAATAATAATAATAATAATAATAAAATAACAATAATAATAATAATAATAATAATAATAAATAATAATAATAATAATAATAATAACAATAATAGTAATAATAATAATAATATAATAATAATAATAACAACAATATTATTATTAGTATTATAATATTATTATTATTATTATTATTATTATTATTATTATTAATAGTACTACAAATATAATATTAACAGGTTATTATTAATGGTATGTAGTAAGTAGGGTGAGCATAGATGCGGTTTGATGCGGTTTGAAGTCCAAACCACTTTTAAAACTTCTTAGGTGCGGTTTGAAAAATTCAAATTGCACGGCAAAACTGTGTGATTAAAAAGCGATGCGGTTTTAAAGTGTGCGGTGTGGTTTTGGTTCCAAAAACCAATTAAAACAACGAAAAAGTCTAAGCCTTCAATAAAATTTAACATAAAATTTACATCGAGCAATTAACTTGGTGACAAAAGTCGACAATCTGAATTATATCAAGCGTGCTTAAAACTAAAACATCGCTTATATATAAAACAACGGAGACCATATATTCGATAACAAGCAAGAATGTTTATTTAGTTCCCCAAAATTAAAAGTATATCTTTGGAGATAGAATGAGGAGGACTTATAGAATATAATCCTAACTATACCTAATTTGAAAAATAATCTATTAGACTATTATTATTATAGCATTGACATTAACTAATGCATCAAGTTACTCGAAACCCCTCAACTTTATAAGCCCCTCTAATAACGCATCAAACAAATTCGAAATTCTAAAACCCATTTATTTAATTTTGACTCTATAACCTATAACATCTTCTTTCAATTGGTGAAAAAATGACAATCTGCAAGACTTCGGGTTTTCTCGGCGTGTTCTAGTGAAAAGTAACTTTAAATTTACTAGAGATAATACATACATACACACATGTGCGGCTTTCGGTTTTTATGATTGCGATTTTGGCTAGTAACCAATCAAACCAAATCAAATTTGGTTATTCAACCCATCTAAAAAAGCTTATCATACGCCTTTAACCGTTGCGGCGGTTTTAATTGGTCCGGTTCGTGCGGTTTTTGGTGCGGTTTCGGTTCCAATTTGATTACTTGCTAGGCCCTAGTATGTAGTGAAGGAGAAGAAATGAATATATGGGGGAAATCTCATATTTTGATATAAATATTAATTCTTACAAGATTTAACAATTGACATGTGTTGCTGCAGCGGTCATATGACCAAAGTTTCAAATGTGAGGTTGCGAGTTCAAATCTTGGTGAAGGTAATTTTTTGGAAAAAAATCAAAAGAAGTCATGTCAGCAATGCTCACATGTAAAATTAAAATATAAAAATCACATCGGATCGCCGTATAGAGCGCACGTATGCCACGTCGCTAAAGTCAACACACACGTGGCGCTGGGGAGTTCAAAGTCCAAATTTTTAATATAAAGGGGCTCGATTTGCGTTGACGGGAAGAAAATGGCTCAATATCCAAATATCAAAAAAAGTTCGGTTGGTGCGACTTTGCATTTAACCCCTTTTTTTCCTCTACTTTATCAAATCACATGCATACATTAAATGCTCCAAATTCTAATTTCCATTCCATTTAGCTAGCAACGACAAACATAAGGCTTCATGCCTTTGTAAACTCATTTCTCCAATTAATCATATGAGTCCCACAAGGCCACAAATATTAATGCTCTTCCAAGTTCTCAATTCCCAAGCTAATATTCGGATTAAGCAAAAATGATTAATCTAATTACCTCGAATATTTACAACTAAAATTTACAAGAAATTCTCTATACTTCATAGTTTTCACTTTATCATATTATTTCATCAATACACATACCTCAAATTATCCACAAGCTTAACATAAACTAAATTATCACCCAAATCAAATCCTCGATTCTAAGATCATAATAAATTGTCACAAAAATAACACTAACAAATAATTCTCCAAAATCGAATACTTGTTGATTCAAATACTCACATCGTAATCACATTACATATATGATCATTTCCTTAACAATACAAAATATAACTTTATTCTCCTTAGTGATCTAATCAAAATTCTTAACTATCATTACTTTACACATATGATAATAACCTTGACAAATTATCTCACTTTCTTGAAATAACCTACAAATCAAAAAGAGATCGACGGTTGGTCAAAATAGAGACCAACCAAACAAATAACCAAATTGAAACAAACTCCTACGCCTTTCACCAAGTGGTTTATCCACCTTTCACATATCAAGCCTAAAGGCAATCTACAAATTCATAACCTAAGATTTGATACCAACTTTGTAGCACCCCATTCCCCAAAGGAAAAGGGATGTCACGCACAAAACATAATATATAAATACAATCCTATAATAAACCTCAAATTATTTCTAAATAGATTGAATACCGGTGGTTTTAAACGTCCCGATTTAAATAGAAAGATCTCCACATTAACATAATCTCTACTTACAACGATGAATGTCAAAATAGGCCCAAAACATCCGCTCACAAAATATTAGAAAGCGAAAGTTCGATAATAGTCTCAAAACTATAATTTACTAATTTAGATCAAAGTAGCTCTCATCCCACTAATCACGATCACCCATAATTACATGCTTTAAAAAAGAACACAACGTGAGCCAATTATCTAGTATGGATATAAAGATTTATATATATAAAAAATAATATATATACCAAAAGAAATGAATGAACGAATAAATACAAACTACGAACCAGTTATGAATATATCGAAATTAGTGAGACACGGTACAAATGATTAACATCGTCGAACTGACAACTATAGTCAAAAGAATTTTAAATAAAATAAGGTTGAATTAAATGGTTATAAGGTAACAATTTCATACTGAGCTCATACAAATAGCCAAAGGTTAACAAAATACATCGATACCATTATGTATACAAATCAAATTGGGTAGTACGCATGACACATACGTCACTATTCCAACAAACAAATCAAATCAAATCAAATATTGGGTCGAGCCATACGTATCCTAAATAAATTAATATATAAAATGACCAAAGCTCATACCCAGAACATAAAAAAGATATGTCGATGGAAGGTGTCATGCCCTTGTGTGAAGAGGACATGCATGTGGTACCCCCATAGGTGGTTAACTCAAATATACTGTGACGCCCCCAAATCCGGGTACCTCAACCCACAGATTCAGTGTTCATGATCCATCACATACATCATCTAAACTACCCATTAATTATGATAATAACGTCACATATGATAATCCTTATTAAAAATTTACATACATAAACATATCCCAGGTCACCTAACCTTTATTACATCTTAATTGCGGAAAAGTAAATAAATTCATTACATCTCATCATAAAGAAAATTAAACTAAAAGTTCTCTACTCCTACATCTCGCCCTTGCCTTTACTTGAAGAAGACTCTTGGGTTTCTCGACTTTATTTGAAATGTTTGTCTGGGGTGAGCAAACAAATACCCACAAGTATAATGATATAAAAGAAATGACTTATGAAAAGAAATAAATGTTTATTCTTAACTTTGATGGAAATTCCTTATTAGAATTGATCATTAATAAATCAAGAACTTGTCTCAAATCGATGAGATATTCAATTCTCTAAATCAAATTATAGATGTTGAATTGAATGTATCCACCGAGGTCACAAAACCACAAATTATGTCTTAGGTTTACAAGTATTTCCATTGTAACCTTTAACTTGATTCTAAGACTATGGACCATCTTTCCTCGTACTCGAGGTGATCAGTCATTCGTACTATGTATTGTGCACAAATATATCATCGTTCTTCGTAGCTCATAATTATAGTTTAGATAACATTTCCCTTGAATAGGGTTTTCATCTCGACTTAATCACATGAATCCTCACCAGAAAAAATTCAATTTGGTATAACTTCAAAATAATTCTAGACTTTTTAGAGCGTTCATCGAATAAGGACTAAATTTGAATCGAAGGGGTTCGATAAACAATCAAGGATTTAATAAGCATCTCGAGTTGTGGTACATTAACATCTAGTAATTAATAATTACGATTGAATAGAGTTACAACAATTCATAAGTGAACAAAGATCATTTATCAAAATAATGTTTTCGAATTAGAAAGCTTGCATGTATTTGACAAATTAGTTCAAGTAGGAAAGAATATCGCAGAATAGGAAACTTTACTCAATGTTAAAGTATAAGCAAAAGTTAGGAAACTTGTCTTTAGCGTTCGCTACAAAGTTATGATACACATCCTTTAAATTGTAATTCTGTAATAAGCACACCTAGAGGGGAGTGAATAAGTGTAAATACTCAAAAGTGATCTACAGTGGTCAATTTTTAAAGTTTACTATAGCAGGCTATAATCGGACGGTCTAACCCTGTCCGTATTAGTTATGTTCTTTATCTATTATAAACGGATAGCTAATACATGTCCGTATTAGTATAAAAAAAATTCGATGTAAAACCAAAATCTGCAGAATATTAAAGCTTAAAACAGAACCAAAAGAACAGTAATCACATCGAGATTTTTTACGTGGTTCAGCCCCTATCCTCTAGTCTAGAAGACTAATCCACGTCCAATCCTAACTAGGATTAGAGACTGACTTTATTAAAATAATACTCAGCAATTACAAAGTAAATAAAACTCCCTGTTACAATGACGATCGATTGGACACCTCTGCCCCCTTTGCACCTCTGCAACACCTCTCACCTTTGAGACTTTGATAGCTTCGTTGTACAGACTGAATAGTATTAAAATAAAAACCCCCAAGCCAACCTAGACTTGTACTATGTTTACAATAGATATTAAAATAAGGAATACAAGAACTATAGTGCAAACCGAGACTAAAAGAATGATATGATGATTTGTATCTCAGATAGATTTCTTGAATAATTTATGTTCTGCAGTCTCTTGTCTCTCCTCGTAGAAATGAGCAGTATATATATAAAGGAATGAAACCAACAAGTTATGTCATCAACGTTCCAATACAACGGCTAGTTCTTTTTAGTTCAAATAGGAGATGAGCGTTAGCAATAATAGCCTCGATGAATAAGGAATCTTTGCTATGAAGTAGTCGAAATAAAATCCAAAACTAGTTGAAAGAGTCCAACCGATTTGTTAGCAAGTATCCATAAAACAACTAATGTTCTAACTTGAATAAGAATCCTTAATTATACCAATTCCTAAAACATCTCCAAGACACGTATAAATTGGTAACTCAATATATATATATATATATATATATATATATATTGGAAGAATATAACCCATCAATTTAAATATGAGAAACTTAGATAAGAATTCAATTTCAGTTTCAAGATACTTTTACCTTTTATAACCTCCGGATATCAATCTCCTAATTATACTCCAATACATATTTGAATTAGTCTTCAAAGTAAATCAAGATTCGATATAAACATATATATATTCTAGTTATAAAAAGCGAAGCATGTGACAAAAATAACTTGACTTGTTTTACTCACTCCAATCTCCAAAACTTTTGTGAGCTAGCAAATAAAGTGATTAATCCATACAATAACCCATGCAAATTAATTTGCATAAAAATATTAGATTAACATAACTTGAATTAAATTATAAGCGATATAAAATCAATTTAGCCCATATAAACATTGTCATCATTAAAACCACAAAGTATAAATACTAACATAAATATCCTACACATTTAAGTCATGATAATACATCGATTAGCTATGAAACAATGTTCACTAACCACTTACACTAATTCCATTCTATGGCCCATTATTCTTTAATGTGATTACGACTTATTATGTCTTTTTATATGCTTAACGCCTCATCATGTTCATTAGAATAAGTAAAGTAAAATATCTCCCAAACTGTACATTTAAAATCCCATTTTTGTATGATTTTGCCACCAGTAGCTTGCAGATGCCACTTTGGCCTTGGTACCGGTGGTGCGTGCCCGATTAAGCTGGGACTACGGTGCGGCGGTACCACCTGCGAAACTAGTTTTCTAAGTTCGCGATTAGTACTCTATTTTCATCCAAACTTTTTATCTCCTTCATCCAAGATCCAAATCAGATGGCTTTCAATTCTATAAGCTCGCTGCACACTGCACTACACATTTACAGAACAATTTCTACATTAAAGGAATTCTATCCAACCATTTAAATAACCCAAATTCAATATTCATGTTATATTTTCTTATTTTAACCTGTTTTACGAAATCCTTCACCAAAAATTCGTTTTAAATCCATTTTGATTCATTCAAACTTGATTGCTTTTGTACTTCAAAGGAGTATAACAAACAACTTTCATTTCAAGACTTTAAACATAAAGATCACAACCAATTTAACCCATAAAACAGACCCAAAATGTCTAAAATCAAACTAACAGTCTATTTCTTCCCCTTTACACAAAAATTCAGATTTGATTGCTTCGATTTCAGATATAAATGATACTAAATGTAAGACCCCGAAATTTTTAAATAAAAGGAATTTCCTTTATTTATTATTTTGAAATAGTAAGGGTTGATTTGATTAATGTGGATAGTTAAGGGTTAAATCATGAATATTTCAAAATAAGCAAGTGGTTATAAAATATTCATTATCGGTAGGGAATATTCGTTTGGTGCGTGGAATATTAAATGCTTTGTTGGGAATATTAAATGCTGCAGTAGCGACCATGTGTGGGCCCGTAATGGAAAGCGATTGGATGAAGAAAGCGACAAATATAAGTTGTTTTAAATAGCGGCGTAGTTATTCAGATTATCTTGTTGGAATACCGGTGGTTAAAACACACTAATCGCGTTGTTGAGCGATAGCACGGTATTGCACCAATTATTGATTCTTACGTGAAGGCACTTTACTCAATAATGGTTACGATAATTACTTATCATTATTTTATTGAGTTAATAATTCTTTGCGTTGATATTTTATATTGTTGTTGTTTCATAATTGTCATTACACATTATTTTTCATTATCGAAGCAATAATTCATATTATCTGAATAATATTATTAGATAACATTATTGGCAATGTCTAGAAAGTTACGTCTAAGGAGGTTTGGTCACCTAATTGCGGCGATGATGAAGAAATTCTTATTGGAAGCCCTCTTTCTGGGAAGCTGCTCGGTTGTCGATATTGTGATTACATAATATTATTTGTGAATAATTAATTATTGATTTATATGATGAGGAAAATATTGATTTTATGTGGATATAGATGGAGAAATTTTTTAAAATGACAATTGTTGAAAATTAATATTTTATCTTTTCCGATAAAATAATTAGTTTAAATATATTATTTTAATAATATATTAGCGGTGATATTTTACAACGAATGTGGGATATATGAGTATCTGAGGAGGAAGAGTATTTTTGTTGCAATAAATGTTTAAAACATGTTAAACATGTCGGTGGACCCCATTTATTGACTGAAATTTGATTATAGCCTGTAAAATCGCCCGTTTGTGGATTTCGGTCAACTTCTATTTGGAATTTGGAAAAACTTTCTTACGCAAAGTTGAAGAGAATTGAAATTCCTATAAAAACTCATAAGATTTGAATTTTTCGATGAAAGGGCTATTTATTATGAATTATTGAAGTTCCGAAGCTCAGAAATAATTGATTTTTGGGAGTTTAAAATATTTTTTATAAGAAAAACGTTTTTTGTTGTAATTGAGTGGCTCACATGTGTTATAAATGATCTGAAATCAGATTTCTAGGGTGGTCTTGAATATTTTTAAGAAATATTATTATTTTATTAAATTTTACGCTTTGGTGTTACAGCGTTTTCTATAAATAAGGTCTTGGGTTAGAATTGAAAATCACACCGAAGCGAAGTTTTCTCTCTCTATATTATCGGCGTATTCTTGTGAGTATTTTGAGTATACTTTGAGTATTGCTAGGCGGTCTGCAAGTTCTCTTGACCTTATACAGGTATTCTAGCTAGAAATCTTGATCTTTCGAGGTAAGGGATATTATTTTTTTCCGTAATGATATTATTCTTCAATATCATTATCTTTGAAATGTTGATCTGAAGTTTTTATCAAATTTGGAACTTTTTCATATCAGGGTTACTATTCATGGGTTCTTATTCATGAGTTCTTATTCACGAGTTCTTATTAAGCGAGATTCTTATTCACGTACTATTAATGAGCGTGAAGATGTTTTTGTGGAATTTCATCTTTTGGTGTCGAGTCCTTTATTCACGTATCGGCACTATTCACGTATCTGGCACTATTCACGTATCTGGTCTTTATTCATAGAAAATAAAATTTCTTCTTTTAGTCCAAAACATCTATTACGGATACTAACTTTCTGATTGTATCTATGTTTTGATCATTCTTGAATTTTACACCACTATGATTATTTTTGAGGTATTTTTGACGTGGATAAAAACCAAGTCTGAATCCTTAATCCTTAATCCTTGTCATTTTGTTTCCTTTGGATTCGTTTCTTTAAAAAAAATATATTTTTCATCATCCTCGGTCTTAAATGATGATATTATGGAATATCTTTGGCTGTAGTGCAAAGATGAATGATTTCTTAAGAATATCTTTGGCTTTGTAGTGCAAAGATGAATGATTTCTGAAGAATATCTTTGGCGTAGTCTGAAGATGAGCAGTGTTTAAATGAACATGACCAATGATGAATATCTTTGGCCGTAGTGCTGAGATGAATATTTGATTCGAGATGTATATGGATTGATGTTACGGGGATAAAAGATAGAGCGATGAACTTTTAAATTCATACATAGAAGATAGTAGTTTGCATTCTCTACTTAACTCTTACAATGAATTATTATTTCCATTAAGGAATATTGATTTAAAATTTGTTGTCTATTGTATTCTATTATATGTTTCCTGTTGAAGACTAACGATAATTTGTTGTATATTATCTTAGTCATAATATTCTTCTTGAGCTAGTTGAGCTCACCCTTTTCCTTTTGTTCCATTTTTCTCGGGAGGCGAGAATATAGCGAAATGCAGTCGGGGTATGGAATGAAGGTTTTAGAAAAGATTGTTTAGTAGTCCTCACCATTTTTGTAAAATAATGTATCAATAAATGTGATGAGAATTTATTTGAGTGTAGATATTATGCAGAAGATAATATTTGTATTCAAACTCACAGTTTCTTGTTGTAATAATAAAGTTGTAGTTGTTTCTGTACCATGTATTGACAACTCAGAATAGGTGATGTATACCTATTTTGGGGGCGTCACACTAAACAGATTGATTACACCCAAAAACTCATATTCTAACTTTTCATCAAATCATACAACCAAAACCATTTATAACGATGTACAACTTAAGAAAATAGAGATTAAAAGTTCATTCTTCTTTGTTGTGATAGATGACGAAGAATGGTTTATTAATCTTCTCCATTCTTCTTTTTTGATCTCTTGAAAATCTCCTCTCAACTTCACTGAAACCAATTCCACGCTCTCTCTTTTCCCTCTTTATATCTCCTTACCTTTGCTAATGAGGAAAATAAAAGCTGATGTTTATATCAATATTATTACGAGCGTTATGGAAAGGTGAAATTTGAACAAATAACCAAATTGGAACAAAAACGCATACGACTTTTCAATTAAAAACCGCACTAACGGTTCCTATGTCTTACGGTTTTAGGTGGGTTGAATAACCAAATTCTGATTCCGGTTTGGTTACTAGCCAAACCGCATAAACATAAAAAAAAAAACCGCACCATGTGTGTGTATGTATTATCTCTAGTAAATTTTAAAGTTACTTTTCATTTGAACACGCTCAGAGAAAATCCCAGCCTTGCATTGTCATTTTTTTTACCAATTGAAAGAAGATGGTTAGAGGTTATAGAGTCAAAAATTAAGTAATTGGGTTTTGAAATTTTGAATTTGTTTGATGCGTTATTGGAGGGGCTTATAGCTGAGGGGCCAAATTCGTTAGTTCGAGCACTTGATACATTGGTTAAGGTCAATGGTATAATATTAATAGTCTAATAGATTATTTTTCAAATTAGGTATAGTTAGGATTATATTCTATAAGTCCTCCTTATAATATAAAAGATCGAATTTCATTATATCTCCTGTATATACTTTTAATTTTTGGAGAACTAGATAAACATTCTTGCTTGTTATCGAATATATGATCTCCGTTGTTTTATATAGCATATATTTTAGTTTTAAAGTATCATTCCTTTATTATAAACTAAAACTATTTTACGTGTCTTACTGTTCTATGATTTGATAGTGAATTTGACATGTTTGGCAGAAGGAACTTTGGTTCTATACTTAATATAATTCTCATTGTCGACTATGTCACTAAGTTGATTGCTCGATGTAAGTTCTATGTTAAATTTTTATTGAAGGCTTAGATTTTTTTGTTGTTTCAATTGGTTTTGGAACCGAAATTGCACCAATTAAAACCTCATCACACACTTTAAAATCGCACCGCACCGCACCAATCACAAGCGGTTTCGTGTGCGATTTTGAATTTTTCAAACCGCACCTAAGTGATTTCAGGTGCGGTTTGGACTTCAAACCGCACCGTGCTCACCCCTATAGTGAGGTATAAGGTCTGAGCGTTACGAACAACTCAAGGCCTTGTTTGCCTGTTAATTATTTAGCCTTTTCACTTCTCTTCTTATAACCAATTAATTGCTCTCTAACACAATAACTATACACCATTAGACCAATTTTCAAATGGGCTTTAAATTAAGTTTATTATGGAATTAAATTGGACATTTTAATTCCTGTATAATTAGAATATTTAATTCCTTACACTAGAACTTTATCAGCTTTATTTAGAATTCTGATTTAACCCTTTTATCAATTAAATCAAATTTAGTTCTTTTAATTTGATTACTTATATTCTTAATCCATTAGCGTACTAAAATTACGAATTACACCAAACAAAGTATTCCAAAAATAATTCCCATCAAAATATTTATTTTATTCGATATATATTTATAATTTTTTTTTACCAAATTTACAATCGTTACATATACCCTAAAATCAAACTACAAAATGTAAGCCAAAAGGGTTCAAATCACAAGGCTTACATGACCATCTCCAAATGAGATCGAATTATCAAATACAAGCATACCTAACTATCACAAGATACCAACGATCTGAATACTTTTGAATGTGAACAATAATATACGAAGAGTGATACAAACGAATGAAGTCTCAAAAAAACAGTTTCTCAAATGACGAAATATTACATAACTGATATAGGGAATAGAAGCACAATCAAGAACTGAAGTGCGGAATCCACGTGGATATAATACCGAAATAATTCATCGAACCCCAAGTATAACACTGTTAGACCTCCTCAATCAGATCTATATATTTATTAAAATAATACAAGACCATTAATTGATTTACTAAATTGTAAATTGTAAATTTTTATATTATTTTTAAAATAAATTTTAACAATATTAATAATAGTTCATACACCCTCTGTAGTTAGGAATACTTTCTCCATATAATATTCTGTAATGTAAAGATACCATTTTAATCTAATATATTCAATGATAATAATATAATAAAATTTTATTAACTCTTTAAACCTCCTGTACTAGCTTGCATCAATAACATGAATTATTTCACTGTTTTTCTAGTTTTATTTGGATTATTAATATCTTTATCTTAATATATATATATATATATATATATATATATATATATATAGAAAGATCAAGTCATACATATTTTATCTTACTCACCCGTGCTTACCTTTAAGCGACGGTTTTCGGTCATACAACCGTCGTCTATACTTTTAGCGACGGACAACATATAGCGTTGCTAAAAGTATGAGCGATTTATTGTATGTACAACGAAACCGTCATCTAAAGAAGTGAACAGTGAGTAAAATAAGAAGAATGATTTATTCATCCGATCCAGTATATATATATATATATATATATATATATATATATATATATATATATATATATATATATATATATATATATTCCTCAATTTCACTTTTATCAGTTTTGATCGATATATGGGACTCCCAAATTGGGACACAGATATTTGTATTTTAAAAGCTATATGCATGGACAATTGAGTAAGTTCAACCATCACCTCGGCTCTAGCTATTTATTACTCTCTTGAGTCTCATAATTTCTGACATAAACATACATATAATCATAACTTAAATTAAAAGTGTATATATTATAATAATTCATTAAATTATTATCAGGGTCAATCCATTGCTTACAAGGATCAGATGATTCCTATTCTTAAAGTAATACTCCCTCCGTCTCAGGATAAAAGTTTTGGTGGACTTTTCACGCATATTAAGAAGAGGAATAAAATGAAAAAATTGTCCATAATAATGTCATTAAATATGGAGAGAGAATTAGAATAAGAAAAGTATGAGATATTTAATGCTACGGGCATAATAGGAAAAAATGTGTAAAAGTTTGGTTATTAAAAGAAAGTGGATATTTAACATGGGACTACCCAAAATAGTAATAAAGACTTTTATCCTGGGACGGAGGGAGTATCAAGCAGGAAGCCTCTCACTTAAATTCTGCCACGAACAGTTAACATACATTGGGAAAAAAATGCAATATCGAAGAGAACCTTAAGCATATATATATATATATATATATATATATATATATATATATATATATATATATACACACACACACATATATAGAGTTTGAGATGCGGGTTTGTATGACCAACTATAACGACAGTTTGGATGATGATTCGGTTACGTACGCTATCGTCGTCGACAAACCGTTGTCATAATTATAAAAAGCGGACCAAACTGTAGCCATAACACAAATATACGGTTTTACGTTCTATAATGACCGACTAGTCTGATTGCTAAAAAGTGGTCCGCATATATGCATTCAGCCGCTTTTGAAGCGGACTATATATATATATATATATATATATATATATATATATATATATATATATATAGA
Source organism: Panax quinquefolius (assembly GCA_020205615.1). Taxonomy (NCBI): domain Eukaryota; kingdom Viridiplantae; phylum Streptophyta; class Magnoliopsida; order Apiales; family Araliaceae; genus Panax; species Panax quinquefolius. The sequence continues at coordinate 46,790,234 of CM035172.1, read as the reverse complement.
GAGAGAGAGAGAGAGAGAGGCGGATCAGTCAGGACTCCGGACTGAGTAAAATTAGGACCTTTTTTTTTGTTTTTTTAAAACAACTAAATTTTTTATTTATGAAACTTGAATTTTTACATGTCTGATGTTTTGGTGTGATTTGGATACATTTAACCAAATATGCATACAGATGCTGCATAAACTATACATACGTATTTTGTTGTGTATCCAAATTACACCCAAAACATCATTATTATAAAATTCGATTCCATAAAATATTAAACTTTTTTTTAGTTGTTTTAAAAAAAACTAAAAAGAAAGGTCCTGATTTTACTCCCGTCTGGAGTTCCGGACTGATCGATTTATATATATATATATATATATATATATATATTTACATATTAAACTACGATTATTCTTAACTTTTTATCTCATTTATTATATATCCCAATTACAAATTAAAATTGAATTAACAAATTTGATTAATCAAAAGCGAGAATAAATTTTAAAAACAAATTGTAAACACTAATAATAAAATAGATTGTAATTAATTACAATAACAAATATTTATAACAGTTCAACAATTACCTTTTGAGAAGAAGAATATGATGAATAATTTTTTTAAATTCAGCCTTGTTATATGCCTCTTCTTTCATTTCTTCTTTTTTCGTTTGCTGCAGTACTAATCTTAGGAAAATCCTAACTTAATATATTAAAGTTACGCTTATTATAATTTGGTCTTTAAACCAAACAATTAAAATTGGGCTCAATTAGTTTTACAAGCTCAAACTTAAATACTTAGAAATTAGTTTAACCCAATTCATTTTTATTATTATTATTATTAATATTTATATATTTTTATTTATTTTTTCGGATATTACATTACTTCCTCCTTCCAAAGGATTTCGTCTCCGGGATCAAAGAGGAATAAAGATTTACCTGACATCAAAGAGGTGAGTATACTCTTCCCAAATAGTCTCTTCCGCCTCCCAAGTAGCTTCGCGCCCCGGTTGATTTTTCCACAAAACTTTAACAAATGAGATTATCTTATTCCTTATAACCCACTCTCGACGATCTAAAATTATTTCAGCTCCTTTCTTCTTCAAAATTGTAGAGGACGAAAGACTGAAGAAACAGGCTTTGGATTCACTCAATTTCGACATTAGATGAAGTAATTATGATTTTTAAATGAACTACGGTCGTATAAGTATTCTTCTAAAATTGAACTAATCGAATTAGAATAGGATTAAAGTTATACCTCCACTCTTTAAATATAAATACTAAACAATATAGGAGTTACCAAAACCTTAATGGACTCCTTAATTTTAATTAAATCAATTGTTTAATCATCTATTAAAAAGAATTTAACTTTCCAAACAAAACAAGAAATAAAAAAATAGTAACTTACTTTTTCCAATTCAATTACATTTTATAAAATAAAATCAATTAATATTTAATTATTATCAAAATTTTGGTTATTACATTCCCCCCTAAAAAATATTTTCGATCCTCGAATTCAAATAAGTTCTGAAAAAATTTTATTTTTATTTTTATTTAAATTGCATATATAATTAATTATTCATAAACTCTAGTTAAGACGTAGCATCACCTTTTGTAGTGATCAACGCTAGTAAGTCATAGGTCCACACAGTTATCCATGTACTTACAGAAGATTAAATCGACTCTGCCGTCACACCCCCTGTAAAGGTTCTTCATTTTGTATCAAATTAAACCACATATTTCACCGCTTATGAGTGCCCCCATTAGTTTTGAAAGTCTAATAATCATCTAGAAGGGGTGTTGAATATATTATTATCGTTTAAAAATTTGTCTTAGGACTTTTTGAATTTTTACTTAATTAATTTGCAGTGTTAAAATTAATATCCATGATAATAAAAATTCAATCACACAATGCATAGAGATTTGTCTGGTTCACAACATATATCCTAGGTATGTTGCTACGTCCAGTCTCAAGCTTCTCTCCAGGACTTGAGATCCTATTACTCCCAGTAATAAATATTCCTTCAACAGGCGGAAAAATCTTTTTAAAGTTTTATAGATAAACTTCCAACTATACACAACTAGCTATTTTGGACAATAAGCTCCCAGCTCTTTCCTCAAACTTAGTTGTACCTACTTTTGAGTTCAGTGTCATTCTATGATCTGGTCTTGAAACGACAACATCTTCTTCACCTCACAAGTACACTATAGACCCAACTCCCAGCTGACCTCTCTAAGACTTCGGTCTTAGTCAAAGAATTACATGTCTTTCTCACAAGTACATAAAATAAATCAATTATATCCTTTTCCCTTTTACAAAGTGTTTGACAGAATTTTGCTTCCTAATAAACAGATCTGATTGATGCAGATGGATATATAAAAGTTTAAATAACTTTTGTATTTAAGGATTTTCAAATAAGCAGATAGCAGTTAAAGAACATATATATTTATAAAAGTTCAAAAACTTTTGTAATTGAGAAAATATGCTTCTTTGCAAGCAGATATTAATTTATGTTTAGATCAAATAATGCTTCTATATAAGCAATTATGTAAATTTATGCATTGATATAAAAGTTTAAATAACTTTTATATTTTGTGTAAAAAAGTGCTTCTTGAATATGCAAGTATATAACTTTAAACTTGATTTATCTCGTGCTTACGAATAAGCGAGATATAAGTCTTCTATTCAGATTTATAAAGATTTAATTTTCTTTATATAATAAAGAATGTGTTTCTATGAAAAACAAATTATCTTTAATTTTAGGTATAAAGGTTTAGATAACTTTACAATAATACATCTTGTTAATTAGATAAATTCACGAATAAGTTTAAATAACTTTTATAGTATGTGATAGGTCTCCAAATCTGGTAGTTTTATTTTGATGATAACAAATTAGGAAAATAGGTCAAATGGGTAGCATCCACTCCATAAGATTAAAATATTAAAATGATTTTAATAAATTTATTTTGACCAAAAATATTTATTCAAAACTCCATTTGAATTTATTTTTCCGACCATGATAAATCTAATATCAAGTGTTAATAAAATTAATTCATATAGCAACATTTCCTAAGGCGAAGAAATTCCTATTTCTTTTTCAAAATGATTTTATAAATCTTTTATGGGCAAAAGGAAAAGAAAATTTCTATATATATATATGTGTGTGTGTGTGTGTGTGTGTGTATGTGTGTGTGTGTGTGTGTGTGTGTGTGTGTGTGTGAAGTATAAGTAACACCCCCTTTCCGAAATAAAAAGAGAGGTTACTCAAAACACAACAAAATTGATGAATTTAATAGTAAGTCTCAAAGCCGCAAAAGAATAGTCTTAATATGTAATTAATACCAAAAGTCAACCATAATAAATGTCAAACTGGCTCAAACTACAATCTAAAATAATTATTACAATTCCAAACAAACTAATGTATCAAAAATTAAACATAATTTATCTAAATTATTTGGATAAAAGGGAGTTCTCATCACACTTTCCCTTGATTCCCCTGATTACCTACCGGAAGAAAAACACAGCATGAGCCAAATGCCAAGTTACAAGCATGAGTGTAACTGTTAGCATAGGGACATGGTCCCACTGACTGATTACTCCTTATATATAGGGGTGAAAACGAGTCGAATCTCAGCGAACACTCTAATGCTCGGATTAAACTCGACTCTAAAAATTGAGCTCAAATTGATAAGAAATTTCTAATTTTGCAGATTCACTCGGATCATTACTCAGACCTACTTAAACAGAAGTACTGACTCGTTTACAAAACGAGTTTACTCATTTAAACCTTCAAATCGAGTTTCGAATATGAACCATTTAAACTTTAATCTTGAACCACTACATCTTAAATTGATTATTGATCTAATGTTTATGTATAAAAGTCTTTTACTTTTATTTATGTAAAGAAATTACATAGAATGTAATGAAATTGACAATCAATTCACCGATTTATTCAAGTACAAGCTTACACAATTTAATACTACACTTTATAAATTATAAAGATTTATACAAATATCACATATTTAGCTTTATTAGTATGGATCGGACATCCGATTCAAATATGATCCATCGAGCAGGTATGGAGTATGGTTCGAGAAAAAAATGAAATACTCGAACCCTAATCTAAGCGAATACGGGTATACTCGAATTTGACTCATGTATCATTAAACAGAAAACGAGTATGGATCATATTCGACTCGAATCAACTTCGAATTCGAGCTTTGGATCATATTTTTGAACCGATCTCGAGTCGAGTATCAAGCTACTCTGCTCAGCTAACACCCCTACTTATATAGTGATGCCCTTTCTCTTTTCAAGGTGAACATGCATGTATGTATCACGTGCATTATAATTATATTATAGAAGTTACATGCATACGCGTATGTATTTTATAATTTGATAAAAGAAAAAAATTAGCTTTATATATTGGCTTTGCCTTCTTGCCATAGTAAATCAACACAAACAAGATGTGGTTATTTGAGTGATGTAAATCGAAGATTGTAGCATGCTTGAAGTCACCGAACAATTAAAAAAAATTCCCGTGCAAAAATAACAATCAAAATTTTTACACTTTTAATAAAATAAATTTGGTGATTTTAATTTGACATTTGAACTCGCCTCTTCTAAGCGCTAATGTTAACGCTTGAAGATCCATTGCTCACTCAATCTCCAAATCTTGCACATAAAACGAACAAGCACATTGAGGAGCCTGACGGTCGAGGTCGTCGGGGATAGTTCTAGTGTGAGAATAAGTACATGCCAAAAAACGTCAACAATGGAGGTATAATGCGTAAAAGTAAGTTGTGTAAGATACCTAGAACCGAAATTATGATTGTATTTATAGTTTGATCACACCACCTCATTGTATCACGTCTGTCTCTAAATTGGAATAAGACCCCTTATAACTACATATACCATATTTTGATAAGATTCAATCTCCTTAGAAATGGAAGGTCGTCAAAGAGTATATGGAATGTAGATCCTCTAAAATTTCAAATCGCCTAATGAGATATTTTATCACGTGGCACAGGTCCCCCCAGTCCTTCGGACCTTTCAAGTCACAGTCCAACATCATGTATGATTTCTTTTATATACATAAAGATGAATTTAATGTATTGAATATTACTGTTAACTATGTCAATTGGTTTTAGAACCGAAACTAAACCAAATGAAACCGTATCGCATCGATCACAAGTTGTGTCATGTGCAATTTTAGAATTGCCAAACCACATTCTAGAGATTTTATGTGTGATTTGGGTTTCCAACCGCACCATCCTTTACGCTACCTTCCATTCTACATTCCTTATTATTCCATAAAATACACCAATTTGATCTCAATAATTTTGTTTGTAATGATCAAAATATGTTAATAAATAATTAATGATATTAAAATTAATCCTACAAAAAATATAATAATAATAAATATTTTCACCATTAAAAGTTTAAAACAATTTTCAACCATTAAAACACTACAAAAAGCGGCGTTTTGTGATGACTCAAATCCATCACATAAATTCAAAACATTATCACAAATACTTTTGTGATGACTTTAATCGCCACAAAAGTCGATATATACTCCTTCATTAAAGTCTTTTGTGATGGTTTTGACAATCACGCAAAATGCTTAGTACTTTTGTGATGATTAATACAATCACATTAACACGTAATCTATTGTGATTGTCAAAGTTATCAAAAAAAAAGTATATGACTTTAGGGTAAGAACATTAATCTCTTTTTATGAAAAATTTATTTCACTAGATTAACTGTATCAAATGATACTTGTAGGATTCGAACATTCCTACTATTTACAAACTAAATAACGAGTATTACCACTACACCAAAGCCCAAATCATGAGATTATAATTTTAAAACAAAATATAAAATGAAACATATATGTGAGTTAACTTACCAAACAAAATTAGTCCCACAAGAGATTTGGTTATTGCAATTACATCACAAATACTCTATCTTGATGGTGAAATTAATCATCATTTGAGAGTCATCATATATTTTATTGTTTTGTGATGGCTTAATAATTCCATCATAAACTATCTTCTTTTTATAATTGTAAATAAAAGTTGTCACAAAAATCTATCCTTTTAATGATTATCATGGTTGTCATAAAATATTGTTTTAATTATTTTTTTCCAATAAAATATTGGTGATATCTTAAATGCAATCACGAAAAGGGTATATCTATAAGTGATGACTTAGTGCGCAAAAAGAAAATTTTATTTTGCGAATTTTTTTTTGTGATTGACATGGTCATCACAATTATAATACATTGATGATAAAATTAGTCATAACTAAGAATCATCATATATATTATTATTATTTGATTGACTAAAAATTCCATCACAAATTACTATCTTTTGTGATTATTTTAAAAGCGCCACAAAAATTCCATCACGTATTTCTATTTTTCTAGTAGTGAAATTTTGATTAAAAATTTACATGTTCATTAAATGGTCAAAAAGTATCATATTATTTTTCATTTTTGGAACAATTATGCTATATATTCAATATAATAAATTAGTTGACCGTTGTTGATTTCAATTATACTATTTACAACTATAAAAATGTGAAGACAATTATGGTGTATTGGATGAAATTAAAGAGAATGTGTAATAGAGGGGATCCAACACTACAAGAAAAATGTAACAACCCCAAAATAGGTTCATTCCATACAACCCATTCTGAGTCGCCAAATATATGGTAGTGCGAAAATAACTACAACTTTATTACAACAATTGTCGTGTAAAATACAACAACACATATGTCGTGAGTTTGATACAAATATATACCAACCTGTGAGCACGTCACAATGACACCTTACATAAAGGTATAGTCAAAACCTGTTTTAGAAATTAGAATCTTTGGGAAGTGCTCAAGGAAACCTTCGTATATGGGAGGCCATGCTTTTAGGTTATGGTAGATATCATATGGCCACGAATTATCCTTGGTTGACCCAATAGACCCCTAAAGAAAAACAACAAGAAGATTACTATCGTATTCTTCCCAATGGTGAGTCTTCTCTTGACATATCATTATCTCCACCGGCTCTAATTGGGTATTATACTCCAAACAAACACCAAGATTATATAAGTAGTGCTTGTAAATATACTCAAGAAGTGGATGAGCACAACCATGTCTTATGATAACACGAAGTTTGTATGTCATTAGACATCTTGTATGATAGTGACAAAACACCTTCCAAGTTAAATTCACCTCACCTCAACATCTATAGACCACCACTCTATTCCCTCGCTATCCCCCTCTCGCCGACCAAATTACACTTTTATTACACGAAAGGAATTGTGAAACAAAGGGTGAGCACAACTAGCTCAAGAAAGAATATTATGACTAAAGATAAATAAATTATCAATAGTCTTCATCAAGAATAAATCGTAGATTTAGAACATATGGTAGATGATAAAACTTTTCAACCATAGTTGCGTGGAATGAGCAATCCATTAGAAGATTCAAATAGACTATAAAGTCTATTGTCTTTCTCCACGTTAAAAGTCCACCAACAATATTTTATCCTCGTAACATCAATCAACGGTTCCTTTCCACAATCATATGAATAACTCATAATCATAATTGTGATTCTAAATTCCTCTTCTCATCCGGAATGAAGATAATTTTCATCACCGCCTTTACCGAAAACATCAAATATCATGGTTATACCAAATCACAGCCTCTGCTCATAATCATACTAATAAATTCATCTTTGCACCACGCAGTCAAAGATATTCATCAACAGCTCATCTTTACACTACAAAAGCAAAGATATTCAACAACAAGTCATCTTTGCATTCTGAGCCAAAGATATTCATCAATAATTCATCTTTGCACTGAAAGCAAAGATATTCAACAACAGTCATCTTTGCATTCACGAGCCAAAGATATTCATCAATAATTCATCTTGCACCATGCCAAAGATATTCAACAACAAAGTCATCTTTGCATTACGAGCCAAAGATATTCATCAATAATTCATCTTTGCACTACTGAAGCAAAGATATTCATCAACAAGTCATCTTTGCATTATAAGCCAAAGATATTCATCAATAATTCATCTTTGCACTACTGAGCAAAAGATATTCATCAACAAGTCATCTTTGCATTACAAGCCAAAGATATTCATCAATAATTCATCTTTGCACTACATGTGCAAAGATATTCATCAACAAGTCATCTTTGCATTATAAGCCAAAGATATTCATCAATAATTCATCTTTGCACTGAAATAAAAGATATTCATCAACAAGTTATCTTCAGATTCTGAGCCGAAGATATTCATCAATAATTCATCTCCATATTTATAACACCTTAATCCAAATGTTATAAATCACTTAGAAATCTCATAATCTAATATTATTAATATTATAATAATATTTTAATCATTTCTCAAACTTATAAATAATTTAATCCAATTATTTACACTTTAATAATTAATGCATTTAATCATCTATAAATGCCAAACTCATAAGATTTCATCATCATTAACCAAAACCTCATAAAAATCTGACATATATCTCATATATGATTCTCAAGCCAATAAATCATATTTTTCAATTTTCTTACTTCACATAACATATTTAATTCATTTACTCATAACTAGAACATTTTCATGAAAAATACCAAATCGGTTCTAAAATATTTCTTTTACGGGATTTAGCGTAAAATAGTCCCATATTGAACATATATTTTCTCTTTAAATTTTAAAAATTCATTTACTATTTTTCATATGGCCAAAACCAATTTAATATTTAAACATTTATCATAAATTGTACCTTTATCCAAAATTCAAATTCACAGAAAGATAATCGATATTATATAGATGTACTTCAATAAAAATTTCATCAATTTTGGAGTTAACCGCAAGGAGTTATAAATAGTTACTTTTAAAATAGTCTTTTCTCATAAAATCCATAACTCCTAATCTATATATCCAAAAATACCTCAAAATAATCATAGTGGTGTAAAATTCAAGAATGATCAAAACATGGATACACTCAAAGCTAGTATCCAAAATAGATGTTTTTGGACGAAAAGAAGAAATTTTATTTTTCTAAGAATAGTTCCGAGATATCGTGAATAGTCTCAGATATCGTGAATAGTCTTGAGTATATCGTGAATAAGAACTCAGACACCAAAAGATAGAAATTCACAAAAACATCTTCACGCTTACGTAATAGTACTTTCGTGAATAATAACTCGTGAATAGTAACTTCGTAAATAGTAACTCATGAATAGTAACTCATGAATAGTAACCTCCGGCACATGAAAAAGTTCTAAATTTGATAAAAACTTCGATCAACATTTCAAAGATAATGATATCAAGAAATAATATCATTACGAAAAAATAATATCCCTTACTATCCTTACCTCAAAAGAGCAAAAGACTTCTCGACGGTGATATCGGATACGACATTAAGGAAACTTGCAATCGATGAATATCAACTCACCAAGTATCTAAATACTCACAAAATTACACTCAATAATCTAGAGAGAAAGAGAGAAAACTTTGTTTTACATGTGATTTTCAATTCTAACTTAAACTTCTATTTATAGGAAAATGTTAGCCCGTACCAAGCAGACTTGACTGTTACTGATGGCTTTACCTCGCTACTATTCCACCCACCAAAAATCAGCCATCTTCCCCAACAACCAAGAGTAGGGCCCACTCAATTCTAGAATTTTCCACCAAAACCTAATTTCCTAATCAGCCACCTCTTAAAATTCATAACAAATCATACGTTCATTTTAACGGTTCAAAATTTGTGGACATATACTCAACTTATATATGTATAACATATCCAAAATTACAACGATCCAACGGTTGGGATCAAAATTTATAACTCACGCAATATAGTCAAGAACACCGATTTTTTCTTTGACTATTAGTCCTTCTGACCATTTCATTCAAAATTTCACCACGAAATATCTACAAAGAATTTTTGGGTGATTCAAATTTCTACTGAGTTAGCTTACTTCTAGGGCTTTCTTTGATATATGGCTCATCTCTTAACTCATTATACATTAAAGAGTTATGGATTTTACAAAATCAAGTAATAAACTAATTTTTCTCGAAAATCGTATATTTTGTTCTCCATTTCACAAATCTTGATAAAACACCTCATCTTTAATTCCTTCACTTATAAATACATAAATAAATCCATCATTTATATCCACATCAAATAAATATTTTCTTATCATATAAATCAATAACTAATTATTCACAAATAATATTACGAAATCACAATAATGACAACCAGTGCAGCCTCAGAAAGAGGGGCTTTCCAATAAGAATTTCTCCTCATCAAGCGCCGCAATTAGGTGACCAAACCTCTCCTCGACGTAACTTTCTAGACATTGCCAATAATGCTATCTAATAATATTATTCAAATAATATGAATTATTGATCCGATAATGGGAAATATCAGTGCGGTGATAATTATTGAACAACAATAATAAAATATCAACACAAAGAATTATCAATCAATAAATAAAATATTGAGCAAGAATTATCGTAACAATTATTGAGTAGTGCCTTCTCAATGTAAGAATCAATAATTGAAAAATCGAAAAAATGATCAGGTAATACAGTGTGCCATCGCAACAACAACGCCATTACATTTTACTTTACCAACCGTATTCCAACGGTTAATTCTTGAACGATTACGCCGTTATTTATAAAAACTTAATTTTGTCATTTTCTTCATCCGACAGCTTATTCTCGTTATGGGCCCAAAAATGTCATGCTATTGCATCGTACGAATATTCCCTACGTAAAGAATATTCCACGACCAAACGAATATTCCCTCGGCCAACAATGAATATTTTATAACCACTTGTGTATTTTGAAAAAAATTCATATATCACCCTTTAACTTTAACTTTATTATCAATTTAACCATTTACTGAATAGTAATTATAAGAAAAATTGAATATTTTTTTTTCATAAAATTCGGGGTCTTACAAAAAAGGCTTATCTGCGACTGTTTATCTGGACCGCATAAGGTCGCAGATATCTATCTGCTGACTCAAATTCGGTCCGTACCGATAGTGGTCGCATGTATATGGTCATTGTTCGCATTAATAGCGATAACTTTTAGTGACCGGGTGTTTCATGATCATTATATATAGCAATCAATCCATCGGGCCGAAATGAGTGAACATGAGCAATACCACATTGGTGACGTGGTCCACATGTCCGCAACCACCACTAGCGACCACTGCGGTCGCTAACAGCCTGGGTTCATAAACGGTCTCTGATAAACATTAGCGATCGTGATCGTGTCATTGATTTCTATTTTAAAAAAATTGGTCATTTTGGTGGATTTCCCAAAAAAATCGTGATTTGTTTGTACCTAATTTATTTCCCAACACACAACAGTATCTATATATAAACCAACATTCCTACAAATCCATCGAGATCCATTAATCGATCCATATATATATAATTAAAAACCAACACAATATATATATATATATAAACATTCACGCACGTATAAACATAAACAAAAATCGTCCGACTAAAACTGAATATGCATAGGTTAAATAATTTACAGTTAAACAATCACCAAATGTCCTACATATACCATTGGAACATATTATAACATAAATTAGGCATGCTAACATTAACATTATAGACATAATCAAAAATCGTCCGACTAAAACAGACTTGGTTTCTTCATTCTTAATTACTTTCTTAAGTTTCATGTCTAAAGTATGCTAAAATAAACATGCAAAGCTAAATATAAAGCTAAATAATGACAAGATTACCTTGGCATCATCCTGCTATTTTGCTGCTCTCGCCACTGCATAATTAGGCTAACTCCTCAGAACTAGGAGATTGCAAATGTCCGCCAAGTGCAAGAAGAAGATTATACGATCTTAATATTCGGTCGTCGTCGATAAAGATTGTTCCCAGTACTCCTTGAGAAGTGTAAGCTAGTTGTGACCAACCTCTCCATGATATCGGGAAACATCCTCAGTTTAAAGCCTGGGTATTTTAGTTGTTACTCTGTTTTGCAAAATCACCTACCGTAGAGTGAAGGTTGTCGGCCCTAGATATTTTTTACTCATAGTCTTATTTGACTCAAGGTTTGCATGTAGTAAATGTGTAAAGAGATTGCACCAAATGTATCATTGATCGGAAGGATTATATCAACAAAGAACTTTTGAATTTCCTACAAAATCGGACTTATTGGGAAATTAGAGAACAAAAGGAGAGTTGTAGGAAATTGAACGATTTAACCAATAAGTGGTTCATCAGATTTCCCAATTCTTGAACATAGTGGTTATTCATTGAACCACTTTGTTCAAGAATTCAAGAGAAAGTACTGATATGGATGGAAAAACACTTATTGTCATTCTATACAATTGAATTTCCTACAACTCCATTTGTCTCTTATATTACTCTAATAAGTCTGATTTTGCAAGAAAAAGCAATAAGTGAGTTGTTGATTAATTAGATGATCAATGGTACCTAGGTACAATCTCTACGCACATTTAGTAAATGCGCACTTTGAGTCAAACAAAGCTATGAGTAAAAAATATCTTCAATTGGCAACCCTTCACTCTATAACAGTTGATTTTGCAAAAACAAGTGTAACAACTAAAGGCCCAGGGCTTTAAAACCAAGGATGTTTCTGGATATCATGGAGAGGTGGGTCAAACCAACTTTTACTCTTCTCAAGGAGTATTGAAAGGGGGGGGAAACTTTATCATGCTATATATATAGTCTTGCATCTATAGTGCATGAGAAGTACAACTGTTTGCTCAAAAAATATAATATCATCAAGACGTTTATATAAAATATTGAAGATATATATGTTAATATATACTAAAATGACAATGATTTAATTAAGAAAAAATAGAATAAATGATTTAATTAAAATAAATAAGCGAGAACATACTTGTCGAACATTCAATATAGTATTTCATGCATCTTGACCAACTTTTTGAATCGTGTTTTGTAACCAAATATATATCGCAAATTTTTATACAAATAGTTTATAAGCGAGAATCTCATCATGAAAGTATACTATAATCGATTAACCATCCTTGTCAAATACACAATCATCTGAGCGATTATCCTCAAAATATATAGGACTTCGTATTGCAAGATTCGAGATGAAAGGCATTAATACTATAATCTGCTTCCTTGAAATATAACTTGTCGCAATTAGATTAATCAAATTAAATAATTGTTATAATGTAATGCAAATACATTAATTATCCATCCCAGTTAATGACTCTTGGTAGAAAAGTCGAATAGACTTCCGCGATATCACCCATGAATTAAACCTTATGACCACTTCTCTTTAAGTGAATCTCAATACTCCAATCCAAAATGGTTCCTCGGCATAAATAAAAAAGTGATGTACTTTTCTAATATTTTCTAAAAAAGTGAAATGATTCCTCCTGTAAAAATATTAGAAAAGTATCATTTTCCATATGAGAACTACCCATCCGAGGGAATTCAAGTAAGTGAGAAGTTGTCTAAAGTCATGGATCGACCCATATTAGTCGATGATTCACTCTTAAAAGAGAGTGGTCGTCGCTTATCTAGAGGGCTCATTGAACTCCTCGAACTTTATTCAATGTAAATTTTAATGGTCCTCCTTCTGGATGTTGTCATCTCACATGATGGAACAATGATGAATGCTATAGCAATTCAATTACTCAATTCGAGTATGTGACACAAACAGGAACTACGGACCCATACTTTTTTATTTATGCCGAGGAACTAGTTAATTGGAGTATTAGTTGTATGCAACTGTTATGTTGAATCCTGTGTACAAAGAAGTCATTAACTCTTCTCCCAGTAGTCATTACTCTTGGGAGATATATGATTAAGGTATTTGTTTTACATTATAACATGAAGTTAATTTCCATCTAATTGTGACACGTTATCTTTCAGTAAGCTAGTGCACACTTTCATCTTTCTCCAATTTGTTATATATATTTCGAGGATACTGCTTTGTGGATTCAAATTCAAGACAATGATGGTTAATCGCAGATCCATAGTATACTTTCATGATTGAGATTTTGATATAAACTATTTGCCAAGAAAATGTTGATACTTGGTTACAAAACATGCATTCAAAAAAAAACTGGCCTTAAGGATGCCATAGAACAGTTATTTACAGAAGTATGTTTTCTCTTTTTATTTATTTTAATTAAATCATTGTCATTCTATTTTTTTAAAATAAATTTTATTTATTTATTTATTTATTTTGTATTATATTATATGATATTATATTATTTAAATTAATAAATTGAAGGAATGTAATTAAGTTAATGAATTTATTTCATTTTATGTTATGTCATGTTATGTTATGTTATGGTATGATATGTGACGCCCCAAAATAGGTATACATCACCTATTCCGAGTTGTCAATACATGGTACGTAAACAACTACAACTTTATTATTACAACAAGAAACTCGTGAGTTTGAATACAAATATTATCTTCTGCATAATATCTATACTCAAATAAATCCTCATCACATTTATTGATACATTATTTTACAAAAATGGTGAGGACTACTAAACAATCCTTTCTAAAACCTTCATTCCATACCCCGACCTCGTACATCGCTATATTCTCAGCCTCCCGAGAAAAATGGAACAAAAGGAAAAAGGGTGAGCTCAACTAGCTCAAGAAAAGAATATTATGACTAAGATAATATACAACAAATTATCGTTAGTCTTCAATGAGGAAAATATAATAGAATACAATAGACAACAAATTTTAAATCAATATTCGCAATGAAATAATAATTCATTAGAAGAGTTAAGTAGAGAATGCAAACTACTATCTTCTATGTATGAATTTAAAAGTTCATCGCTCATCTTTTATCCCCCGTAACATCAATCAATATACATCTGAATCAAATATTCATCTTTGCACCACGGGCCAAAGATATTCATCACTTAATCATGTTCATTTAAACACTTGTTCATCTTTTGCACTACGGGCAAAAGATATTCTTCAGAAATCATTCATCTTTGCACTACAAAAGCCAAAGATATTCTTAAGAAATCATTCATCTTTGCACTACAGCCAAAGATATTCCATAATATCATCATTTAAGATCGAGGATGATGAAAAATATATATTTTTTTTTAAAGAAACGAATCCAAATGAAACAAAATGACAAGGATTAAGGATTAAGGATTCTGTACTTGGTTTTATCCACGCCCAAAAATACCTCAAAAATAATCATAGTGGTGTAAAATTCAAGAATGATCAAAACATGGATACAATCGTAGTTAGTATCCGTAATAGATGTTTTGGACGAAAAAGAAGAAATTTTATTTTTCTATGAATAGTACCGTATCACGTGAATAGTGTGATATCGTGAATAGTGCCGTAGACACGTGAATAGTAATTCTGACACCAAAAGATAGAAATTCCAAAAAATATCTTCACGCTTTGTTTATAGTACTTCGTGAATAAGTAATCGTGAATAAGAACTCATGAATAGTAACCCCATATGAAAAAGTTCCAAATTTGATAAAAACTTCAGATCAACATTTCAAAGATAAATGATATTGAAGAAATAATATCATTACTAAAAAAAAATAATATCCCTTACCTCGAAAGATCAAGACTTCTAAATTGAATACTGTATATAGTCAAGGAACTTGCATCGTCTAGCAATACTCAAAGTATACTCAAAATACTCACAAGAATACGCCGATAATATAGAGAGAAAAACTTCAGCTTCGTGTGATTTTCAATTCTAACCCAAGCACCCTATTTATGAAAAATCGCTAGAACACCAAAGCGTAAAATTTAATAAAATAATAATATTTCTTAAAAATATTCAAGCCCACCTAGAAATCTGATTTCAGATCATTTATAACACATGTGAGCCACTCAATTACAACAAAAACGTTTTTCTTACAAAAATATTTTAAACTCCCAAAAATCAATTATTTTGAGCTTTAACTTCAATAATTCATAATAAATAGCCCTTTCATCAGAAAATTCGAATCTCGCGAGTTTTTATAGAATTTCAATTCTCACAACTTTGCAGAAGAAAGTTTTTCCAAATTCCAAATAGAAATTGACCGAAATGCACAAACGGGCGATTTTACAAAGCTATAATCAAATTTCACTCAATAAATGGGGTCCAATCGACATGTTTAACATGTTTTAAACATTTATTGCAACAAAAATACTCTTCCTCCTCAAGATACTCATATATCCCACATTCGTTAAAATATCACCGTTAATATATTATTAAAATAATATATTTAAATGAATTATTTTATCGTAAAAAGATAAAATATTAATTTTCAACAATTGTCATTTTAAAAATTTTCTCCATCTATATCCACATAAAATCAATATTTTCCTCATCATATAAATCAATAATTAATTATTCACAAATAATATTACGTAATCACAATATCGACGTAACCAAAGCAGCCTCAGAAAGAGGGGCTTTCCAATAAGAATTTCTTCTTCTCACTGCCGCAATTAGGTGACCAAACCTCTCCTTAGATGTAACTTTCTAGACATTGCCAATAATGTTATCTAATAATATTATTCAGATAATATGAATTATTGCTTTCGATAATGAAAAATACCGTGTAATGACAATTATCAAACAACAACAATATAAAATATCAACGCAATAATTATTAACTCAATAAAATATCGAATAAAGAATTATCGTAACCATTATTGAGTAGTGCCTTCTTACGTAAGAATCAATAATTGGTGCAATACCGTGCTACCATCGCTCAACAACGCCAGACAGTGTGTTTTAACCAATTTGGGTATTCCAACAAGATAATCTGTGTAATAACTACGCCAAGTTATTTAAAAACAACTTATATTTGTCGCTTTCTTCATCCAATCGCTTCTTTTTAGTTATGGGCCCACATACGGTCGCTACCGCCGCATTTAATATTCCCTGACAATCATTTAATATTCCACTTTACCAAACGAATATTCCCCGACGATAATGAATATTTTATAACCACTTGCTTATTTTGAAATATTTCATGTATTTAACCCTTTAACTATCCACATTAATCAAATCAACCCTTACTATTTCAAAATAATAAATAAAGGAAATTCCTTTTATTTAAAAATTTCGGGTCTTACAACCTCCCTCCTTATGAAATTTCGCCCTCGAAATTGACGTACGTATTCGTGTTTTTCAAAAAGCGTGAAGATACCTCGCTTTCATTTCCGCTTTCCAATTCCCGTGTCATTTCCTCTATAAAGATGATTCCTCCACAAAACTTTAACTTGTGGTATGACCTTTCATGTAGGACATGCTCTTTCCTATCCAAGATCTTGACAGTACCTCCTCATACGTTAAGTCTTCTACTATCTCGTCCGCTTCTAACTCAATAACGTGGTTCGGGTCTTTCACATATTTACGAAGCACATATATGTGAAACACATTATGAACACGAGAGACATACCGGAGGTAACGCAAGTCTATAGGCTACATTTCCTACTCGGTCAAGAATTTGAAATGGACCAATAAATCGTGGATCGAGCTTTCCTCTCCCAAATCTTGTAACTCCCTTCCATGGAGCAACTTCGCAACAATATATGATCCCCTACATTAAATTCCACGCCCTTTCGATGAAGATCCGCATAACTCTTGTGTCGATCTTGTGGCTTGCTTTGTATACGCTTGTCAATCATTTGGATCTTTTCGGTAGTCATACGCATTTCTTACCTCGGGTCCCAACAATGTTGCTTCACCCACCTCATCCCAACATATCGGAGAGCGACACTTTCGTCCATATAATGCTTCAAATGGAGCTACACCTATACTTGCTCGATAATCGTTGTTGTAGAGAGAATTCCACCAATGGTAAATACTTATCCCAACTACCTTGAAGTCTCAGGACACGTAGTCTTAATAGATCTTCAAGAGTTTGAATAGTCCTCTCGATTGTTCGTCTGCTTGGGGATGGTATGTCAACTAAATCGCAAAATCTGCGCTCCATAGCTTTTGCAAAGCTAACCCAAAATCTTGAAGTGAATCTTGGGTCACGATCCAAAACTATGGATACAGCATGCCATGCAACCTCACAATCTCATTCACGTACATACTAGCAAGACTTTCAAGGAATAAGTCTCCGTATTCAGCAAGAAATGAAAGCAGACTTGGTTAATCTATCAACAATTACCCAAATAGCATTGATGCCTTGAGAAACCGTAGGAAGACCCGTAACGAAATCCATAGTAATGTGTTCCCACTTCCATTCCGAATCTCAAGTGGTTGCAAATCGGACCCTTAGGTACAAGATGCCCGCCTTTACACGCTGGCAAGTTAAACACATCGAGATAAACTTTGCAATCTCTCTTCATATTGTTCCACCAAAATGTATGTCAAGATCACGATACATTTTAAGTACTTCCAGATGGATTGCAAAATGGCATATTGTGTGCCTCCATCATAATCTTGTACTTCAAATCGTAGTCGTTAGAACACAAAGTCTAGAGTGGACTCAAGTATTCCTTCTTCATCAATTCTCGCCCTAATAGCTCCTTCTTGTACTTTCTTCTTCATACGATCGCCCGGCCTGCCGGTGACTCGAGCAACCTTAACTTTTTTTCTATTAAAGTTGGCTCTACGCGATACTTGACATCATCGCACCTGCTCTTCGCGATATGATCTTCTACTCAACGCGTCAACTACCACGCTTCGCTTTTTACCGGATGGTATCAATAGTGTAATCGTAGTCTTCAATAGCTCGAGCCAACGTCACCGCCGCATGTTGAGTTCTATTTAAGGCTTTTATGGTCCGAATATATCTCCACTTTCTCCCCATATAGATAAGTGCCCATATTTTTAATAAGCTGAAACGATCACGCTAACTCTAGATCATGAGTAGGATAATTCCTCTCATACTCTTTAAGTTGTCGCGAGGCATAAAGCGACTTTCCCACGCCAGATGAGAACACATCCTAACCCTTTGCCAAGCATCGGCCAGAGATAAAAATCCATCCAACCAGATGGTATTGTTAGAATAACAAAGTCAAATAAGTCTCCTCTTAAGCTCTTGGAAACTTTTCTCGCATTCTTCGCTCCAAACGAATTTTGTATCCTTCCGAGTTAGCCGAAGTTAATGGAGTAGCGATTCGAGAAAACCCTTCCACGAATCTCCGATAATAACCAAATAAGCCCAAAAGCTACGTGATTTCACCACCGACTTCTATTGTTGTTCCCAACTTCAGATTGCTTCAATCTTCACGGATCAACAGATACTCCATGTTTCACACCACGCGCTCCAAGGAATGCTACTTCCTCAAGCCGTAACTCGATTTCTTCAATTTGGCATATAGTTGGTTTTCACGGGCCTTCGAGTACCAAATTTCAAATGGTGCTCATGATCTTCACGGCTTTTGGAATATACGAGGATGTCATCAATAAAGACAACAACGAATTGATCCAAATATTCCTTGAATACTCGGTTCATCATATCCATAAAAGTCACAGGAGCATTAGTTAGTCCGAAAGACATGACTAAGAATTCATAATGCCCATACCGAAGTTCTCAAGGCGCTTTTGAATATCCTCGCCTAAATCTTCACCGATGATATCCGTAATCGAAGATCGATTTTTGAAAAGAATTGTGCCTCTTGCAATCGGTCAAACAAGTCATCAATACGAGGTAGAGGATACCTATTCTTGATGGTGACATGGTTCAATTCCCGATAGTCAATATAAAAGTAGCATACTCCCGCCTTTCTTCTTTACAAATAAAACAGAGCACCCCAAGGAGATGTACTAGAGATTTAATGAAACCAATGTCCAACAATTCTCGTAGTTGGACCTTTAACTCTCAAGTTCAATAGGAGCCATTCGATATGGGGTTTTAGAAATGGGCTTTATGCAGTTCAAGATCAATAAAGAATTCAACTTCACGCTCGGGGATAATCGGAAGTTCTTCGAAATACGCCGGGAAAGTCAATAACAACAGAATATTATTCAAATTTGACGTGTCTTTATTCAAATCCATAACATGGGCTAAGAAAGCTCGACATCCGCTTTTCAATAAACGAATAGCTTTATGATTAGATATGATGTTGATTGATTTTAATGGTTTAGTTGCTTGAATTCGCATAACAGTCAAGTTAGGAATATGAAAACTAACAACCTTACGAAAAACAATAAATTTTGGTATGATGAGTAGTTAACCAATCAATCCCTAAAATCACATCAAAAGCAAGTATCTTTAAAGAGATAAGGTCAACAGTAAGGTAATGGTGCCAACTTGAATCAAACAAGATTTATAAACAAAGGATGTGATGAAAGTTTCTCCTAACGGAGTTTCCACAGATAGGTCAAAGTCTAATTTCTCCTGAGTCAAGTTTAAACGCTGAGCACACAGCAGAGATAAATGAATGGGTAGCACCTAAGATCAAGTAAGGTATAAACTTCGCAAGAATTTATAAATAGCTTTACCCGTGATCACCTCGCTTTGTTCCTCGACATGACCGGCCACAACAAACGCCTTCCCTAATCGCTGACTTTGACTTTTCCGGGATACTTTTTGAGTCACCGCCCCGCCGAACTAGGTTTCGCTAATCGTATAATCTCGAGCGATATGTCCTTCCTTTCCACAATTATAGCATACCTTGAACTCATAGGGCGCTTTGACCGATATGTCCTCTTTTCCGTGATTTGTAGAGTATATGACCTAAGTGGTCGTTCTCCTCCCTTAGAACCAGCTTGTCACGCAAGACTGCTTGTCTTCATACGGTCATTGTTAAATCTCCTCTTTAAAATCTCCTCCCGACTTCGCTTTTTATTTTCATGGCCATGATTACCACCAGAGTGGTTACCATTTCGCTTCATTCGCTTTTTTCTCCGCAGGTTATCATTATTCTATGATCGCTATCTCCCTACATCGATCCTCGTTGTGGTCCTCAACCGACCGTACTTTCGCTATCTCGCCTAATAATTGAGCCTCGCTTACAACATCCTCAATAAAGAGAAAATTTATGAAAATGAGATATCGACGTACGCCGGTTTCAAACCTCTAAGAAACATTCACAATACATGCGCTCTCATTCTCCACCAAATGAGGTGCAAACCGGATAACTCGCAAACTTTGCCTCGCATCGAGACACCGCCATGTTGTTTTGTTCCAATCGATGAACTCCACTTCCTTCATACGACGAACACTTTCGTGAAAGTATTTGTCATTAAATAGCTTCAAACGCCTCCCAAGACATGCCGAAAAGTACCGGATGGGTACGCTTTCGCATCTCCACCAAGAGTCCGCCTCACCACTTTAACATAAAGGTGGCGAATGGAACCTTCGTTTCCTCCGCATCCCAAGACATCGAATATCTTGGTAATTTGTTCGACCCATGTTTCCGCCGCATGATCGGATCCGCTTTCCTTAAATTCGTGGTCCCAACTCTTTGAATCGCTTCATTGTGACAACCCGTGAATTGCTATCATTTCTCCTCAGATTTTGAACACGAAGTTTCTCGTCCGATTTTTGTATGAATCGCAAAAAACTTCTAAACATCCCTCGCTCATCATCTCGCTTTCGGTGTTGTTTACAGGAGAACATTGCAAACTGCTGTAATCGCTCTCCTCGTTGGTGAGTACAGTGCATCTCCACTGGCCTCATTTCCATTGTTAATATTCTCAATGACATTCTCAAATACCATCATAAAACAAGGGTTAATTAAGGAAATCAATATATCACATAATATCCCTATATACCGACTAACTAACAAATAAGCTAGTAGACACACTAGCGGAAGGATTTACTCTGCCTCCCCTCCTAGTTCTATTCCCCATCTCCGCCAGAGATCATATCCCTAAGCTCGATACTAACCGCGACGCCCCCAAAATAGGTATACATCACTCATTCGAAAGTTGTCAATACACGGCATGTAAACAACTACAACTTTTATTATTACAACAAGAAATCGTGAGTTTGAATACAAATATTATCTTCTGACAATATCTATACTCAAATAAATCCTCATCACATTTATCGATACATTATTTTACAAAATGGTGAGGACTACTAAACAATCCTTTCTAAAACCTTCATTCCATACCCACCTCACTTGCACTCGCTATATTCTCGCCTCCGAGAAAAATGGAACAAAAAGGAAAAGGGTGAGCTCAACTAGCTCAAGAAGAATATTGTGACTAAGATAATATACAACAAATTATCGTTAGTCTTCAACAGGAAACATATAATAGAATACAATAGACAACAAATTTTAAATCAATATTCATGATGAAATAATAATTCATTAGAAGAGTTAAGTAGAGAATACAAACTACTATCTTCTATGTATGAATTTAAAAGTTCATCGCCATCTTTTATCCCCGTAACATCAATTAATATACATCCGAATCAAATATTCATCTTTGCACTACGGCCAAAGATATTCATCACCGTCATGTTCATTTAAACACTGCTCATCTTTGCACTACGGCCAAAGATATTCTTCGAAATCATTCATCTTTGCACTATGTGCCAAAGATATTCTTAAGAAATCATTCATCTTTGCACTACAGCCAAAGATATTCCATAATATCATCATTTAAGACTCGAGGATGATGAAAAATATATATATTTTTTTAAAGAAACGAATCCAAAGGAAACAAAATGACAAGGATTAAGGATTCAGATTTGGTTTTATCCACGCCCAAAAAATACCTCAAAAATAATAATCATAGTGGTGTAAAATTCAAGAATGATCAAAACATGGATACAATCAGAAGTTAAGATCCGCATAGATGTTTTGACTTAAAGAAGAAATTTTATTTTTCTATGAATAGTACCGTATAGATGTTGAATAGTGCCATATATCGTGAATAAAGGCCGATACGCGAATAGTAATTCACACCAAAAGATAGAAATTCCACAAAAATATCTTCACGCTTACGCTAATAGTACTTCGTGAATAAGAAACTCGTGAATAAGAACGTGAATAAGAACCCCGGCATGAAAAAAGTTCCAAATTTGATAAAAACTTCAGATCAACATTTCAAAGATAATGATATTGAAGAAATAATATCATTACGAAAAAAATAATATCCCTCACCTCGAAAGATCAAGATTTCTAGTAAGAATAATAGATATAGTGTAATGAAGGGGAACTGCAGACCGTCTAGCAATACTCAAAGTATACTCAAAATACTCACAAGAATACGCCGATAATATAGAGAGAGAAAACTTCAGCTTAAAAGTGATTTTCAATTCTAACCCAAGACCCTATTTATAGGAAAACGCTAGAACACCAAAGCAGTAAAATTTAATAAAATAATAATATTTCTTAAAAATATTCAAGCTCACCCTAGAAATCTGATTTCAGATCATTTATAACACATGTGAGCCACTTAATTACAACAAAAAAAACATTTTTCTTACAAAAAATATTTTAAACTCCCAAAATCAATTATTTTAGCTTCGTAACTTCAATAATTCATAATAAATAGCCCTTTCATCGTAGAAAATTCAATCTCGCATGTTTTTATAGGAATTTCAATTCTCTACAACTTTGCGTAGAAAGTGTTTCCAAATTCCAAATAGAAATTGACCAAATCCACAAACCAAGCGATTTTACAAGCTATAATCAAATTTCGACCAATAAATGGGGTCCAATTTACATGTTTAATATGTTTTAAACATTTATTGCAACAAAAATACTCTTCCTCCTCAGATACTCATATATCCCACATTCGTTGTAAAAAATATCACCGCTAATATATTATTAAAATAATATATTTAAATGAATTATTTTATCGTAAAAAAGATAAAATATTAATTTTCAACAATTGTCATTTTAAAAATTTTCTCCATCAATATCCACATAAAATCAATATTTTCCTCATCATATAAATCAATAATTAATTATTCACAAATAATATTACGTAATCACAATATCGACGAACCGTGCAGCTCCTCAGAAAGCAGGGGGCTTTCAATAAGAATTTCTTCTTCGGGCGCCAATTAATTAGCGACCAAACCTCTCCTGTACAGTAACTTTCTAGACATCGCCAATAATGTTATCTAATAATATTATTCGGATAATATGAATTATTGCTTCGATAATGAAAAAATACGTGTAATGACAATTATCAAAACAACAACAATATAAAATATCAACGCAGACAATTATTAACTCAATAAAATCAATAAGAATTATCGTAACCATTATTGAGTAGTGCCTTCTTACGTAAGAATCAATAATTGGTGCAATACCGCAGCTACCGCTCAACAACGCGTATTAGTGTGTTTTAACCACCGGGTATTCCAACAAGATAATCTGTGAATAACAACTACGCCAAGTTATTTAAAACAACTTATATTTGTCGTTTTCTTCATCCAATCGCTTTAGTTATGGGGCCCACATACACGGTCGCTACTGTCATTTAATATTCCCCGACAAAGACGAATATTCCACGACCAAACGAATATTCCCCGACGATAATGAATATTTTATAACCACTTGCTTATTTTGAAATATTTATGTATTTAACCCTTAACTATCCACATTAATCAAATCAACCCTTACTATTTCAAAATAATAAATAAAGAAAATTCCTTTTATTTAAAAATTTTAGGTCTTACATGATATATTATTTTATTTTATATTATCTTATATTATACAAATTAATATAATTTTATGTTATTATATTATTTTATTTTTATATAATAGTGTAAAACTAAGTAAATTAATGCTACTTAATTTATTTTAATTAATATTGGGAAACTATAATATTAACTAAGTAAATACTACTTAGTTGATATAAATTTAGTAGTGAAAATTAAGTAAATGTTACTTAATTAGTTGGTTTTAGTAGGGGGGAATTAAGTAAACTAAGATTTTTTTTTTTTTACTTTACTTTGTATTATTTTTGTTATATTATTTATTTTATTTTATTTATATGTTATTATATTTAATTTAATTTAGTTTAATATTTAATTTATGTATTTTAGTAATATTATATAATAATAGACATTATATTATTTTAATTATAATTTATGTCTAACCACTATAAATAACTTACAAATTATACCATAAATTTTACACTAGGATAAAAAAAACTCAAATTGAAGCAAAGATCTCATTCAATACAAAGAACATAAGTCTCAATATCAAATTATGAACATGCATGCCCTGAAATTGCACAAATTAAAGCCAAATTGAAACTAAATATCATATTGTTATTATATAATCAACATGATAGCTGCCATTTCATAAATCTAATACAAATTCAAACCAAGTAATCAAATCAAATTCATATAAACACATAAGTATGCAATATATAATATTCAAAATAAAACCCAAATTGAACACTATATATAAATGAAAGAGGTAGATTGATACATACCTACGTAAGCGGCGGTAATGATTTATAAATGCAGCGACGACAGCGGCATGAAGCATGATCGGTGGTGGTAGCGCAAGGCTAAGCTCCTTCTTCTCTCTCTCTTCTTCTTTTCCTTTTCTTTTCTTCGACTTTTGGTGACGATCGTGAGTCGGTCTATTTTAAATGATCAATGATCGCATTGGTGACCGCATGCGATCACGATTTTAATTGACTTGATTAATATAGTAATCGAGAAAGTCAAAACGATCTCGACATCAAGGCTACCGCAGCGAGAATAAAGTTGAAAAATATGCGCCAAAATTAAAGGTGGCAAATTTAGAATAAATGACCATTAGAATAATGCGTATCGCTTGTCGCTCAATTTTCAATAATGACTAGTTTGGATACTCGTCACTAATGCTATCATTAGCGACCAAATATGACGGTCGCATAAACTTTTGATCGCTGATAGACCACTTTCTTGTAGTGCAAGTTCGACAAAAACAGCCCGAGTTTCTCCACTCCTTTTTTTCTTAGGGGTGAAACCTTTCCTCACCCGGATTAAGAATCCTTCCACATTACACATATTGTTCAATTTCTCTCAATACATAATTAGCAACACAAATATTTCATTTAATAACAAACTAAAATTCGTCGTAAATAACTAGCGACATAATAAAATTCGTAGCAAAAACTGTCGCTAAAAGTTCACTAAAATATTTATTGTTGGAAATTAAAATATAAGTGCAATGCATGAGATAAATCCACTTACCATTATCAGAATTTGCCTACTCAACGATCGACAAAACTGTCGCAACAGATTCGAAGTAACGGGCATGCACCAAATCCGTTGCTTAGAGAGTAGAGTCCTGTCAAAAAGTCACATTGACATAATATGAGAGCAGATCTTTTGTCCCTTTGTCCCCATTTTCCCTGTCTCTCTTGTGTCCCCCACTTAAATTTTGACACCTAACCTCTTATTTAATTTGAGAGTTA
>CM035172.1:46656430-46763801 GCA_020205615.1 Panax quinquefolius | reverse complement strand
AATAATGAATATTTTATCACCACTTGCTTATTTAAAATATTTACGCATTTTACCCATAACTAACCACATTAATCAAATCCACCCTTACTATTTCAAAATAATAAATAAAGAAATTCCTTTTATTTTAAAATTTTGGGTCTTACAACCTCCCTCCTTATGAAATTTCAGTCCTCGAAATTGGCCGTCACGATACTGGTGTTTTCAAAAGATGAGAATACCTCGCTTTCATTTCCGCTTCCAACTCCAGGTCATTTCCTCAATAGCATGGTTTCTCCACAAAACTTTAACTTTGTGGTATGACCTTCGTAGACGTCGTGGGATATCTCCTTCCTATCCAAAATCTTGATGTACCTCTTCATACGTTAAGTCTTCATTATCTCGTCTTGCTTCCAACTTAATGACATGGGTTCGGTCGTTCACATATTTATGTAACATCGATACGTGAAAAGCGTTATGAACACGCCGTCATACTTGGCGGTAAAACGAGTCTATAGGCCACGGTTCCTATTCGATCGAGAATTTCAAATGGATTAATAAATCGAAGGTTTGAGCTTTCCTCACCTCACGATTCTCGCTTTTGAAATATAACTTCTTGTACTCTCCTTCTTCAAATTCATCGGCTGGGTGTGTAGCTTGAACAACTTTAGCTTTATCGATTAAAGTCGATTATACTCAGATATCATCACGCGGGTAACTAGAGTTTTCATCTCCATCTCTATTATTTGTAAATTATACTGAAAATGAGTCTTTGACAATATCGTACTTCCGTGCTTGTATAACGATCTTTTACTCAACATCGCCGTACTACCGTTAAGCTTTTCGAGGATGGTAATTAATGTAACATGTATTTGAAATGAGTCTCTCTTGAGTTCTTCAAGCTCTTCCCACATTCCTTGCTCCATTCAAATTTTGTATCTCTCACGAATCATTTGCGTTAATGGAATAGCGATTCGAGAATATCCTTTAACGAATCTCTGATAATAACCATTAAGCTAAAAGCTACGATTTCGATTCTGACCGAATCGCGACTTCATATCCCAACTTGGATAGTAGCGTTACTGATGACACCTATCGGGTTTACTATCGTCGATGCGAATATGGTGTCCCTACGGAGAAGTCTGGCTTTGGTGCATTCCACAAAGGAAGTCACCGGATAAAGGCTCAGTGTACCAAATTTATAGTTGAATTTTAACTCCACGAAGTTCAATAGGAGCCATTCGATATGAGATTTTAGAAATGAGTTTTGTCTAACGGTTCAAAGTCGATACAAAATTTAATATCACCTTTGGGAGTAAACCAAGAAATTTTTTGAAAATACGTGGGAAAAATCAATAACAACAGGAATATTATTAAAATCGGCGTGTCTTTATTCAAATCCATAATATGGACTAAGAAAACTTGACATCCGTAATAAAACGAATGACTTCATGGCTTGATATGAAAATGTTTGACTACAATGGTTTGATTGGCAGAATTCAATATCGGTTGCTTAGGAATATGAAAACTAACAACCTTACGAAAGAAATCAATTTCGACATGATGAGTAGTTAACCTTAAAATCACATCAAAAGCAAATATCTCTATAGAAATAAGGTTAACGGGTAATGTGATAGTGCCAACTGAATCAAAGCAAGATTTCTAAACAACGGATGTAACGAAGTTTCTTCTAACTGAGTCTCCATAAATAGGTCAAAGTCTAATTTCTCCGTGAGTCAAGTTCAAACGTTGAGCTCAAGCAAGAGAGATAAAAGAATGGGTAGAAACTAAGATTCTAGTAAGGTATAAACTTAGCAAGAATTTATAATTAACTAACCTGCTAACTTCATTCGGGTTCCTCGCATTTTGACCGGCCACGACAAACGCTCTCCAGAGGCCAGATTGACTTTGACTTTTTTGGGACATCCTTTTTGAGTCACCATTCCATTTGGACTGGGTTTCGATATCGCATAATCTTGTTTGATATGTCCTTCTTTTCCACAATTATAGCATACCTTAAACTGTTGTGGGCCAGGTTTGGGGTGATATGTCCCTCTTTCCCGCATTTGTAACATACTGTTGGTGGTCTTTCTCCTCCTTGGAACCCGATTGCTAATGGCGTTGAACTCTTCATAATGGTTGTTGAATCTCCTCTTTTAAAATCTCCTCCGACTCGCTTCTTCTATTTTCATGGCCACGATTACCACCCGGGTAGTTACACGCTTTTGTCCGTATTCTTCTTTCTCCGTGGTTATCGTTATTACGATGATTTGCTATCTTGAGATGATCCTGGTTATGGTCCCTCGGTTGAGCGTTACTCGTTATCTCGCTCTAACTAAGCGCCGAGCCTGTTGACAACATCCGAATAGAGAGAAAATTTATGAGAAATGAGATATCGACGTATGCGTCGGGTTTCAAACCTCTCTAAACATCCGTCATAATGTTCCTCATTCTCCACTAAATGAGGTGCAAACTGGATAACTCATGAAACTTACCTCGTCTTTGGGACAAATCATGTTATTACTCTTCTGGTCTAATAAACTCCACTTCCTTCATATAGCGAATACTTTCGTGAAGTACTTGTCATTGAACTGTTTCTCAAACGTCTCCCGTGACATGCGAGTCTGCGGTTTGGATGGATACGCAACATGATTCCCACCATGTCTGCTCATTACTGAACATAAAAGTAGCGAATGGAACTTTTTTGTTCCTCCGGTAAATCCCAAGACATCAATATCTTGGTAATTTGTTTGACCCATCGCCTCCACTTTAATCGGATCCGGCTTTCCCAGTCGGTGGTCCCAACTCTTTGAATGCTTGTTTGTGACCACGGTGAATTGCTATCATTTCCTCACCCATTTTGAACACGAGTCTCCTCGTGCGATTTTGCATGAATCTAAAAGCTTCAAACATCCCTCGTTCATCATCTCTCGATTGTGTTATTCATGGAGGTACATTGCCGACTGTTGCCGTTCTCCCTCGTTGGTAATCTGCAGAGCATCTCCACGATCTCATTTACTCCATTGTTAATATTCTCGATCGACATTCTCAAATACCGCTCATAAAATTAGGGTTAATTAAGAAATCAATATATCACATAATATCGATATATACTAACCAACTAACAAATAAGCTTAGGTAGGACACACTTAGCGAAGGATTTACTCGCCTCCCCCTCCTAGTTCTATTCCCCGATCTCCGCCAGAGATCATATCCCTAAGCTCGATACCAACCGTGACGCCCCAAAAATAGGTCCATTCCATCCAACCCATTCTCGAAGTGCCAAATACATGAATACATGAAATAACTACAACTTTATTAATACATTTGTCGCATGCAAAATACGACAACATATATCTTGTGAGTTTAAATACGAGATATTGCCATCTAGATAATATCCACACGCAAATAAATCCCCATCATAATTATTGAAACGTTATTTTACAAAAATGGTGAGGACTACTAAACAACTCTCTCTAGAACCTTCATTCCATACCTTTAATTAGTACTTTCGCTACATTCTCCTTCCTCGAGAAGAAAAAATGGAACAACAAGGAAAAGGGTGAGCTCAACTAGCCCAATAAAGAATATTATGACTAAGATAATATACAACAAATTATCGTTAGTCTTCAACAGAAAAAATCTAATAGAATACAATAGACAACAAATTTTAAATCAATATTCGTGGCGGAAATAATAATTCATTAGAAGAGTTAAGTAGAGAATGCAAACTACTATCTTCTATATATGAATTTAAAAGTTCATCGTCGATATTTTATCCTCAGAACATCAATCAATATACATACGAATCAAATATTCATCTTTGGACTACAGCCAAAAGATATTCATCGATTAGTCGTGTTCATCTAAACACTGCTTCATCTTTGCACTACGGGCCAAAGATATTAATCGATCCTATTATATTCATCTCAACACCTGTTCATCTTTTTGCACTCACGGGCCAAAGATATTCATCAAGAAATCATTCATCTTTGCACTACAGAGCCAAAGATATTCCATAATATCATCATTTAAGGCCGAGGATGATGAAAAATATTTTTAAAAAACGAATCCAAAGAAACAAAATGACAAGGATTAAGGATTAAGGATTCGTACTTTTCTTTTTATCCACGTCAAAAATACCTCAAAAATAATCATAGGGGTGTAAAATTTAAGAATGATCAAAACATGAATACAATCAAAAGCTAGTATCCTATTAGATATTTTGGACAAAAGAAGAAATTTTATTTTTTAATGAATAGTCTTGATATCGTGAATAGTAACTCAGACACCAAAAGATAGAAATTTTCCAAAAAAACATCTTCACGCCAATGAATAGTACTTTCGTGAATAGTAACTAATCGTGAATAGTAACTTCGTGAATAGTAACTCATGAATAGAACTGCTTGAATAGTAACCCCGAACATGAAAAAAGTTCCAAATTTGATAAAAAGTTTCAAACTAATATTTCAAAGATAATGATATTGAAGAAATAATATCATTTGAGAAGAAAATAACATCCACTTACCTCGAAGAGATGTACTTCTAGTTGAAACACTTGATATAGGCTATGACTTGAACTTGCCATCGATAGCAATACTCAAAGTATACTCAAAATACTCACAAGAATACGCTCTCGATAATATAGAGAGAGAAAACTTGGGTTTACATGTGATTTTCAATTCTAACCTAAGACCCTATTTATAGTAAAATGCTTAGAACAATGAAAATAGAAAATTTAATAAATTAATATTATTTATTTTCCACATCTTCCTACGCATCCATGAATCAACTCAAATACATCCTAACACATGTTAAATATGCCCTCAACATATAAAAACGTTTTTGTTAATATAAATATTTTAAACTTGTAAAAATCAATTATTTTGGAACTCAAACTTCAATAATTCAAAATAAATAGTCCTTTTATCAAAAAATCAATCTCAATCTCACGACTTGTTATAGGAAATTTAATTCTCTACAACTTTTGGAAGAAAGTTTTTCCAAATTCCAAATAGAAATTGACCAAATCCACAAATCCAAGCGATTTTACGATCTATAATCAATTTTCTACAAGAAATGGGTCCACCAACACACAAAAACATGTGTTAAAACATTTAATGCCACAAAAATACTCTCCTCCTCATATACTCATATATCCCACATTCATTATAAAAAATATCACCGTTAATATATTATTAAAATAATATATTTAAATGAATTATTTTATCAGAAAAAGATAAAATATTAATTTTCAACAATTGTCACATTAAAAATTTTCTCCATCTATATCCACAT
This sequence comes from Panax quinquefolius, assembly GCA_020205615.1. Lineage (NCBI taxonomy): Eukaryota > Viridiplantae > Streptophyta > Magnoliopsida > Apiales > Araliaceae > Panax > Panax quinquefolius. The sequence continues at coordinate 46,758,527 of CM035172.1, read as the reverse complement.
AAAATCAATATTTTTCTCATCATATAAATCAATAATTAATTATTCACAAATAATATTACAGAATCACAGTACTGGCAACCAGGCCGTTCCCAGGAAAGAGGGGGCTTTCCAATAAGAATTTCTCCTTGCTATGCGCCTTAGGTGACCAAACCTCTCCTTAGATGCGAAACTTTCTAGACATCGCCAATAATGTTATCTAATAATATTATTCGGATAATATGAATTATTGCTTCGATAATGGAAAATAATGTGTAATGAAAATTTATCAAAAACAATGAATATATAAAATATCAATGCGGAATTATTGAATCAATAAAATAAAATACCGAACATTAATTACTATAACAATTATTGAGTAGTGCCTTCTTACGTAAGAATCAATAATTATTGCAAATACCATGTACCATCGCTCAACAACACGTATTAGTGTGTTTTAACCACCGTGTATTCCAACAAGATTAATTGGTGAATAACTACGCTGTTATTTATAAACAACTTATATTTGTCATTTTCTTCATCCAATCGCTTTTTTATGGGCCCACAGAGAAAGGCTATCGCTGTCATTGCATTTAATATTCTTCGACGCATTTAATATTCCACGACCAAACGAATATTCCCAGAGCAATAATGAATATTTTATCACCACTGCTTATTTAAAATATTTGCATTTTACCCATAACTAACCACATTAATCAAATCCACCCTTACTATTTCAAAATAATAAATAAAGGAAATTCCTTTTATTTAAAAAATTTCTTGGTCTTACATTTACATTTGCTTGGGCGATGGAATTATCCCAATTTTTATTGAGTACCATCCTCGAATGGCTATTAAAGGGTAGGCTTTTGGTCGATTTCATGATAGAATGCTCGTTCTCCGGAAGCGAGATAATGTCGCGAGTAGTCAAGCCGAAGCGTCGATCGGCGATTCAGCTTCTTCAACACAATCCAACTCATGGACGTTATATGTAGATGGGTCCTTTACTTTGGACGCCATGGTCCAGGAGTCATTTTAACAAGTCCGGAGGGATTCAAGGAACAACAGGCCATCAAATTTGGATTCAGAGCTACAAATAATGAGGCAGAATATGAAGCAGTGCTAGCCGGAGTCCGATTGGCGAAGAGTCTTGAAGTTCGTAAACTAGTCATTTATAGTGATTCTCGAGATAGTTGTCAAGCGTGTTTCGTGGAGAGTTCGAGCTCGAGGTCCGAAAATGATCAAGTGCTTGGCATAATTAAAAGATCGGCTTCAATTTTTCACCACCTATGAATTTGTGGTGTTAAACGTAACGACAATTCCATAGCCGATGCATTGTCAAAACTGGCCACTACAGATGTTAATAACTTTGATGGATCGGTGTATCTGGAGGTTCTACAAGAATGACCCAGATCCAAAGACGAAGCGGTGATGTGTGTCGAACGTTTCTAACTCTTTGATGACTTTGTGTATGCCGTATGTCGCGGATGGCGTCCTTCCTTTGGATAAAATGTTGGCCAAAAAAAGTTAAGTACAAGAGTGCTAATTTTGTTCTAATTGATGAAGATCTTTTTCAAGGGCTTTTTCGTCCCCTATTATTGAAATGTTTAGTTCCATCCGAGGTTTAATATGCCCTTGAGAGGTTCACGGTATTATGTGGTGACCATATGGTATAAGTCCTTAGCCTACAAAAAAGTACTTCTCGGTTGTGGTTTCTACTTGGCCAACCATCTTCAAAGAAGCTACTGATTATGTGAAGAAATACAAAAATGTCAATTGAATAGTCCATCCTCTCATTAGCCACCGAAAGAGATATAGTCGATCTTATCTCCTATTCCCTTTCTTTGTCTGGGGTAGATATATTAGGTCCATTCTGAAAGCCAAAGGTCGTCGTCGGTTTTGTTATAAGTAAGCCATTGGTTATATGACCAAATGGGTAGAAGCGAAACACTTAGGCAAATTACGGAACAAGAATGTTTGAAATTTGTGAGGAGCTCTGTGATATTCGTTTGAAATTCCTAAGGTGGTAATATCGTACAATGGACGCCGATTCATGGGATCAAAGTTTAAAGGATTTTTGAAAGAACTGGGGTTCAACATAGGAAGACTTTGAGCTCACCACGGTAAATGAATGGCGTGTCGAGGTGACCAATGAGCCCTTCTTGAGCAGAGATTAAACGTAAATCGGATGAGGCTAAGGGAGATGGCGGAGGAATTGCTCGGTGTATTATGGGCATATAGAACTACTCCGAGGACCACTACTGGGGGACTCGCCTTTTCAGATGGCTTACGCATCGATGCCTTAGTTCTGTTGAGATCGGGTCCACCGGTCTTTGGGTTAGTCAGGTTTAAAGAGATCTACAACGATAAAGGATTGAAGCTCAACCTGGATTTATTAGAAGAAGTCAGAGAGATAGCTTTGATAAAGCTGGCGGCATATCAGCGAAGAATGGCTAAACACTACAATAAAGGGGTAAAACTTCGTAGATTTGAAGTAGGTGATTTCGTCCTTAGGGAAGTGGAAGCTTCTACACCTCAGAACTTGGGAAAGCTAATGTCGAACTGGGAGGGACCGTACGAAGTAGTTGAAGTTCCGAAACCAGGAACTTATCGGTTAAGAGCATTGGATGGATCTGAGATCAAGAACACTTGGCACGTTGGTAGACTTCGAAATTATTTCAGTAGAGATCGAGTCAATGTCCCGAATTCTGTAAATGTTTAGATAATTATCAATAAAAGATTCATTTTCCTTCATATTGATCTTCTCTTCATTGGTCCAGAATTCACTATGGTGTAAGGAGGACGGGGTGGACTCGCTGACCATTCGATGGTAGCCTTTTTGGTAGGTGTGTCCTTATGAATTTGTCAGGCCCTTCGTGGTAGGCAAACTTCATCGATGTATGGAGGTTCGGGTGGACTCGCTGACCATTCGATGGCAGCTTTATTGGCTGGTGTGTCCTTATGGATTTGTTATACCCTGCGTGGTAAACAAATTCCATAATCCTTCTAACATTGTTATACCTGTGGTAAACAAATTCACTATGGTGTAAGGAGGTTCTATTTACTTCAACACCATTCGATGGTAGCCTTATTAATAGGTGTGTCCTTATGAATTTGTTTTACCGTGTGGTAGACAAATTACATGGTCCTTATAAAATTGTTCTACCCTGTAGTGGTAAGCAAATGTCCTTATATACTTGTTTTACCCCAAGTGGTAAACAAGATCTCGATGGTCTGAAGGAGGATCACCTAGATTCACCTTATGACTAATCTATTTCACACTTCGAAAACGATAAGTATGCATTACTCTATTTTTTGTCCAAGTGTTGGGTTCGGTTCATTCAGTTCAGTTCATTAAGTCCAATTTATTATGATCAGTATTGTTTTTTTCAAACTTAACTGTCATACACCTTATCTAATTCACAATTTAAATTAAGTTCATAAAGAGCTTGTACATTTTTCAAAATTTATTGATATTGAAATATTGATAAAAAGTAGTTGCACAGAAGTCATAAGGCACGAACTTAATATTGATAAGTTTTTATTGGCTAAAACTAGTTCTTCATTGTTGGCCTTTAGCGCTTCGGTCTCTTCAACAAAACTCGGCGCTCATATCAAATGAACTTCTCATTGCTCACTTTGGCTTTACTCTTCCTTCCTTAACCGAGATCACTCATCCTTAAACTCTCTCGGACCTCTCTTTGGTTTGGGTTTCCTCCGAAGGCCTTCATTGGTATGAAGAACATTTTGTGTTCGCTTTCTCTCACGAGCCAACGACGCTTTCAACATATTATTTTCCCTTCTCATACCCTCCTCATCGGACTCAAAGATTTACATATGCCTGGATGTAAAGCCCGAAGACTGCATTTGCCTGCATATATTCAATAGTATCCAATCAATTTCAGATACTTAAACAAGAAAAGAAATGTATAACCAAGAAAACTGTCACTTACCTTTGCCAAATAGCTCATGCCTTCATCAAGAAAATTCCAGTTTGAATGGTTATCAAAGCGGTGATCGTCAATTTCCCGAACGAAGGCATCAAAGAGCTGAAAGGGAAAATTGGCATTGAACCAAGGCCACAAGGTTGGTGCTCCAATTGCCTCATTCTTCAATTCTTGTGATGAAGGCTTTGGGGGGGAAGGCATAGCTTGGTCACGAGTTAGAGAAGGGTCCATATATATATATATTCTCGTGGGATGAAGATTGGACTGAAGTAGGGTCACAAACTGGTGAAGGTACAAATGTCGAATCTGGTTGACTACTAGATGGTTGTTTTCTCTTTCAAGAGGGTGCTACATTGGGTTCGATTTATTCTTCTTCATTAGCAGTTTGAGTCTCCACTAGGGTTGATGAAGGAAGAACGATGGAAGATGTCACTCTGAGTTCATCGGGGGTCAAAGGAGTAATCTTGGTTCTTAATTTTTTGACTCGAAGGAGCTGTTTACGGTCGTCTACAGATAGATCGAGTAAACTTCTTCGAGCAGGTGTTGGGTTTATAATTGGTTCAGGCTCAGAAAGGGGTTCGAAATCTGACGGGATAGAAATTGGTTTGGGTTTTCGGATGGCTCTCTTCTTTCGACAAGGTTTGAGAATTTCTTTCGGAAGAATTGGTTCATCATCCTCTGGTCCATGAATTTGGGGTTCGGCTGTATGTACTTTGGTAGGTGGGTTGTCTTCGGATGGAACCTTCTGTGGTGGAGGGTCGATAGTGGCTTCTGCAGATTTTCCAGCCTGGTTATCTTCGGATAGGACTTCCTGTTGTGGAGGCTCATCAGTTACTTCTGCAGACTTTCCAGCTAGGAAATCTTCCAAATCCCTTACGTCTATAGAAGATGGCTTAATCAAAGATACTACGAGAAACAGAAAGTCACATGTCAGAACTTATATCAATAACAATTTCAAACAATTGTACAATCAAATAAATTAAAACTTACGTTTGTGCTCATATAACCAAGCTTGCTTGGTAAGAAGAAAGTAACTCCATTCTTTTGATGGGAAATTTTAAATAGTTCAATCATTTCACTTACATCGCTCTTACGAAATGTCACCGGCGTGTCGTAAACTACATCTTCAAATGACTCTAACCCGGCAACAAAGCAATTTCGGTCCTTTGACGAAGAACCACCCTTTGTGCCATCCTCTCGTTCTTTGGAAGGAGTATTAATTAACGAGCATCTTTCAACTTCTCACCGCTCTTCGATGGTAATTTACTCAAAGCCTTAAACCCTTTCTCCGGGTTTGGCCAATTTTATAAACACTAAAGAAAAAGTCGAGAGAAGGCTCTACTCCCACTTCATGGCAGAAAGCAATGAAGGCGAGGATGTGAATGTAGGAGTTCGGCACCAATTGGGCGAACCCAACGCCAACAAAACCTAACAGAGTAATCAGAAAAATATGGAGAGGGAATCTAACTCCCTTATCGAGCAATGTCACCGAACGCCGTCCCAACCTTCCCAGGCCGTTGATACATTCGCTTGATTTGTGAAACCCTCACCGATGAGTATCAAGGATTTGATATCGAGTGCGAATCCTCTTCAAACTAATCTCTCGTTATTTCGTAAGGGTATTGGCATGTAAAACATTCCTTACTCCCGAAAAAGTCGGAGGAGTAGGAGGGGTTTTGGAGGGGATTCGTGCTTGGTTTCTCTGTTTGAGGGTTGGAACTCAAGCTTCTTGATTGGGGCCAAGTGTTCCACGGACTACATGTAGGGGAGTTACTCGAATTGGGGAGCTTTGATTTGTATTAAGGGTCACCATTGTTGAGGTTTCTGCAGAGAAGAAGAAAAATTTCAAGAGAAGAAGAGAGTCGAATGTCCAAAATTCAAATTGGCAAGGTGTAAAATCGCCAAAATTGGTAAAGCTTATCTTTATATCTTGACGGTTACCATCGTACTCGAGGGCGCACATTTAATTGATAGTCATAATCACAAATTTGAAAGGGTCATGTCTGGATTAAGTTTCGAGCAAGCTTAATGATTGGACCTTTCAAATGGACTTTCGCTTTAATCCATCTTTTCAGCTTTTATTTTATTTTTATCCTTCACCATTGGGCTTTGGTAAGTTTTATTTTGGGGCTATTACAATCCTATCAAATCCTATAATATCATGAACTATTTATAATTTTCTATTAAATATCCTATTTAATAAAAAACTAGGGGCAATGTTGGGTCGCGATATTTCACCTATAAATGGATATGGATTGGGCCTACTTATTTGGTTAGTTCATTGGGTCTTTGTGATACCCCAAAACAGTATACATCACCCATTCTCGAGTTGTCAATACATGGTACGTAAACAACTACAACTTTATTATTACAACAAGAAAAGCTGTGAGTTTAAATACAAATATTATCTTCTGCACAATATCTATACTCAAATAAATCCTCATCACATTTATTGATAAATTATTTTACAAAATGGTGAGGACTACTAAACAACCCTTTCTAAAACCTTCATTCCATACCCAGACTGTACTCGCTATATTCTCGCCTCCCCACAGAAAAATGGAACAAAAGGAAAAGGGTGAGCTCAACTAGCTCGAGAAAGAATATTATGACTAAGATAATATACAACAAATTATCGTTAGTCTTCAACAGGAAAAATATAATAGAATACAATAGACAACAAATTTTAAATCAATATTCGCATGGAAATAATAATTCATTAGAAGAGTTAAGTAGAGAATGCAAACTACTATCTTCTATGTATGAATTTAAAAGTTCATCGCCTATCTTTTATCCTCAGAACATCAATCAATATACATCTGAATCAAATATTCATCTTTGCACTACGGCCAAAGATATTCATCATTGGTCATGTTCATTTAAACACTTGCTCATCTTTGCACTACTGGGCCAAAGATATTCTTCGAGAAATCATTCATCTTTGCACTACAAGCAAAGATATTCTTAAGAAATCATTCATCTTTTACTACATGCCAAAGATATTCCATAATATCATCATTTAAGACCGAGGATGATGAAAATATTTTTTTTTTTTTAAAGAAACGAATCCAAAGGAAACACAAAATGACAAGGATTAAGGATTAAGGATTCATACTTGGTTTTATCCACGCCCAAAAATACCTCAAAATAATCATAGTGGTGTAAAATTCAAGAATGATCAAAACATGGATACAATCAGAAAGTTAGTATCCGGAATAGATGTTTTGGACGAAAAGAAGAAATTTTATTTTTCGCATTGAATAGTACCAGATATCGTGAATAGTGTCAGATACGTGAATAGTCTTAGATACGTGAATAGTAACTCACACCAAAAAGATAGAAATTCCACAAAACATCTTCACGCTTACGTTAATAGTACTCGTGAATAAGAATCTTGTGAATAAGAACTCATGAATAGTAACTCGTGAATAAGAACTCATGAATAGTAACCCCATACATGAAAAAGTTCCAAATTTGATAAAACTTCAGATCAACATTTCAAAGATAATGATATTGAAGATATAATATCATTACGAAAAAAATAATATCTCTTACCTCGAAAGATCAAGATTTCAAATTTGACACCTGATATAAAGCTATGACTTGACTTGCACCAGTATAGCAATACTCAAAGTATACTCAAAATACTCACAAGAATACGCCGATAATATAGAGAGAAAACTTTAGTTTCGTGTGATTTTCAATTCTAACCTAAGACCCTATTTATAGAAAATGCTTAGAAACATACCAAAGCGTAAAATTTAATAAAATATATTATTATTAATAAATTTCCTACTCTCTTTGGAAATCAGATCCCAACATTTTCCACATGCCAACCTTCTAGAAAGAAATGATAAAAACGTTTTTAATAAAATAAATAATTAAAACTTATAAAAATCAATTATTTTGAGTTCTTAACTTCAATAATTCATAATAAATAGCCTTTTCATCAGAAAATTCAATCTCGTGAGTTTTTATAGGAAATTCAATTCTCTACAACTTTGCGTAAGAAAATTTTTCCAAATTCCAAATAGAAATTGGCCAAAAATCCACAAACGGCTATTTTACGTGCTATAATCAAATTTCACCAATAAATGGGGTCCACCGACATGTTTAACATGTTTTAAAACATTTATTGCAACAAAAATACTCTTCCTCCTCAGATACTCATATATCCCACATTCAAGTAAATATATCACCGTTAATATATTATTAAAATAATATATTTAAATGAATTATTTTATCGTAAAAAGATAAAATATTAATTTTCAACAATTGTCATTTTAAAAATTTTCTCCATCTATATCCACATAAAATCAATATTTTCCTCATCATATAAATCAATAATTAATTATTCACAAATAATATTACGTAATCACAATATTGACAACCGTGCGCCCTCAGAAAGAGGGCTTTCCAATAAGAATTTCTTCATCACTGCGCGCAATTAGGTGACCAAACCTCTCCTTAGATGTAACTTTCTAGACATTGCCAATAATGTTATCTAATAATATTATTCAGATAATATGAATTATTGCTTCGATAATGAAAAAATACCGTAATGACAATTATTGAAACAACAAAGAATATAAAATATCAACGCAGAGAATTATTAACTCAATAAAATATCGAATAAAGAATTATCGTAACCATTATTGAGTAGTGCCTTCTTCACGTAAGAATCAATAATTGGTGCAATACCGCAGCTACCGCTCAACAACGCAGATTAGTGTGTTTTAACCACCGGCATTCCAACAAAGATAATCAGAATAACTACGCCTGTTATTTAAAAATAACTTATATTTGTCATTTTCTTCATCCAATTGCTTTCACATGGGGGCTCAATATTTCAAAGGCCAAATATTTAATATTCCCCGACAAAGACAAATATTCCACGACCAAACGAATATTCCCCATTTATAATAATGAATATTTTATAACCACTCATTATTTTGAAATATTTTCAGATTTAACCCTTTAACTATCCACATTAATCAAATCAACCCTTACTATTTCAAAATAATAAATAAAGGAAATTCCTTTTTATTTAAAAATTTCTGGTCTTACAACCTCCCTCCTTATGAAATTTCGTCCTCGAAATTGACGACGACTGGTGTTTTCAAAAGGTGAGGATACCTCGCTTTCATTTCCGCTTCCAATTCCTGTGTCATTTCCTCTATAAGATGATTCCTCCACAAAACTTTAACTTGTGGTATGACCTTTCATGCGTGTAGGACATGCTCCTTCCTATCCAAGATCTTGACAGTACCTCCTCATACGTTAAGTCTTCTTCACTATCTCGTCCGGTTCTAACTCAATAACGTGGTTCGGTCTTTTCACATATTTACGAAAGCATGATATATGTGAAACACATTATGAACACGAGACATACTTTGAGGTAACGCAAGTCTATAGGCTACATTTCCTACTTGGCCAAGAATTTGAAATGGACCAATAAATCGTGGATTGAGCTTTCCTCTTCCCAAATCTTGTAACTCCTTCCATGGAGCAACTCATGAATAATACATGATCCCCTACATTAAATTCAACGCCCTTCGATGAAGATCCGCATAACTCTTTTGTCGATCTTGTGCCGCTTTGTATACGCTTGTCGAATCATTTGGATCTTTTCTAGTAGTCATATGCATTAACTCTGGGTCCCAACAATGTTGTTTCACCCACCTCATCCCAACATATTGGAGAACGATATTTTCGTCCATATAATGCTTCAATGGAGCCACACCTATACTTCGCTCGATAACTGTTGTTGTAGGAGAATTCCACCAATGGTAAATACTTATCCCAACTACCCTTGAAGTCTAGGACACATGAGTCTTAATAGATCTTCAAGAGTTTGAATAGTCCTCTCCGATTGTCCGTCCGCTTTGGGGATGGTATGCGTTAACTAAATCGTAAATCCGCGCTCTATAGCTTTTTGCAAGCTAACCCAAAATCTTGAAGTGAATCTTGGGTCACGATCCAAAACTATGGATACTGTGCATGCCATGCAACCTCACAATCTCATTCACGACATACTACTAAGAAGACGCTCAAGGAATAAGTCTCCGTGATCGGCAAGAAATGAGCGGACTTGGTTAATCTATCAACAATAACCCAAATAGCATTGATGCCTTGAGAAACCGTAGGAAGACCCGTGAACGAAATCCATGGTAATGTGTTCCCACTTCCATTCCTAATCTCAAGTGGTTGCAACGGACCCTTAGGTACTAGATGCTCCGCCTTTACACGCTAGCAAGTTAAACACATCGAGATAAACTTTGCAATCTCTCTCTTCATATTGTTCCACCAAAATGTATGTCAAGATCACGATACATTTTAGTACTTCCGTGATGGATTGCAAATGGCGTATTGTGCCTCCATCATAATCTTGTACTTCAAATCGAGTCGTTAGGAACACAAAGTCTAGAGTGGACTCAAGTATTCCTTCTTCATCAATTCTCGCTTCCTAATAGCTCCTTCTTGTACTTTCTTCTTCATACGCATCATCTCCGGCCGGTGGCTTGAGTAACCTTAACTTTTCTATTAAAGTTGGCTCTATGCGATACTTGACATCATCGCACTCGTTCTCGCATATGATCTTCTACTCAATGCGCTACCACTTACATTCTTTTACCAGGATGGTATTGAATAGTGTGGTCGTAGTCTTTCAATAGCTCGAGCCAACGTCACGCTGCAGACGTTGAGTTCTTTTTGAGTGAAGAAATATTTAAGGCTTTTATGGTCCAATATATATCCACTTTCTCCCCATATAGATAGTGCCTCCATATTTTAAGCGATGAAACGATCGCCGCTTTAACTCTAGATCATGAGTAGGATAATTCCTCTCATACTCTTTAAGTTGTCGCGAGGCATAGGCTATGACTTTCCCACGCTGCGAGAACACATCCTAACCTTTGCACGAAGCATCATTTGAGATAACAAATCCATCCAACCGGATGGTATTGTTAGAACAGTCTTAAAAATAAGTCTCCTCTTAAGCTCTTGAAACTTTTCTCGCATTCTTCGCCCCAAACGAATTTTGTATCCTTCCGAATTAGCCGAGTTAATGGAGTAGCGATTCGAGAAAACCTTCCACGATTCTCCGATAATAACCAAATAAGCCCAAAAGTTACTTCGTATCAACACCGACTTCGGTTGCTCCAACTTTGTATTGCTTCAATCTTCGCCGGATCAACAGATACTCCATGTTTCGACACCATCGCGTGCTCAAGGAATGCTACTTCCTCGCCGAACTCGCATTTCTTCAATTTGGCATATAGTTGGTTTCACGAAGCCTTTGGAGTACCAAATTTCAAATGGTGCTCATGATCTTCACGGCTTTTGGAATATATGAGGATGTCATCAATAAAGACAACAACGAATTGATCCAAATATTCCTGAATACTTGGTTCATCATATCCATGAAAGCCAGCAGAGAGCATTAGTTAGTCCGAAAGACATGACTAAGAATTCATAATGCCCATACCGAGTTCTACGCGGTCTTTGAATATCCTCGCCTAATCTTCACCGATGATATCCGAATCGAAGATCGATTTTTGAAAAGAATTGTGCCCTTGCAATCGGTCAAACAAGTCATCAATACGAGGTAGAGGATACCTATTCTTGATGGTGACATGGTTTAATTCCCGATAGTCAATACAAAGTCGCATACTCCCGCTCTTTCTTCTTCTACAAATAAAACAGGAGCACCCCAAGGAGATGTACTTAGACGAATGAAACCGATGTCCAACAATTCTCAGTAGTTGGACCTTTAACTCCTCAAGTTCAATAGGAGCCATTCGATATGGGGTTTTAGAAATGGGCTTTGTACGGGTTCAAGATCAATAAAGAATTCAACTTCACGCTCGGGGGTAGGCAGGAAGTTCTTCGAAATACGTCGGAAAAGTCAATAACAACAGAATATTATTCAAATTTGACGTGTCTTTATTCAAATCCATAACATGGGCTAAGAAAGCTTGACATCCGCTTTTTAATAAACGAATAGCTTTATGATTAGATATGACGTTGATCAATTTTAATGGTTTAGTTGCTTGAATTGCATAACAATGTTGGTTAGGAATATGAAAACTAACAACCTTACGAAAACAATCAATTTTGGCATGATGAGTAGTTAACCAATCAATCCCTAAAATCACATCAAAAGCAAGTATCTTTAAAGAGATAAGGTCAACAGTAAGGTAATGGTGCCAACTTGAATCAAACAAGATTTATAAATGTGGATGTGATGAAAGTTTCTCTAACGGAGTTTCCACGATAGGTCAAAGTCTAATTTCTCCTGAGTCAAGTTTAAACGTTGAGCACATGCGGAGAGATAAATGAATGGGTAGCACCCCAGATCAAGTAAGGTATAAACTTCATAAGAATTTATAAATAGCTTACCCGTGATCACCTCGTTTGGGTTCCTCGTGATTATGACCACGTCACAACAAACGCTCTTCCCTAAATCGTTGACTTTGACTTTTTTGGGATGATCTTTTGAGTCACCGTCCCTCACGAACTAGGTTTCACTCTTCGTATAATCTCGAGCGATATGTCCTTCCTTTCCACAATTATAGCATACCTTGAACTGTTGTGGGCGCTTTGGACCGATATGTCCCTCTTTTCGCATTTGTAGCATATGACCGGTGGTCGTTCTCCTCCCTTAGAACCAAGATTCTTTAAGACCGCATCATCTTCACATAGTGGTTGTTAAATCTCCTCTTTTTAAAATCTCCTCCCGACTTCGCTTCTTCTATTTTCATGGCCATGATTACCACCAGAGTGGTTACCATTTCTGTCATCATTTCTTTTCTCCGCAGTTATCATTATTACATTGATCGCTATCTCCTCGATACGATCCTCGGTTGTGGTCCTCAGTTGACCGTACTTTCGTTATCTCGCTTCTAATAATTGAGCCCATTTTACAACATCTCAATAAAGAGAAAATTTATGAGAAATGAGATACCGACGTATGCCGGGTTTCAAACCTCTAAGAAACATCCGCTTACATCGCTCCTCATTCTCCACCAAATGAGGTGCAAACTGGATAACTCTGCAAACTTTGCCTCGTCTTCGAGACACCGCCATGTTGTTTTGTTCCAATCATGAACTCCACTTCCTTCATATGATTTAACACTTTCGTGAAAGTATTTGTCATTAAAAAGCTTCTGAACGCGTCTCCCAAGACATGCCGAGTCTTGCCGGATGGGTACGCTTCACGATTCCCACCAATGTTCCGCCGCCACTTAAACATAAAAGGTGGCGAATGGAACCTTCTGTTCCTCCGCATCCCAAGACATCGAATATCTTGGTAATTTGTTTGACCCATGTTTCCGCCGTATGATCGGATCTGGCTTTCCCTTAAATTCGTGGTCCCAACTCTTTGAACTTCTTGGGTGTGACAACCCGTGAATTGCTATCATTTCCTCCTCATTTTGAACACGAGTTTCCCTCGTCGATTTTGCATGAACTCGCAAAAACTTCTAAACATCCCCTCGTTCATCATCCTCATTCAATGGTGTTGTTCAGGGAGGAACATTGCCCAACATTGTTGCACGTTCTCCTCATTGGTGAGTCAGAGGCATCTCCACTACCTCATTTCCATTGTTAATATTCTCGATCGACATTCTCAAATCATCTATAAAACAAGGGTTAATTAAGGGAAATCAATATATCACATAATATCCCTATATACCGACCAACTAACAAATAAGCTTAGGTAGGACACACTAGCGAAGGATTTACTCGCCTCCCTCCTAGTTCTATTCCCCATCTCCGCTAGAGATCATATCCCTAAGCTCGATACCAACCTGACGCCCCCAAAATAGTATACATCACCCATTCTCGAAAGTTGTCAATACATGGTATGTAAACAACTACAACTTTATTATTACAACAATGAAAATCAGTGAGTTTAAATACAAATATTATCTTCTGACAATATCTATACTCAAATAAATCCTCATCACATTTATTGATACATTATTTTACAAAATGGTGAGGACTACTAAACAACCCTTTCTAAAACCTTCATTCCATACCCAGACTGCATCACTTCGCTATATTCTCGCCTCCACGAGAAAAATGGAACAAAAAGGAAAAGGGTGAGCTCAACTAGCTTCAAGAAAGAATATTATGACTAAGATAATATACTGACAAATTATCGTTAGTCTTCAACAGGAAAAATATAATAGAATACAATAGACAACAAATTTTAAATCAATATTCGCAGTGAAATAATAATTCATTAGAAGAGTTAAGTAGAGAATGCAAACTACTATCTTCTATGTATGAATTTAAAAGTTCATCGTCTATCTTTTATCCCCCAAACATCAATCAATATACATCTGAATCAAATATTCATCTTTTGCACTACGGCCAAAGATATTCATCGATTAATCATGTTCATTTAAACACTGCTCATCTTTGCACTTTCGGGCCAAAGATATTCTTCAGAAATCATTCATCTTTGCACTACAGCCAAAGATATTCTTAAGAAATCATTCATCTTTGCACTACAGCCAAAGATATTCCATAATATCATCATTTAAGATCGAGGATGATGAAAATATATTTTTTTTTTTTTAAAGAAACGAATCCGGTGAAACAAAATGACAAGGATTAAGGATTAAGGATTCAGTATTTGGTTTTATCCACGTCCAAAAATACCTCAAAAATAATCATAGTGGTGTAAAATTCAAGAATGATCAAAACATGAATCTGATCGAGTTAGTATCCGAATAGATGTTTTGGACGAAAAGAAGAAATTTTATTTTTCTATGAATAGTACCAGATATATCGTGAATAGTGCCGTGATATCGTGAATAAGTAACTCAACACCAAAAGATACAAAAACATCTTCACGCTTCATACGTAATAAGACTTTCGTGAATAAAAGAACTCGTGAATAGTAATCTCATGAATAGTAACTCGTAAATAGTAACTCATGAATAGTAACCCCAGACATGAAAAAGTTCCAAATTTGATAAAACTTCAGATTAACATTTCAAAGATAATGATATTGAAGAAATAATATCATTACTGAAAAAATAATATCCTTACCTCGAAAGATCAAGACTTCTAAATTTGAAACACCGGATATAGGCTATGACTTGGACTTGCAATCAGTATAGCAATACTCAAAGTATACTCAAAATACTCACAAGAATACGCTCGATAATATAGAGAGAAAAACTTTAGTTTACGGTGTGATTTTCAATTCTAACCTAAGCACCTATTTATAGGAAAATGCTTTAGAACACCAAAGCGTAAAATTTAATAAAATATATTATTATTAATAAATTTCCCTCGCCTCTTTGGAAATCAGATCCCAACATTTCCCACATGCCAACCTTCTAGAAAGAAATGATAAAAAAACGTTTTTAATAAAATAAATAATTAAAACTTACAAAAATCAATTATTTCGAGCTTGAACTTCAATAATTCATAATAAATAGCCCTTTCATCAGAAAATTCGAATCATGCGAGTTTTATAGGAAATTCAATTCTCTACAACTTTGCAGAAGAAAGTTTTTCCAAATTCCAAATAGAAATTGACCGAAATCCACAAACGGGCTATTTTACGTTATAATCAAATTTCACCAATAAATGGGGTCCATAAGCATGTTTAACATGTTTTAAACATTTATTGCAACAAAATACTCTTCCTCCTCGTATACTCATATATCCCATTATCTTTGTAAACATATCACCAAGTAATATATTATTAAAATAATATATTTAAATGAATTATTTTATCGTAAAAAGATAAAATATTAATTTTCAACAATTGTCATTTTAAAAATTTTCTCCATCTATATCCACATAAAATCAATATTTTCCTCATTATATAAATCAATAATTAATTATTCACAAATAATATTATGAGAATCACAATATTGACAACCAGCAGCCCTCAGAGGAAAGAGGTCATCCCAATAAGAATTTTTCATCGCGGCGCAATTAGGTGACCAAACCTCTCCTTAGATGAACTTTCTAGACATTGCCAATAATGTTATCTAATAATATTTTAAAGATAATATGAATTATTGCTTCGATAATGAAAAATACTGTAATGTAATGGCAATTATTGAAACAACGTGAAATATAAAATATCAACGCAAAGAATTATTAACTCAATAAAATATCTTGAAAGAAATTACCAGAAACCATTATTGAGTAGTGCCTTCTTACGTAAGAATCAATAATTGGTGCAATACCGGTATCATCTTGTCAACAACGCAGTATTAGTGTGTTTTAACCACCGGGTATTCCAACAAAGATAATTAACGTAGAATAACTACGCCGATTATTTAAAAACAACTTATATTTGTCGTTTTCTTCATCCAATCGCTTCCACATTATGGGGCTCACACATGGTCACATTTCTTGGTCGTATTTAATATTCTCACAAAGATCTAATATTCCACGACCAAACGAATATTCCCCGACGATAATGAATAATTTATAACCACTTGCTTATTTTGAA
The DNA here is from genome assembly GCA_020205615.1 of Panax quinquefolius. Lineage (NCBI taxonomy): Eukaryota > Viridiplantae > Streptophyta > Magnoliopsida > Apiales > Araliaceae > Panax > Panax quinquefolius. The sequence continues at coordinate 46,742,117 of CM035172.1, read as the reverse complement.
ATATTTGCGTATTTAACCCTTTAACTATCCACATTAATCAAATCAACCCTTACTATCTCAAAATAATAAATAAAGGAAATTCCTTTTTATTTAAAAATTTCGGTCTTACAAATCACTAAATGAGGTGCAACTGGATAACTCCGCTGAACTTCGCATTTCATCTTTGGGACGCCTGTCATGTTATTCTCGCTTCTAGTCTAATAAACTCCACTTCCTTCATATAGACGAATACTTTCGGGAAGTATCTTGTCATTGAACTGCTTCAAACGCTCTCCCATGACATCGTGAAAGTCGCAATTGGATGGATACGCTTAATGATTCCCACCAAGAATCGCTTTCCATTCTGAACATAAAAGTAGCGAATGGAACTTTTTGTTCCTCCGCATCCCAAGACATCGAATATCTTGGTAATTTGTTTGACCCACGCTCACTTTTAATCGGATCCGCTTTCCCTGCACTCGTGGTCCCAACTCTTTGAACTGCTTGCATTGTGACCACCCGTGAATTGCTATCATTTCCTCCTCGTATTTTGAACACGAGTCTCCTCGTTCGATTTTTGCATGAACTGCAAAAGCTTCTAAACATCCCTCGCTCATCATCTCTTTTCAAAGCTGGTGTTATTCAGGAGGTACATTGCCACTGTTGCGCTCTCCTCGTTGGTAAGTCAGCATCTCCACGATCTCATTTACTCCATCATTAATATTCTCAATCGACATTCTCAAATATCACCATAAAATTAGGGTTAATTAAGGAAATCAATATATCACATAATATCCCTATATACTTAACTAACTAACAAATAAGCTTAGGTAGGACACACTTTAGCGAAGGATTTACTCTGCCTCTCCCTCCTAGTTCTATTCTCCCATCTCCGCCAGAGATCATATCCCTAAGCTCGATACCAACCGTGACGCCCCAAAATAGGTCCATTCCATCCAACCCATTCTCGAGTCGCCAAATACATGGTACGAAATAACTACAACTTTATTAATACATTTGTCGTGCAAAAATACGACAATATATATAATGTGAGTTTAAATACGAGATATTGCCATCTAGATAATATCCACACGCAAATAAATCCCCATCATAATTATTGATACGTTATTTTACAAAATGGTGAGGACTACTAAACAACTCTCTCAGAACCTTCATTCCATACTCACTTAGTACTGCCTACATTCTCGCCTCACGAGAAGAAAAATGGAACAACAAGGAAAAGGGTGAGCTCAACTAGCCCAAGAAGAATATTATGACTAAGATAATATACAACAAATTATCGTTAGTCTTCAACAGAAAAAATCTAATAGAATCTGATAGATGACAAATTTTAAATCAATATTCGCATGAAATGAAATAATAATTCATTAGAAGAGTTAAGTAGAGAATGCAAACTACTATCTTCTATATATGAATTTAAAAGTTCATCGTCGATATTTTATCCTCAGAACATCAATCAATATACATCCGAATCAAATATTCATCTTTGGACTCTGAATCAAGATTTTCATCAATCATCATGTTCATCTAAACACTGCTCATCTTTGCACTTCACGGGCCAAAGATATTAATCGATCGGTCATATTCATCTCAACACTGCTCATCTTTGCACTACGGGCCAAAGATATTCATCAAGAAATCATTCATCTTTGACCTACAGTGCCAAAGATATTCCATAATATCATCATTTAAGGCGAGGATGATGAAAAATATTTTTAAAAAAACGAATCCGATGAAACAAAATGACAAGGATTAAGGATTAAGGATTCGTACTTTTTTTATCCACGTCCAAAAATACCTCAAAAATAATCATAGGGGTGTAAAATTTAAGAATGATCAAAACATGAATACAAACAAAGCTAGTATCCGAATAGATATTTTGGACAAAAGAAGAAATTTTATTTTTCGATTGAATAGTCTCAGATATCGTGAATAGTGCAGTATACGTGAATAGTAACTCTCAGACACCAAAAGATAGAAATTTTCAAAAAACAATCTTCACGCTTCATGAATAGTACTCGTGAATAGTAACTCGTGAATAGTAACTCGTGAATAGTAACTCATGAATAGTAACCCCGACATGAAAAAGTTCCAAATTTGATAAAAAGTTCCAACCAATATTTTAGCATAATGATATTGAAGAAATAATATCATTTGAGAAGAAAATAACATCCCTTACCTCGAAGACAAGACTTAGTAGTTGAAACAGGATATATAGGCTATGACTTGAACTTGCAAGACCGTGATAGCAATACTCAAAGTATACTCAAAATACTCACAAGAATACGCTCGATAATATAGAGAGAAACTTGATTTACGGTGTGATTTTCAATTCTAACCTAAGCACCTATTTATAGTAAAATGCTTAGAACACCAAAATAGAAAATTTAATAAATTAATATTATTTATTTTCCACATCTTCCTACGCATCCATGAATCTGAACTCGTACCATCCTAACACATGTTAAATATGCCCTCAACATATAAAAAAGCGTTTTTGTTAATATAAATATTTAAAACTTTCAAAATTAATTATTTTGGAACTCAAAACTTCAATAATTCAAAATAAATAGTCCTTTTATCGAAAATTCAATCTCACGACTGTTATAGGAAATTCAATTCTCTACAATTTTTTAGGAAGAAAGTTTTCCAAATTCCAAATAGAAATTGGCCAAAAATCCACAAACGAGGCGATTTTACGATCTATAATCAATTTTCGATTCGAGAAATGGGTCCACCAACACACAAAACATGTGTTAAACATTTAATGCCACAAAAATACTCTTCCTCCTCATATACTCATATATCCCACATTCATTATAAAAATATCACAGTTAATATATTATTAAAATAATATATTTAAATAAATTATTTTATCGAAAAAGATAAAATATTAATTTTCAACAATTGTCACATTAAAATTTTCTCCATCTATATCCACATAAAATCAATATTTTCCTCATCATATAAATCAATAATTAATTATTCACAAATAATATTACTGAATCACAAGATCTTGCAACCAGCTGCTTCCGGAAAGAGGGACTTTCCAATAAAATTTCTCTCTTCTTGGTAGCCTTGATTAGGTGACCAAACCTCTCCTTAGAAGCGGAACTTTCTAGACATTGCCAATAATGTTATCTAATAATATTATTCGGATAATATGAATTATTGCTTCGATAATGGAAAATATTTGTGTAATGAAAATTTATCAAACAACAAGAATATAAAATATCAATGCGTGAATTATTGAATCAATAAAATAAAATCTTGAACATTAATTACTATAACAATTATTGAGTAGTGCCTTCTTACGTAAGAATCAATAATTATTGCAATACTGAGTGTCTTTCTTGTTCAACAAGCGTATTAGTGTGTTTTAACCACCGGGTATTCCAATAGTATTAATTGATGAATAACTACGCCAATTATTTATAAACAACTTATATTTGTCATTTTCTTCATCCAATCGCTTTTCAGTTATGGGGCCCACAAGAAGATCCATGGTCAATCGCATTTAATATTCTCCGACAAGCATTTAATATTCCACGACCAAAACGAATATTCCCGACAATAATGAATATTTTATCACCACTTGCTTATTTAAAATATTTGCAAGCATTTTACCCATAACTAACCACATTAATCAAATCCACCCTTACTATTTCAAAATAATAAATAAAGAAAATTCCTTTTTATTTAAAAAATTTTGGGGTCTTACATTGGCTGCTTGGACGATGGAATTATCCCAATTTTTTATTGAGTACCATCCCCGAATGGCTATTAAAGGGTAGGCTTTGGCCGATTTCATGATAGAATGCTCGTTCTCCGGCGAGATAGTGTCATTATGAGAAGCTCGAAGCGTCGATCGGCGATTGCGGTTCTTCAACACAATCCGAACTCATGGACGTTATATGTAGATGGGTCCTTTACTTTGGACGTCAATGGGCCAGGAGTCATTTTAACAAGTCCGGAGGGATTCAAGGAACAACAGGCCATCAAATTTGGATTCAGAGCTACAAATAATGAGGCAGAATATGAAGCAGTGCTAGCCGGAGTCCGATTGGCGAAGAGTCTTGAAGTTCAGAAACTAGTCATTTATAGTGATTCTCAGATAGTTGTCAAGCAGGTTTCAGGAGAGTTCGAAGCTCGAGGTCCGAAAATGATCAAGTACTTGGCAGAATTAAAAGATCGGCTTCAATTTTTCACCTCCTATGAATTTCAGGGTGTTGAACGTAACGACAATTCCATAGCCGATGCATTGTCAAAACTGGCCACTACAGATGTTAATAACTTTGATGGATCGGTGTATCTGGAGGTTCTACAGCAGCCCAGTATCCAGCACGAGGCGGTGATGTGTGTCGAACGTTCTAACTGCTGGATGACTTTGTACATAGAGTATCTGCCAGATGGCGTCCTTCCTTTGGATAAAATGTTGGCCAAAAAAGTTAAATACAAGAGTGCTAATTTTGTTCTAATTGATGAAGATCTTTTTCGAAGGGCTTTTTCGTCCCTATTATTGAAATGTTTAGTTCCATCCGAGGCCGAATATGCCCTTCGAGAGGTTCACGAAGGTATTTGTGGTGACCATATGGCTGCTAAGTCCTTAGCCTACAAAGTACTTCGACATGGTTTCTACTAGCCAACCATCTTCAAAGAAGCTACGGATTATGTGAAGAAATACAAAAAATGTCAATTGAATAGTCCAATCCCTCATTAGCCACCAGAAGAGATATAGTCGATCTTATCTCCTATTCCCTTTGCTGTCTGGGGGGTAGATATATTAGGTCCATTACCGAAAGCCAAAGGTCAGGTCAGTTTTGTTATAGTCGCCATTGATTATATGACCAAATGGGTAGAATCGAAACCACTTAGGCAAATTACGGAACAAGAATGTTTGAAATTTATGAGGAGTCGGTAGTATTTCGTTTCGAAATTCCTAAGGTGGTAATATCAGACAATGGACGCCAGTTCATGGGATCAAAGTTTAAAGGATTTTTGAAAGAACTGGGGGTTCAACATAGGAAGACTTCGGTAGCTCACCCACAGTCAAATGGGCAGGTCGAGGTGACCAACGAAACGCTGCTGTTGAACGAGATTAAACGTAGACTGGATGAGGCTAAGGGGAGATGGCCAGAGGAATTGCTCAGTGTATTATGGGCATATAGAACTACTCCGAGGACCACTACGGGGGACTCGCCTTTCAGATTGGCTTATGGCACTGATGCCTTAGTTCCTGTTGAGATCGGGTCCACCAGTCTTTGGGTTAGTCAGTTTAAAGAGATCTACAACGATAAAGGATTGAAGCTCAACCTGGATTTATTAGAAGAAGTCAGAGAGATAGCTTTGATAAAGCTGGCGGCATATCAGCGAAGAATGGCTAAACACTACAATAAAGGGGTAAAACTTCGTAGATTTGAAGTAGGTGATTTCGTCCTTAGGGAAGTGGAAGCTTCTACACCTCAGAACTTGGGAAAGCTAATGTCGAACTGGGAGGGACCGTACGAAGTAGTTAAAGTTCCGAAACCAGGAAATTATCGGTTAAGAGCATTGGATGGATCTGAGATCAAGAACACTTGGCACACTGGTAGACTTCGAAATTATTTCAGTAGAGATCGAGTCAATGTCCCAGAATTCTGTAAATGTTTAGATCATTATCAATAAAAGATTCATTTTCCTTCATATTGATCTTCTCTTCATTGGTCCAGAATTCACTATGGTGTAAGGAGGACGGGGTGGACTCGCTGACCATTCGATGGTAGCCTTTTTGGCAGGTGTATCCTTATGAATTTGTCAGGCCCTTCGTGGTAGGCAAACTTCATCGATGTATGAAGGTTCGGGTGGACTCGCTGACCATTCGATGGCAGTTTTATCGGCTGGTGTGTCCTTATGGATTTGTTATACCCTGCGTGGTAAACAAATTCCATAATCCTTCTAACATTGTTATACCCTGTGTGGTAAACAAATTCACTATGGTGTAAGGAGGTTCGGTCGGACTCGCTGACCATTCGATGGTAGCCTTATTAATAGGTGTGTCCTTATGAATTTGTTTTACCCCGTGTGGTAGACAAATTACATGGTCCTTATAAAATTGTTCTACCCCGAGTGGTAAGCAAATGTCCTTATATACTTGTTTTACCCCAAGTGGTAAACAAGATCTCGATGGTGCAAGGAGGATCAGCCGAATTCACCTTATGACTAATCTATTTCACACTTCGAAAACGATAAGTATGCATTACTCTATTTTTTGTCCAAGTGTTGGGTTCGGTTCATTCAGTTCAGTTCATTAAGTCCAATTTATTATGATCAGTATTGTTTTTTTTAAACTTAACTGTCATACACCTTATCTAATTCACAATTTAAATTAAGTTCATAAAGAGCTTGTACATTTTTCAAAATTTATTGATATTGAAATATTGATAAAAAGTAGTTGCACAGAAGTCATAAGGCACGAACTTAGTATTTCATTGATATTTAAGCGATTACATAAAAAGACTAAAATTTTTACACAAAATTTTGAAGATAAAAAACAGCAAGATCCTATTTAAACATTATTTTCAGAGTCAAGCAAGGTCGGATCTAGTTGGGCTGCCACCAATTTTTCCTTTTCTCGGCTTCGACACTCCTCATACCTTTCCGAATACACCCGAAGTATTTCTGCACTTAACTCATCGGACGCCCGGTATTCAGTCTGTATTTGCTTACGCATCTCTTCGGTCAAAGAAGGATTTCGATCCCTTAAGGCTTTTAGCTTATGATGAAGCTTCCGACGTTTGGCCGAATGCTTTTCTTTTTCTTCATGGAACTTCAGCTAAAAATTGTTGACTTGTATAGCCAAGTTTTTATTGGCTAAAACTAGTTCTTCATTGTTGGCCTTTAGCGCTTCGGTCTCTTCAACAAAACTGACGTTCATATCAGCCAACTTCTGTTCACTGGCTTTACTCACCTTCAGTTCTTCCTTAACCGAGATCAGCTCATCCTTAAACTCTCTCAGACCCTCTTTGGTTTGGGCAAGTTCCCTCTGAAGGCCTTCATTGGTATGAAGAACATTTTTGTGTTCGCTTCTCTCACGAGCCAACGACGCCTTCAACATATTATTTTCCCTTCTCATAGCCTCCTCATCGGACTCAGCATTTACATGTCTGGGATGTAAAAGCCCGAAGACTGCATTTGCCTGCATATATTCAATAGTATCCAATCAATTTCAGATACTTAAACAAGAAAAGAAATGTATAACCAAGAAAACTGTCACTTACCTTTGCCAAATAGCTCATGCCTTCATCAAGAAAATTCCAGTTTGAATGGTTATCAAAGCGGTGATCGTCAATTTCGAACGAAGGCATCAAAGAAATTTGAAAGGAAAATTGGCATTGAACCAAGGCCACAAGGTTGGTGCTCCAATTGCCTCATTCTTGAATTCTTGTGATGAAGGCTTTGGGGGGGAAGGCATAGCTTGGTCACGAGTTAGAGAAGGGTCCATATATATATATATTCTCGTGGGATGGAGATTGGACTGGAGTAGGGTCACAAACTGGTGAAGGTACAGATGTCGAATCTGGTTGACTACTAGATGGTTGTTTTCTCTTTCAAGATGGTGCTACATTGGGTTCGATTTATTCTTCTTCATTAGCAGTTTGAGTCTCCACTAGGGTTGATGAAGGAAGAACGATGGAAGATGTCACTCTGAGTTCATCGGGGGTCAAATGAGTAATCTTGGTTCTTAATTTTTTGACTCGAATGAGCTGTTTACGGTCGTCTACAGATAGATCGAGTAAACTTCTTCGAGCAGGTGTTGGGTTTATAATTGGTTCAGGCTCAGAAAGGGGTTCAAAATCTGACGGGATAGAAATTGGTTTGGGTTTTCGGATGGCTCTCTTCTTTCGACGAGGTTTGAGAATTTCTTTCGGAAGAATTGGTTCATCATCCTCTGGTCCATGAATTTGGGGTTCGGCTGTACATACTTTGGTAGGTGGGTTGTCTTCGGATGGAACCTTCTGTGGTGGAGGGTCGATGGTGGCCTGCAGATTTTCCACTGGTTATCTTCTTGATAGGACTTCTGTTGTGGAGGCTCATCGCCATTTATACTGCAGACTTTCCACTTAGAAATCTTCCAAATCCTTTACGCCTATAGAAGATGGCTTAATCAAAGATACTACGAGAAATGCGAAGAAGTCACATGTCAGAACTTATATCAATAACAATTTCAAACAATTGTACAATCAAATAAATTAAAACTTACGTTTGTGCTCATATAACCAAGCTTGCTTGGTAAGAAGAAAGTAACTCCATTCTTTTGATGGGAAATTTTTAAATAGTTCAATCATTTCACTTACACGCTCTTCTGAAATGTCACCGAAGTGTGCAGAAACTACATCTTCAGTGACCTAACCTGGCAACGAAGCAATTTCTGGTCCTTTGACGAAGAACCACCCTTTGTGCCATCCTCTGTTGCTGGAAGGAGTATTAATTAACGAGCATCTTTCAAACTTCTCACCTGTCTTCGATGGTAATTTACTCAAAGCCTTAAACCCTTTCTCCCGGGTTTGGCCAATTTTATAAACACTAAAGAAGAAGTCGAGAGAAGGCTCTACTCCCACTTCATGGCAGAAAGCAATGAAGGCGAGGATGTGAATGTAGGAGTTCGAACCAATTGGGCGAACCCAACGCCAACAAAACCTAACAGAGTAATCAGAAAAATATGGAGAGGGAATCTAACTCCCTTATCGAGCAATGTCACTGGAACGGCCGTCCAACCTTCCGGTCGTTGATACATTCGCTCTTCGGACTGTGAAACCCTCACCTGATGAGTATCAAGGATTTGATATCGAGTGCGAATCCTCTTCAAACTAATCTCTGTTATTTCAGAAGGGGTATTGGCATGTGTAAAACATTCCTTACTCCTGAAAAAGTCAGAGGGAGTAGGAGGGGTTTTTGGAGGGGGATTCGTGCTTGGTTTCTCTGTTTGAGGGTTGGAACTCGAAGCTTCTTCGGTGGGGCCAGTGTTCGGTGGGACTACAGTAAGGGGAGTTACTCGAATTGGGGAGCTTTGATTTGTATTAAGGGTCACCATTGTTGAGGTTTTGCAGAGAAGAGAAGAAAAATTCTGAAGAGAAGAAGAGAGCTCGAATGTCCAAAATTCAAATTGGCAGGTAAAACTGTCAAAATTGGTAAAGCTTATCTTTTATACTGACGGTTACACGTACTCGAGGGTGGCACATTTAATTGATAGTCATAATCACAAATTTGAAAGGGTTGCGTCCGGATTAAGTTTCGAGCAGTTAACAGATTGGACCTTTCAATTGGACTTTCGGTTTTAATCCATCTTTTCAGTTTTATTTTTATTTTTATCCTTCACCGATTGGGCTTTGGTAAGTTTTATTTTGGGGCCTATTACAATCCTATCAAATCCTATAATATCATGAACCATTTATAATTTTCTATTAAATATCCTATTTAATAAAAAACTAGGGGGCAATGTTGGGTCATGATATTTCACCTATAGGGCCGGATGGATTGGGCCTACTTATTTGGTTAGTTCATTGGGTCTTTGTGTGACGCCCCCAAAACAGGTATACATCACCCATTCTGAGTTGTCAATACATGGTACAGAAACAACTACAACTTTATTATTACAACAGTAAAATTGTGAGTTTAAATACAAATATTATCTTACAGACAATATCTATACTCAAATAAATCCTCATCACATTTATTGATACATTATTTTACAAAATGGTGAGGACTACTAAACAACCCTTTCTAAAACCTTCATTCCATACCCCCGAGACTCGTACTCGCTTTATATTCTCGCCTCCCCGAGAAAAATGGAACAAAAAGGAAAAGGGTGAGCTCAACTAGCTCAAGAAGAATATTATGACTAAGATAATATACAACAAATTATCGTTAGTCTTCAACAGGGAAAAATATAATAGAATACAATAGACAACAAATTTTAAATCAATATTCGCAGCGGAAATAATAATTCATTAGAAGAGTTAAGTAGAGAATGCAAACTACTATCTTCTTCATGTATGAATTTAAAAGTTCATCGCTCATCTTTTATCCTCAGAACATCAATCAATATACATCCGAATCAAATATTCATCTTTTACTACGGGCCAAAGATATTCATCAGTTGGTCATGTTCATTTAAACACCTATTCATCTTTGCACTACGGGCCAAAGATATTCTTCAGAAATCATTCATCTTTGCACTACAGGCCAAAGATATTCTTAAGAAATCATTCATCTTTGCACTACATGCCAAAGATATTCCATAATATCATCATTTAAGACTGAGGATGATGAAAAATATTTTTTTTTTTTTTTTAAAGAAACGAATCCAGTGAAACAAAATGACAAGGATTAAGGATTAAGGATTCATACTTGGTTTTATCCACGTCCAAAATACCTCAAAAATAATCATAGTGGTGTAAAATTCAAGAATGATCAAAACATGGATACAATCGAGTTAGTATCCGGAATAGATGTTTTGACGAAAAGAAGAAATTTTATTTTTCTATGAATAGTACCGTATATCGTGAATAGTCTCAGATATCGTGAATAGTCCGTATCGTGAATAGTAACTCAGACACCAAAAGATAGAAATTCCACAAAAACATCTTCACGCTTCAGCTTAATAGTACTCGTGAATAGTAACTTGTGAATAGTAACTTTCGTGAATAGTAACTCATGAATAGTAACCCGGACATGAAAAAGTTCCAAATTTGATAAAACTTCAGATCAACATTTCAAAGATATAATGATATTGAAGAAATAATATCATTACTGAAAAAATAATATCCTTTACCTCGAAAGATCGAGACGCAATGAAAACACCTATAATATAAAGCTATGACTTGGACTTGCACGAGTATAGCAATACTCAAAGTATACTCAAAATACTCACAAGAATACGCCGATAATATAGAGAGAGAAACTTTAGTTTACGGTGTAATTTTCAATTCTAACCTAAGCACCCTATTTATAGGAAAATGCTTAGAACACCAAAGCGTAAAATTTAATAAAATATATTATTATTAATAAATTTCCTACGCCTCTTTGGAAATCAGATCCCAACATTTCCCACATGCCAACCTTCTAGAAAGAAATGATAAAAAACGTTTTTAATAAAATAAATAATTAAAACTTACAAAAATCAATTATTTCGGAGCTTCAGAACTTCAATAATTCATAATAAATAGCCCTTTCATCAGAAAATTCAAATCTCGCGAGTTTTTATAGAAAATTCAATTCTCTACAACTTTGCAGAAGAAAGTTTTTCCAAATTCCAAATAGAAATTGGCCAAATCCACAAACAAGCGATTTTACACATTTATAATCAAATTTCGATCAATAAATGGGGTCCACCGACATGTTTAACATGTTTTAAACATTTATTGCAACAAAAATACTCTTCCTCCTCGTATACTCATATATCCCACATTCGTTGTAAACATATCACCGTTAATATATTATTAAAATAATATATTTAAATGAATTATTTTATCGGAAAAGATAAAATATTAATTTTCAACAATTGTCATTTTAAAAATTTTCTCCATCTATATCCACATAAAATCAATATTTTCCTCATCATATAAATCAATAATTAATTATTCACAAATAATATTACAGAATCATAATATTGACAACCGTGCAGGTTCCTGTGAAGAGGGGCTTTCCGATAAGAATTTCTTCTTCTTGGCCTATGATTAGGTGACCAAACCTCTCCTTAGAGCGAACTTTCTAGACATTGCCAATAATGTTATCTAATAATATTATTCGGATAATATGAATTATTGCTTCGATAATGAAAAATCCGTGTGTAATGACAATTATCAAACAACAAGAATATAAAATATCAACGCAAAGCAATTATTAACTCAATAAAATCTTTGAATAAGAATTCATCAGAACCATTATTGAGTAGTGCCTTCTTACGTAAGAATCAATAATTGGTGCAATACTGGTATCTTCTTGTTCAACAACGCGTATTAGTGTGTTTTAACCAATCGGGTATTCCAACAAGATTAATTGAGAATAACTACGCCAGTTATTTAAAACAACTTATATTTGTCATTTTCTTCATCCAATCGCTTTACATGGGGGGCCCACATATGGTCGGCGAGTCAATGCATTTAATATTCCCCACAGCATTTAATATTCCACGACCAAACGAATATTCCCAAGCGATAATGAATATTTTATAACCACTTTGCTTATTTTGAAATATTTGCGTATTTAACCCTTAACTATCCATTTTAATCAAATCAACCCTTACTATTTCAAAATAATAAATAAAGGAAATTCCTTTTTATTTAAAAATTTCGGGTCTTACAACCTCCCTCCTTATGAAATTTCGTCCTCTAAATTGACGTCACTGCAGTATTTGAAAAGGTGAGGATACCTCGCTTTCATTTCCGTTTCCAATTCCTGGGTCATTTCCTCTATAGCATGATTCCTCCACAAAACTTTAACTTGTGGTATGACCTTTCTTGTGAGGACATGCTCCTTCCTATCCAAGATCTTGGACAGTACCTCACATCGTTAAGTCTTCACTTATCTCGTTCGGTTCTAACTCAATAACGTGGTTCGGTCTTTCACATATTTACGAAGCACGGATATGTGAAACACATTATGAACACGAGACATACTTCGGAGGTAACGCAAGTCTATAGGCTACATTTCTACTCGGTCAAGAATTTGAAATGGACCAATAAATTGTGGATTGAGCTTTCCTCTCTTCCCAAATCTTGTAACTCCTTCCATGGAGCAACTCGCAACAATACATGATCCCCTACATTAAATTCCACGTCCTTTTCGATGAAGATCCGCATAACTCTTTTGTCGATCTTGTGCCGTTTGTATACGTTGTCGAATCATTTGGATCTTTTCGGTAGTCATACGTTCTAACTCGGGTCCCAACAATGTTGCTTTTCACCCACCTCATCCCAACATATTGGAGAACGACATTTTCGTCCATATAATGCTTGAATGGAGCCACACCTATACTTGCACGATAAACTTTGTTGTTGGGAGAATTCCACCAATGGTAAATACTTATCCCAACTACCTTTGAAGTCTAGGACATGTAGTCTTAATAGATCTTCAAGAGTTTGAATAGTCCTCTCGATTGTCCGTCCGGTTTGGGGATGGTATCTTAGAACTAAATCCCAAATCCGTGCCCATAGCTTTTTGCAAGCTAACCCAAAATCTTGAAGTGAATCTTGGGTCACGATCCGAAACTATGGATACAGGCATGCCATGCAACCTCACAATCTCATTCACATACATACTAGCAAGACGTTCAAGGGAATAAGTCTCCCGTATCGGCAAGAAATGAGCAGACTTGGTTAATCTATCAACAATAACCCAAATAGCATTGATGCCTTGAGAAACCGTAGGAAGACCCGTAACGAAATCCATGGTAATGTGTTCCACTTCCATTCCGAATCTCAAGTGGTTGCAACGGACCCTTAGGTACTAGATGCTCCGCCTTTACACGTTGGTGAGTTAAACACATCGAGATAAACTTTGAAATCTCTCTCTTGATATTGTTCCACCAAAATGTATGTCGAAGATCACGATACATTTTAGTACTTCCGAGATGGATTGCAAATGGTGTATTGTGTGCCTCCATCATAATCTTGTACTTCAAATCGTGAGTCGTTAGGAACACAAAGTCTAGAGTGGACTCAAGTATTCCTTCTTCATCAATTCTCGCTTAGGAATAGCTCCTTCTTGTACTTTCTTCTTCATACGCATCACCCGGAATTGGTGGCTCGAGCAACCTTAACTTTTTCTATTAAAGTTGGCTCTATGCGTATACTTGACATCATCGCACTTTTCGTTCCGCATATGATCTTCTACTCAATGCGCTACCACCACATTCGCTTTTACCAGATGGTATTGAATAGTGTGGTCGTAGTCTTTCAATAGCTCGAGCCAACGTCATTTTGCACCGTGTTGAGTTCTTTTTGAGTGAAGAAATATTTAAGGCTTTTATGGTCCGAATATATCTCCACTTTCTCCCCATATAGATAGTGCCTCCATATTTTTAGCGTAAACGATCGCTCCCAACTCTAGATCATGAGTAGGATAATTCCTCTCATACTCTTTAAAGTTGTCGCGAGGCATAGGCTATGACTTTCCCACGTTGCATGAGAACACATCCTAACCCTTTGCACGAAGCATCATCAGATAGATAACAAATCCATCCGAACCAGATGGTATTGTTAGAACAGTTGCGAAATAAGTCTCCTCTTAAGCTCTTGAAACTTTTCTCGCATTCTTCGCTCCAAACAAATTTTGTATCCTTCCGAATTAGTGAGTTAATGGAGTAGCGATTCGAGAAAACCCTTCCACGAATCTCCGATAATAACCAAATAAGCCCAAAAGCTACGTACTTGATCACCGACTTGGTTGCTCCCAACTTTGTATTGCTTCAATCTTCACGGATCAACAGATACTCCATGTTTCGACACCACGTGCCCAAGGAATGCTACTTCCTCAAGCCGAAACTCGCATTTCTTCAATTTGGCATATAGTTGGTTTTCACGAAGCCTTTGGAGTACCACTTCAAATGGTGCTCATGATCTTCACGGCTTTTGGAATATATGAGGATGTCATCAATAAAGACAACAACGAATTGATCCAAATATTCCTTGAATACTCGGTTCATCATATCCATGAAAGCCGCAGAGCATTAGTTAGTCCAAAAGACATGACTAAGAATTCATAATGCCCATACTGAGTTCTCAAGGCGCTTTGAATATCCTCGATTCTAATCTTCAAATGATGATATCCGAATCGAAGATCGATTTTTGAAAAGAATTGTGCCCCTTAAATCGGTCAAACAAGTCATCAATACGAGGTAGAGGATACCTATTCTTGATGGTGACATGGTTCAATTCCCCGATAGTCAATACAAAGTCGCATACTCCCGTCTTTCTTCTTTACAAATAAAACAGAGCACCCCAAGGAGATGTACTAGATTAATGAAACCGATGTCCAACAATTCTCGTAGTTGGACCTTTAACTCCTCAAGTTCAATAGGAGCCATTCGATATGGGGTTTTAGAAATGGGCTTTGTACCAGTTCAAGATCAATAAAGAATTCAACTTCACGCTACGGGGTAGGCAGGAAGTTCTTCTGGAAATACGTCGGAAAGTCAATAACAATAGAATATTATTCAAATTTGACGTGTCTTTATTCAAATCCATAACATGGGCTAAGAAAGCTTGACATCCGCTTTTTAATAAACGAATAGCTTTATGATTAGATATGATGGTGATCGATTTTAATGGTTTAGTTGCTTGAATTACATAACAGTCGGTTTGGTTAGGAATATGAAAACTAACAACCTTACGAAAACAATCAATTTTGGCATGATGAGTAGTTAACCAATCAATCCCTAAAATCACATCAAAAGCAAATATCTTTAAAGAGATAAGGTCAATGTAAGGTAATGGTGCCAACTTGGATCAAACAAGATTTATAAACAGTTGGATGTGATGAAAGTTTCTCCTAACGGAGTTTCCACAGATAGGTCAAAGTCTAATTCTCCTGAGTCAAGTTTAAACGTTGAGCACATGCAGAGATATAAATGAATGGGTAACACCCCAGATTAAGTAAGGTATAAACTTCGCAAGAATTTATAAATAGCTACCCACGATCACCTCGTTTGTTTCCTCGCATTATGACCAACACAACAAACGCTCTTCCGGAATCGTTGACTTTGACTTTTCTCGATGTTTTTGAGTCACCGTCCCTCGCTGAACTAGGTTTCACTACCGCTGATCTCGGCGATATGTCCTTCCTTTCCATAATTATAGCATACTTGAACTATTGTGGCGCTTGGTGATATGTCCTCTTTTCCGTTTGTAGCATATGACCGGTGGTCGTTCTCCTCCTTTAGAACCAAGATTCTTTCTTAAGACTTGCTCTCTTACATGGTCGTTGTTAAATCTCCTCTTTAAAATCTCCTCTCGACTTCGCTTTTCTATTTTCATGCCCATGATTACCACCGTAGTGGTTACCATTTCATCGTCTGTTTCTTTTTCTCCGAGTTATCATTATTCTCGCTGACCGCTATCTCTCGATACGATCCTCGGTTGTGGTCCTCAATTGACCGTACTCGTTATCTCGCCTAATAATTGAGCCCTGCTTTACAACATCTCGAATAAAGAGAAAATTTATGAGAAATGAGATATTGATGTATCTTAGAGTTTCAAACCTCTAAGAAACATCCGCGTCATCGCGCTCCTCATTCTCCACCAAATGAGGTGCAAACTGAATAACTCTGCAAACTTTGCCTCGTCTTTGAGACACCGCCATGTTGTTTTGTTCCAATCTGATGAACTCCACTTCCTTCATATAGACGAACACTTTCGGAAAGTATTTGTCATTAAAAAGCTTCTCAAACGTCTCCCAAGACATCTTTGAGTCGCGGCCGGATGGAGTACGCTTCACGCACTCCCACCAAGAATCCGCCTCGCGCTCGGAACATAAAGGTGGCGGAGGAATATTCGTGTTTTCAATTACGGTCATGATTATACCGAATAATCCTTGGTCATAATCATACCAAGTCTATCAATGCACTACGGCCAAAGATGACTTTTACCACATCCATGAATTAATATTTCATTGCTGAGACTCAGCTCAATAATTAATCCATATCATCGAATCATCCCTGCACTACAGGCCAAGGATATTCATTAGTATCACGACCACAAATTATCCATGCACTACGGCCAAAGATAATCGTGTATTCATTAGTATCACGACCACAAATTATCCATGCACTACTGACCAAAGATAATTGTGTATTCATTAATATCACGACCACAAATTATCCATGCACTACGGCCAAAGATAATCGTGTATTCATTAGTATCACGACCACAAATTATCCATGCACTACGGCCAAAGATAATCGTGTATTCATTAGTATCACGACCACAAATTATCCATGCACTACGGCCAAAGATAATTGTGTATTCATTAATATCACGACCACAAATTATCCATGCACTACTACCAAAGATAATTATGTATTCATTAGTATCACGACCACAAATTATCCATGCACTACGGCGAAAGATAATTGTGTATTCATTAATATCACGACCACAAATTATCCATGCACTACGACCAAAGATAATTGTGTATTCATTAGTATCACGCGACCACAAATTATCCATGCACTACGGCGAAAAGATAATTGTGTATTCATTAAGATCACGACCACAAATTATCCATGCACTACGGCCAAAGATAATTGTGTATTCATTAGTATCACGACCACAAATTATCCATACTGCACTACTACGGCGAAAGATAATTGTGTATTCATTAATATCACGACCACAAATTATCCATGCACTACTGGCCAAAGATAATTGTGTTTTCAATTACTGATTATGATTATACCGAATAATCCGTGGTCATAATCATACCAAGTCCATCTATGCACTACAGCCACGAGATAACTTTCAACACAATATAAACATGAGGATAATGATATAAAGAATCAATCAAATGAGATAAAGGATAAATATTAAACATTTATAATATAATTTATCCGAGGATTCAAGAATATCCCCATGTTATCAATCACTTAATAATCTCATAATCTAATAACATTAATATTATAACAATATTTTAATCACTTCTTAAATTTATAAATAATTTATCTCAATTGTTTACGCTTTTACCATATAATGCATTTAATCATTCAAAATGTCATACTCATAAAATATCATCACCAATTATCAAATCCCTCATGAAAAATATGCATATACTCTATATAGGATTCTCTAAATAGTAAAATCATATTATCAACTTTGTTACTTCACATAACATATTTAACTCATATGTTCATAACTAAACTATTTTCATAAAAATACCAAATCAGTCCCAAAATATTTCTTTTCTGGGATTTAGCATAATATAATCCCATAATGAAAATATATTTTTCCGGAATTTTAAAATTCATTTACTATTTTTCAAAATCAATTTCCACTTAATTCCTTAAGAAATTAGCTACCTCAAGTTTAACTCCAAAATTCCCAAACCTTGGCAGGACCTTACACATGTTAACGTGAGCTTCCAGTTTAAATTTCATGATCATCGAGTTATAGAACTCCTTATAGCGTTTTAAATCGAAAAAACCTAAATATTGAAATAGTCATAACTTGCTCATTTTAAGTCGAATGAGCTCATTTTTGGACAGGAGGTACTTTATACCATATACCTTCATGTCCCAAAAGGCCAGAATTTTTCTCATAATTTAAGTGGCCGAAACAGTCCCTTAAAGTTTCTGGGCAGTAGCATTTTCAAATTTACAGCTTTGGCCACCTTTGCTAAAATCAGTCCACACAAAAATCTACAACACCTTTTCCAGTAATTCCACTTGGATTAGTTAGGTAACTCATAGATCTAACTCTAGGACTTGACCACATTCAAAATTCAAAATATAATAGGAGATATGGTCAATTGAATTTCATGTTACGTTTTCACTAAAATCGATTTTCAACTCTTTGTGATTTCTAAGAAACTTTCATGTTTTCACATACTAACCAACATAACTCATCATAAAACTTACTAATACTTCATATACCCATGATTTTTATTAGTTCTATACTTTTATTATGACTTTCATCATAATCCACGTAAATGCATCCTTTTAGTTGAAGAAATATTTGAGGGTTTAAGAAATGGGTTTTTATCGGGGTCAATACAAAATTTGATTTCACGTTCTAGGGTAGGCTAGGAAGTCTTCAAGAATACGCCAAGAAATTTATTAATGATAGAAATATCATTCAAAATCACATTCTCGTCCAAGACTTGGATAAGACGTCACATTAATACCAATCGTGACTTCTATCCCTTAACCTAGATAGCATCTCACAATGATACCTATAAACTTGCCATCTTCATTCACGACATCGCCTACGAAAGTCCGGCGGTGCATTCCACACAAGGAAGTCAACAACGAAAGGATCGGGGCTCTTTACTTGGCTTTGATATGACAATGATTGACTTTAGTGGTTTGGTTACTTTGAATTAGCATAACAGATGGTTATGAATATAAAAGCTAACAACCTTACAAAAAACATGATGAGTAGTTAACCAATTGATTCCTAAAATCACATCAAAGGCAAGTATTTTCAAAAGATAAGATCGACAGTAACGGAAAGTGTTTATTTGAGTCAAACAAGATTTAAAAATAGTAATGGTAAATGGCTCCTCCTACCAACGAAGTTTCAACCAATAAGTCAAAGTCTAACTTCTCCCTGAGTCAAATTTAAACGTTGAACGCAAGCAAAGAGATAAAATAATGGGTAGAACCCATTGTCTTATAAGGTATAGACTTCGCAATTTATAATTAACTAACCCGTGCTAACTTCGTTCGATTTACTCGCTTTTTGAGAAGTCATGAAAAATGCACTTTCTGAAATCACTGACTTTGTTTTGTCCAGATCCGCCATTGGTGCCACTATCCCACTGGACTTGACTTCACTATATCACGACAAAATCGAGCTAAATGACCTTCTTCTTGCAATTTCCACTTCTATTATCTTTGCCATGATTACCAATCAAGTGGTTACCATTCTTAGTATGATAATTTCCCCACGATGGTTATCATTGTTACGATAGCCGTTGCCACCAAGATGATTATTATCGTGTTGTTGGTCGTTACCTTTTGTTTTAAATGAATCAACACTCTCATGTGCTTCATTGCTTATCTCAAAGATTTTCGGATGTCATTCTCAAACACCGCCACAAAACAAGGGTTAATTAACATATCACATATTATCCCTATACTCACATTCCACCAATTAAATACCAAATAAATTTAGGTAGGTCATACTAGCGAAGGAATTCCTATCTCTCCCTCCTAGTTCTAGTCTCACATCTTAGCTGTGGATCATATCCTAAGCTCGATACCAATCGTGACGCCCCCAAAATTAGTATACGCCACCCATCTTGGGTCGCCACTTACATGGTACATAAATTCAAATACAACTTACTAATATAACTGTGTGGTATATAATACGACATAAATCGTGAGTTTGAATACAAATATTGTCTACTAGATATTATACAAACTCAAAAGGAGTCCTCATTACAACTATTATCACACTATTTCACGTAATAGTGAGGACTACTAATGCTATCCTCTCGACCATTACTTCGCTCCCTACTCGTCCCGCTTATGTTCTCATTTCAAGAGAAACGGTGAAAGAAAGGTGAGCTCAACTAGCCCAAGAAGAAATATTATGACTAAGATAATGCGTAATAAATTATCATTAGCCTTCAACAAATGTTAAACCGATAAAATACAATAGACAACCAGCTTTAACTACAAATGAATTAGCAATCCATTAAAAGAGTCAAGTAGAGAATAAAGTCTACTATCTTTTAGGTTTTAAAAGGTTTTCATCAATTTTATCATTTGAGACTCGACAATAAATAAACCACCACATCTAATCATCCTCGTACCACCACCAAGGATTTTCATCAAATTATCAATGGTCATGACTATACCGAATCACCCCGGTCATAATCATACCAAAAACTATCCATCATCGCATTACGAGCCAATCGAGGACTTTTGTCACATCATTTATATCAAGTCATGATTATACCGATTGATCCTCGTCATAATCATACTAAGTTCATCTATGCACGTAAGCCAAAGATAACATAATATAACATGAGGATGATGACAATGACATAATAATTCAATAAAACAAGTTCAAGAATTATTTAATCCATGAATTATTAACGTCCAAATTGTCAACATAATAATCATTTCAGTGAGTAAAATTCAAGAATGATCGGAAGAATATTTCCGTGAAAAGATCTTTGGATGAAACGCAAATATCAAGGATATTCTACTAATTTCATGGAGTATAGAAGTCAAAGTTTTAACCAACTGGGTATAATAAAGAATGGAATAACAAAAGAAATCACCATGCATGCGGTACTTGGCAGATGACGTGTTATTCCAACAGAATAATAATAATGGAACCAAAGTCGTGTGAAATTCACACCGACGTGATGTTCCAACAGAATAATAAAGATGGAACCGGATCCTGTAAAACACACACGATAGGATATTCCAACAGAATGATAAAGATTTTAACCAGTCCGTAAAAACACACCATGCATGTGATGTTCCAACAGAATAATAAAGATTTTAACCAGTCCGTGTAAAACACATACGCAGGATGTTCCAATGTAATAATAGAAGAATGTCACCAAGTATAGGGTAAATCACAGACACAAAGTTATTCCAATGTAATAAATAAGAATGGAATAACATAAGGATTTCACCAAGTATAGGATATGCCGCATATACAAAAGTATGTATAGGGTATACCACTTTTACAAAGTTATTCCAATGTAATAATAGTGAATGGAATAATGTAAGTTCTCTTGAAGAAGAAAGAATAACACCCTTTACCGTAAAAAGAAATCAATATAGAAGTAGTGAAGTAGCGAGAATACTCTTCTTTCTTTCTATAATTTTCTCTTTATAGCTTCTCTCTATAATTTCTCTCTCGAGTTTCAATGAATTCGTAAGAAAATAATGAAGGAATGAGCTTCATTTATAGGAAAATGGAATTTATAAGAACTAATCCATGAACGGTCCAGATTGATTTACTTTAATCGACGGTTCATATTTAAAGAAAATCTTTTAAATAAAATATAATATATTCTATTTATATAAAAACATTTTACTATGCAATACTATGCAAAACACTACGCAACACTATGCATAATAAAATATAATATATTCTATTTATAGAATAACTTTAATAAAGTATTCTATTTTATATAAAAGATGTTTCGCTTTATTACGTTAATAATACGAATAAAACAAAACGTCATTATCGCTATAATAATTCATATTATTAATCGGCAATAATGGAATCAAACCGAGTGACTTCTCACATAAGCATCAATAATCAATACCGTAATGTCTTCTTATGCAACCACACGTATTCTTGTACTTTTACTACCGAAGTAGTTCAACAAGAACTACTAAAACTTCCGCCGTTATTTCAATAAAATATTTTTGTCGCTTTCTCAATCCGACAATAATTTACGGCTAGGGGTCCACTCAATGATTGAGTAGTTATTTAATATTCCCTCGCTAAACCGAATATTCCCCACCCAATCGAATATAATATAACCACTTGCATACTTTGCAAAATTTATAAATACTACCCACAACTATAATATTATCTCAAATTCACACCATAATATTAAAAAATTATTTTGACAAAATTTAAATCTTTATTGATAAAATCTGGGGTCTCACAATTTCTCTTTCATTATAAGCCATTTTTATTGTAATCCATCTCATGTAAAACAACGAGTTATTGAAAAAGAAATAAAATAAATAATGCCTTAAAAATGTAAAACGATGCATTTTGAGAAAAAAAAAGAGGGCAAAAGGTGCATGTTATCTTAATTTAGGCAACATTTTAATAGTTGTTGCAAAAAATTGTACAAAATATGCAACAAAAGAAAAATTGTTAACAATGAATGTTGTCCATATTAGGCTACTGAAATATAGTAACAAAAAAGTCTTTTATTGCCCACGATGAGCGTAAATCAACTCGACGAGATAACTTTTTATCGCCAACACATCGACAACAACAAAGTAAATAAAGCGGAAAATTATTTTTGTCCGATAACGAATTGGCAAATCGAAAATTTGCAACGACCTATTAATTTCGTTACAAAAATGAAAGCCTTTCACAAATTGTAACAAATGACAAGTTTGTTTGGGAAAAATTTTGCCTCCATATAAAAATGTGACGTCATTGCATACTTTGTCACTAAATATAAGGATTTATATGACGAACCAAATTTTGTCACTTATCCACTCATCTAATTAGTGACGTGCACACTATTATCTCGTCATATAAAATTGGTATTTGTGACAATAAAAATTGTCATAATTTATTAATTTTTCGTCTTTACAAAATTTGCCTCCAAAATTCTTAAATTTTTTTACCTCCAAATCAAATTGTGACGATATTACGTACTTTGTCACTAAATATAAAATTTATAACTTAATTATTTTTTTCACTTATCCACACATCTAATTAGTGACGCACTATTATCTCGTCATATAAAATTGGTATTTATGACAATACAAATTGTCATAAATTATTATTTTTTCCGTACGTCTTTAAAAAAGTTTCCTCAAAAAATTTTCAATTTTTTTTCCTCCAAATAAAATTGTGACGATATTACGTACTTTGTCACTAAATATAAGAATTTATGACGAACCATTTTTGTTTCTTATCCACTCATCTAATTAGTGACAAACTATTATCTCGTCATATAAAATTGGTATTTATGACAATACAAATTGTCATAAATTATTATTTTTCCGTCATTAAAAAATTTAATTTCCCTCCAAAAATAATTTTGCCTCCAAATAAAATTGTGATGAATTTGTATTTGGCGTCACTAAATGTGAACATTAGTGACGAAAGCACATTGTCACTATTATGTTGTCATCAAAAGAAATATTTGGTGACAATAAATACTGTCATCAATTATTATAAAATGTCACTAAAAGGTTTCCCTCTAAAATTTTGGTGCGAAATTCTACCTCCAAAATAACTTGTGACGAAATTTTCTTAATCGTCATCAAATGTCTAAATTAGTGTCAATATAAATGATTAATAGTAACAAAATTAAAGGTTGTCATAAAAACAAAAGTTTTAGTGACGATTATGAATTTCGTAATTATTAATTAACAAATTGTGACAAAAAATTGTGCGTAGCAAAAAATTCATCATAAAATGTGTGATTTCTTGTAGTGTTTAGGGAATTAGTATGCAATTAGGATTCCTTAATTTAGGGGATTAAGATTGATTTACTTATTAAATTAAGTAATTAATAAGTCCCAACTACTTCCAGCTCTCTAAAACTCCCCATTACTTTCGGTCTCTTCTCTCTTTCTTTTTCTCTCTATAATTTATGTCATTCTGCTGCTTACGGGGTTTGTAAACTTAAATGGAGGTTGAAACGCAGAGCCGGTTCCAATCTTTGATCTCAACTCGTAAACAACCATTCTCTTCTTACTTCAAGAATGATCGTTCAGCAACTCCAATTCCCCAACTCATGGGAAAATGACTTATTCCAGCTTTTCCGCTACCGAAGCGATGTCAATCGTGATGGCTCTGAGTCGAGAGCTACTTCTGCCATGAAGGTCCAGAAGTTTTATAGGAGTTATGATTCGTTATGATTTTATTGATTTTAGTGTATAATTGGGTCCTTTGTTAAGGTAATCAATCCACATCCACACCTGCAGTTTTTTCATAGTGCAGTTGGTAGCCAAACCTTCATACCAAGGTAACCAATTCTGTTTTATTAAGTTACCAATTTATTTTAAATGTAATGCAGTTGGTTACCAAACTTTCAGACCAATGTAACTAATTCATACTGCAGGTATGGAGATAAATTGGTTACCTTGGTATAAAGGTTTGGTTATCTTAGTATAAAAGTTTGGTTACCTTGGTATGAAGGTTTGGTTATCAACATTACATTACACATCACTCTCTTATCTCTCTCTTTCCTATGCAGTGTTCTTATTTTCTTTTTGACATGAAATTGGGTCTCACCGGCGAAGGGGAGGAGGAAGATGACCCGCGAAGGGGAGGAGGAAGATGACGTTGCCAAGGGGAGGAGGAAGATGACGTTGCCAAACTTTGAATATTTGAATTTGAATTATTTTGTTTGAATTTGAATTTGTTTTTGTTGTTAGATTCAAAATATTTGAATTATTAATTATGACAGCTATTTCTCCTTGATTTTAGGTTTTCTTATTATTATGAATTAAATCCTATATTAATTCTCTAAATTAAGGAATCCTAATTGCGCTAATATTGTAAATAAATATGAAAAGTGTATTAATTGTGTAAATATTTTATGAGTGTACTATTGTTGTAATTACTTACTAAATGTTGTATATTATTGTAAAAGACCCTATTAATTATTCAATTTTTATGGTCAAACATAGCTTACAACTCTTTAATGGATATTGGGGCCTATTGTTAGAACCAATGTTTTAAAATTTGGATCGGATCGACTATTTGGACCGATAAAAATCGAGAATCATCCGCTTTTCGGTTCAATTTGGTCCAATGGATTTGGATTTTGGTCAAAACTTCGGATTGACTTTCGTTGATCATCTATCCAACCGATAAATCCTAAGTTAATTGACCCATTGACTTGCGATTTTTAATTTTTTTTTTTCCAAAAAAATTAATATTAAAATTAACCATTTTATTAATATTTTAACTCATCTTTATTATGTTTTAGTTCATGAAAAATAAGATTTTTAAATTTTTTATTAATTACTAATAATATATATTAATGACGCGTCCGGATCTGGTTCGACCACTAATTGACGCAGAGTGATCCATCCACTTTCGCATCTTTTTTTGCTTCGATGAATGTATCCTCGGTTACGAGAACCTTGGTTGGAACATAGAATAATAAGTAGCACGAAATTATATGTTTATGTATTATATGAATAAAAATTGATAAGATATTTGGGCTACGTTTATTTGTAAGAATTATATTTGGGATAAAACTATTAATTTATTGTGTTTTGTTTGTTTTCAAGTTTGAACTTAGGACTATTAATTAGTCCGTGAATTATAAAATAATTTAATATGGAAGATTATTTAATATTATATTTAACCGAGATATTATAATCTCTGGATTATAATTCTTACAAACAAATATTAAAAATATTTAAATTACTTAGAAACATATTGTTATACTAATAAATAATAATATATATTGTGACTTGGTGCATGGATATTTTGTTGACAGTTACGTGGATAATAACTTTTTTAAGAATATAAGTAATATGGTTGCCAATCACTCGTATAATTTTATTCAATCACATATATTAATTAATATATTTTTTAATCGTAATTTGACAAAAAATTCAAAATACATAACATAATTTTATTGTTTTTAATAAGATACGACAGCTAGCTGAAATTTAATTTGGGCGACTAGGAACTGCTTGGTGCTAAAAATAGTACATCTATCAAATGTAAATATCAAATGCGGTTGTGAAAATATAAATTCCTTCTACATAATAATTTAAGAGATGCTAATGTCCCACGGCGTTCAATCATTATAATCAAATAGAAGGAATATATGTCAGTTGATACATAATTTATTTCCCAAAGATTTATTATATTTTTAATGCATAATTTCAAAGATTTTAATGCCCCATTGTGATATCATTAATTTTAGTGCTGATGTCAAAAGTCATACTCCCTCGGTTTCTTTTTAATTGACTTTTTAAAAGACAACATAAAATTAAAAAATATAATTAATATTTTGTCTAAGATTAAAATGAGTATAAAATCTCAATATTATTCTTCAAAATTCATCGAAAAAGATAAACAAATTAATATTTAATATAGGGATAATACGTCATTAATATTTGCTTAGAATCTGCTAACGACAAATAAAAAGAAAAAATTTCACCCTCTAAAAAACAAATAAAAGGAAGTTATTTATGGATAACAATAGCTTTTCATTTTTCTTTTTTAGGAAATTGATATATTTCCACAAGTGAGTTTAATAATTCCATAAGATTCTACTCATATGAATAGTAAATGGGTACCACCCTTGATCGTATGAAAGAATAAATTTTAAAATTATCATTTTTTACTTGTAAAATATCAATTCCTTTTTAATGATTTTGGTTTTTAAGATATTATTAAAATTAATGACTATTAAAATAATAATTACCTTAAAAATAATTTTAAGGTACAATTTGACTTTTAATTAACTTAATTATGCCTAATATATAAAACTAGAGGTACCGGATGAATAGCACACACAAATTCTTCCGAATGCAACTATTTGTTATAAAATTTTTTACATAAAAACTTGTATACGATGATCAAAAAATATAACTAACACATATATATGTATATATATACATGATAGAATCGTTCTCCAACTGACCGATCCAGTTAATGGACGACCAAATTGCCCGAACGTGTATATATATATATATATATATATATATATATATATATATATATATATATAATGGATAAGGTCCGGATTCCTTGACTCACCAAAATTAGCCTTTTTTTTTTTACTTTTTTTAAAACAATTAAAAAAAGTTTAATATTTTATGGAATTGAATTTTTTATAATACAAGGTTTTTTGGGTGTGATATGTATCCAAATCACACCTAAAACATCAGTATTATGTAAAAATTCCAATTTCATAAAATATTAAACTTTTTTTAATTATTTTAAAAAAAAAAAAAAAATGTCCGTATTTTTATAAAGTCCGGATTAGATCCTTGACTGATCCGGATCATATATATATATATATATATATATATATATATATATATATATATATATATATATATACGGTCTCCATCCACAAAGAACCCATTGTTGTTGAAAGAACCCATTTTGTAAGTAAATTACAAAATTCTCACCATAAATAAAAAAAAAAAAATTGTCCAAGGCCTAGAGAGCTTGAAGCGGTGGCCAAAATGGAATTCTTCCACAACAACCTGGGTTCTATGGATGGAGACCTATATATATATATATATATATATATATATATATATATATATATATTCTATTCCATCCACAAGAACCAGTTGTTGTAATAACCCTTTTTACTTTGTGGAATTTTGTTTTTGAAAAAAAAAAAAATTTACAAGTTAAAAAGACTCCACAAAGAACCGGTTCTTTGTGGATGGAATCCTATATATATATATATATATATATATATATATATATATATATATATATATATATATATATATATATATATAATCACGAGTCTATTAATTAAGTGCTAGATGGCAAAAGAACAAGAAGGTATGCATGCAATACAACTGTTTGACACATACAGAAACCATATCTACATCTATATAATTAAGAATCCACCAGCTAACTCCACATCTACACACAGAGAGAGAGAGTAATTACTCACATTCTTGACTTAACACTCTCTCATCTTCTTCTTCTTTCTGATCATTGATCATGAACTTCTCAACTCTTATTTTAACTCTAATAATTTTATGTGATTTCAAGCACTTATTGCTCGCAGAAGGGGAACTAAGAGTTGGATTCTACTCCCAAACATGCCCAAATGCGGAGTCCATAATTGCCTCTGTTGTTAAAGAAGCCACAGCCACCAATTCAAGAATTCCTGCCATTTTGCTTAGGCTCCATTTCCATGATTGCTTTGTTGAGGTTCTCTCTCTCTCTGTCTCTCATTCTTGTTCGGAATCCAACTTTTGACTTGATTTGAATTAATTTGTGGGGCCCATTATATATCTCTTGATTTTTTTTTTTATCAGTTTGAATAGTTTTTAGAGATATTCACATCTTGTATTTTTCACAGCCCTTGATTTTTCTCGAATTAGGTTTTTTATACGCAAATCTTATGGTGTTGTATTTAACACGGTTTTGGCTAAGGTAATAATACCTTATGATTTATACATATGTATGCATGACAATGAATTTTGATTTTGTTTGGTAAAGGGTTGTGATGGATCAATTTTGATTGACAATACGGAACGCCCCGAGAAAAGGGCATTCGGTCACGAAGGTGTGCAAGGATATGTAGAGGTAGAGACAGCCAAAGCTAAGTTGGAAGCCCAATGCCCCGGAGTGGTTTCTTGTGCAGACATTGTTGCTTTGGCAGCTAGAGATGCTGTAGTCTTGGTAAGTAATATTTTTTTTTTTGTTTTAAGTTATAAGATCATTGTTGACTTTTGAAAATAAATTAAAAATATTATTAAATTTAAAATTGAGATGATTCTTTAAAAGTTATAAAATAATAAATTTTATAATTAATACTATTTAGACAGTTTATAATACTCCATCCGTCCCAGGATAACAGTCTTTATTACTATTTCAGGTAGTCCTAAGTTAAATGTCAACTTACCTTAAATGATCTATTTTTTACAATAATTTGCCTATAATACCCTTATTATTAATTGTTATATTTCTATTTTTCATGCATATTTATGGGCATCACTAGTAATGTGCAGAAAACTATGCAATTAATGAGAATTTAAATATAGACAATTTTGTCATTTTATCCTCTTTTTTAATATACGCAAAAAGTCAACCAGAACTTTTATACGGAGGGAGTAGTCATTATTGTATTGATAATTAAAATTAATGTAATCCATGTCAATTTTGAATTCAAAAATTTCTTTAAGTTCATTTTAAAAAATCAATAATAATTTTTATATTTTGAAATGGAGGGACTAAATTTTTTAATGATATCGTTGGAACTTCGGAAATTAGAGTGAAAAGGAAAAAAAAAAAATTTAAAGGTTTAACGAGAAGATAACACAACATCATGCTGACATGACATAAAAATACTTGGATTAAAAATAATTGATATTTTTATATGTTAAAATAATATTTTTGCATGAAAATGTTACCTACTCATTATTTATATGAGAAAAATTATGTGAAAATATAATTTTTATATAAAAATTATAATTCCTAAAAAAGAAACTGAAATCTTCTATATCAGCTACTTTCTCATCAACAATATACCACTACATTTATTGTTGACAAACGTTATTTATTACTTGAAATAAATTTTGTAAATGAATGACGATGACCCGAAAGAAACACAGCGGATAACACGATAGTAAATCTACACATATTTTCTCTCTCCTCGTATTATTGGTTAAGGTTGTATGAGCAATACATTTTAATTTTTTTTGCTACTAAATCCCAACACATTTTTCTGATCTCTTATTTTGTGTTACTGGTATTATACAATATGTTTAAAACAACTACAAATTACATATGAACATGTTCATTGCGTTGAATATTTTAATATTGTCTATATTATTTTTGTATTGAAAAAAGATGGTGTTATTTACTTAGATTAAAAATAATGAATGGAGAATCAAAATTATATTTAATACTTTTAGGATAATATTGAAAATTAAACCATTAATGCTTAAAATAAATTTTTAAACGACAAATATTAAAACAAACACTTCTCTAAAATGATATTTAAAAAGGATGGAAGAAGTAACTAATTACATTTATTTTCACAAATAGTAATTCTCCTTTTATATATTGATTTTGCGTCTATTTTCCTCTTTTTTTCTTCTATATATTTCAAGCTCCAAGCATATAGTTAATTTCTTCTCAATGCCTTTTGCTCTATTTAGTTTAACCATCAAATACAACACTCATGTAATTTGTAGTTGTTTTGAACATGTTCATTGCCGATGAGGTATTAGCTTATAATGATTAAGACTAAAGTATATCATGATCTTTAAGTTCAGTTTTTATTAATTAGGTGAGTTTATTTTTTATTTATGTTAGACTTGTTTGCGACTTTTTTTCTTTATGTTATAGTAAGGGTTGATTGATTATTGATATTGTAATAATAATAATGTACTTGATTATGAGATACTACATCCGTTCTAAATTAAAATATACAATTTGATTTTTGAGATCAAATGACATCATATTAAACTTTAAATTGATATAAATTTATTTAATTTATACAATTGATACAATTATTATAATTGTATATTATATAACAAAACTATTAACCACAAAATTTATTTAATTCTAAACTTTTATGAGTTATACCAATTTTGAAATTTAATATGCCGTCAATATTTGATCTCAAAAGTTAAATTGTATCACTAATATTAGAACGAAGGGAGTATTATACTCCCCAAAAAGTAGAACTTCAAAAGAAGAAGAAGAAGAACATGTTCATTTGAATTATTACAACACATTTAATTATAGAAAGTGTTATATTTGAGAGTTAGATATACTATTAAAGAATAAGTTCTATGACAAATGCCCGTAAATTAGTGTTTTTATATCATTCATCCGATAAGAACGCGAACTCTACATTTTAAGAAAAATCAATGAGTTTTTAATTATTTTAAAATAACTAAATGAATTTTATCATGTAAATAATATTACATAATCTATTAAAAGAATCAAAACTCCTTAATTTTCTTTAGAAATACAAAATTGTCTAATTCTTATTCTGACTGTGTTAAAACACTAGTTTACAAGCTGTGCCTATAAAATTGATAGTATTTGTCTCGTTTCATTAATCCAATTAGACTTTTTCGTTTGATGAATTAAGCAGAGTGGTGGTACTTTTTATGAAGTTGAGACTGGACGGAGAGACGGTCGGGTTTCCGATGAGAAACTAGCAGCCGATATGCCGGATGTAAATGAGCCAATTGAGAGTCTCAAGGCTAAGTTCATCAACAAGGGACTTTCAGCAATAGAACTAGTCCTCCTCTCGGGTATTTACTAGTTTTGCTCTTTATGATATATTATATACACCTGTTGATTAAGTCATTATATACAAAGTAATTGATTTTTAAAATTAATAGTACAATTCGAATTAAAAAAAATTTTAAAAAAAATTATATAATACACACTGGCTAATTAATAAATCCAATTACATCCTGATTACTAGTGATTAGATTTCCCTAGCAATTTCGATTATTTAGAGTAAACTGATATTTTCACATAAAAATATGGGATTTAGATCTCCTCCAGTACACCTTTTCTCCAATTTCATACAATACACCATATTTTTATAGTTGTGAATGGTATAATTGAAATCGATATTGGTCAACTAATTTATTATATTGAATAACATATATATATATATATATATATATATATATATATAATCCGACACTTTTTTTTCAATTTGACGAACATGTGAGTTTTTCATCAAAATTTCAATAGATGAAAATTCTTTGACTTTTAACGGTGAAAATATTTTTATGATTCTAATCTTTTGTAGGATTGATCTTAATATCATCTATTTATTAACATATTTTGGTCATTAGTAAGAAAATTATTAAGATCAAACAATTAGTGTATTGGATAGAATTGAAGGAAATGTGTAATTTTATTTGATACATGATATATCACACATCTCTTTGAAAGAGTTTTCCTTAATATTTTTCGACTGATAACAAAAAAATCAATACATAAGTTCGCAATACACAACATTTTTCTTTTTATTATTTCCTTTGTATTCAATAGTTTTAAAATTTTTATTTGTGCCAAAATAAGTTTATGCAAACACATATCGAGGAATATTGAGTTGAGTTCGAATTAAATTTTTAATCGAATTGAGCTTGAACTGCGTCTTTAATTAATTCCAAGAGAAGCTGTAAATTACTCCATCCGTTCCTAAAAAACTGTCGTTTAAGGTTTTTGCACATAGATTAAGAAAGTGTCATTTACCAAATAAAATTTGTTTAAAATTCCATCACTACCCCTTTATGGAAAATTAAAAACTATTAACACAAGAGAGAGAATTTCTTGGGACAATGAGAGAAGGTAGGGCTAAAATAGGAAAATAAATAATTTATTCTTTCTCGAAAGTTGTAAACGAAAAACATTTTAAAATAATTTTTTTCTTCTAAAACAACAATCTTTTACGAACAGAGGGAGTAATAAATTTCTACTAATGTTTCATGACTTTCCATCAACATTCAGGCGCACATACAATTGGTACCACCGCGTGTTTCTTCATGCCCAAGCGACTTTATAACTTTTCCGGCAGAAACGACTCCGATCCATCGATCAACGGTACCTTTTTATCGAAACTCAAAGATCAGTGCCCGCGAAATGGTGATGTTAATGTACGATTGCCGATTGATCGGGACAGTGATGTAAAATTTGATAATCAAATTTTGCAAAATATTAAGAATGGCTTCGCCGTAATTTCGTCAGATGCTAGGCTTTATGAGGGTAGCGACACTAAGAAATTGGTCGATTTTTATGCTCAAAATAATTCTACCACAAATCCTCAAATCGGACCGCCGTTTATGAGAGATTTTGGTATAGCAATAGTGAAGTTGGGTCGAATTGGTGTGAAGACAGGCACAGAAGGAGAGATCAGGAAAGTTTGCAACTCTTTTAATTAAGTTATTGTGATTTTTATTTTTGAAAAAAATATAATTATTCTCGAAAGAATGAATAAATATTCAGGTCCAAGTTATAAAGCTTGTGAATCCGATGTTACTTTATGAAATGAAAATAATTAAATATTTATTATTTTGGGGCCATTATTAGAGAAAGAGTTGGATTGACTTTCTTAATTTGCTTAAAGCTAATTTTAAAGAACCAAGAAAAGATCAATACTAATTATTACCGCATTCTTTCTAAATTATAAAATTAATATTGATTTTTAAAAATTAATTTAAGATATTTTTATATTTAAAATTGACATGATTCATTTAAGTTTTGAAAATAATAAAACATATTAGTAATAGTATTCAATGAATTCAAGTCAGTTTTAATTTGAAAATGTTTAAATTTGACTTTTAAAAGTTAATATTAATCTAATTTGGAACTGAGGGAATATTATACTTTGTGACCTAGGTATCCAAAATAGTTCAGTAAAATTTTTGCAAAATAATCAAAGTTAATCCATTTATTATATATGTCTCTAACATTATTGCTCTTATATACGCATGTATCTTTGATTTATTCTTTTTTTAAATTTTAATTCTAAAGAATGATTCTTTCACTAAGCATAAACAAAGAAATATAAAATAGTAAAATGTAAACAAGCTCAAACTGAAAATAAGTTGTGTAGGACGTATTTAAGCTACCATACCTTTTTTGTTTTAATTTTTTCATAACAAGTTTTAATTTAAGTTTCAAATTTCGAATTTTTATATATCTTAAACAAACCTTAATATGTGGTAGAAAGATAGTTATTAGAAAATTAAATTAAACTCTAAATATGTGGAATCATGAGAGAGAAAGAGAAAAAACCATAAATATTTGAAGAAGCATGAGAGAAAAAGAAAATATAAATATGATTACATTTTTCTTTCTCAAATATTCGTTTCATTACTAATTAGTTTAATAAGTATTTTTTATTTTTGCATGGACGTAAGGAAATAAGATGGAAATCTTATTTTATATCGGTGACTGAATTAATCTCATGCATTGCTTCGTGGTTAACAAAAATAGCCCATGATTACCCAAAAAAAAAAAAAGATAGCCCAAGTTTCCCCGTTCCTTCGTAAGCACCTCGAACGTTGAAGCATGAGCTCAGGGCACTACTAGAATTTGTCTAATCTTGCACCCAGAAAAACAAAGGAAAAAAAAGGAGAGAATTTGTCTAGTCAAAAACGGACAAATCCGTTACTATAGACAAGAATCTATTAGTTGCTAAGCACCAAATCCGTCGCCAAAAAGTGGTCGCTAATAAAATAAAGAGTTAAATACACTTTGTAACATCCCCTTTCCCAAAGGAAAATAGATGTTACGCACAAAACATAATAAATACAATCTTGTAATATACCTCAAAGTATTTCTAGATAGACTGAATACCAACCGTCTTAAACGCCAATTTAAATAGAAAGATTTTCACAATAACATAATATCTACTTCTAAGGATGAATGTCAAAATAGGCGCAAAACATTCATCTACAAAATATTAGAAATTAAACTAAAGTTCGATAATAGTCTCAAAACTAATTTACTAATTTAGATCAAAGGTTGCTCTCATCGCACAAATCCTGATCACCTTTGATTACTTGCCGGAAAAAGAATACAGCGTGAGCCAATTGTCCAGTACGGATATAAAGATGCACATATATAAAACAATATATATATGTACCAAAAGAGCTGAATGAACGAACAAATACAAACTACGAACGAGTTATGAATATATCGAAATTAGTGAGACAATGTACAAATGATTTACATCGTTGAACTACAACTATAGTCAAAAGAATTCCAATCAAAATAAGGCTGAATCAAATGGTTATAAGGTAACAATTTCATATTGAGCTCAAATACAAATAACCAAAAACTAACAAAATACATCGGTACCATGATGTATGCAAATCAAATTGGACAGTACGCATGACACATACGTCACTAATCCGCCAAACAAATCAAATCAAATATTGAATCGACCTATATTATCCTGAACAAATATATAAATTGGCCAAAGCTCATACCCAAAGCATACAAAAGGATACACCGTAGACTAATCACATGCAACGCCATGGAAGGTGTCATGCCCTTGTGTCAAGAGGACATGTCTCTGTGGTACCCCCACATGTTGTTAGCTCAAGTACTAAGGATCAACTTACAAAATATAAGTCAAAAGGGGTTCAAATCACAAGGCTTACATGACCATCTCCAAATGATATCTATCGAATTATCAAATACAAACAAACCTAACTATCACAAGATATCAACAATCTGAAAACTTTCAAATGTGAACAAGAATATACGAAGACTGATACAAACGAATGAAGTCTCAAAAACACAGTTTCTCAAATGACGAAATATTACATAACTAATATAGGAAATAGAAGCACAATCAAGAAACAAAGTACGGAATCCGTACTTGGATATAATACTAAAATAATTCACCGACCCCAAGTATCACAACGCTAGACCTGCTCAATCCAATCTATGTATTTATCAAAATAATACAAGACCATTAATTAAATTACTAAATTATAAATTTTTATATTTATTTTTTTATAAATTTTAGCAGTATTAATATTATTTCATACACCCTCGGTAATTAGGAATACTTTCTCCATATAATATTTTGTAATGTAAAAATACCATTTTAATCTAATATATTCAATGATAATAATATAATAAAATTTTATTAACTCTTTAAACCTCCCGTACTAGCTTGCATCAATAACATGAATTATTTCACACTATTTTTCTAGTTTTATTTGGATTATTAATATTTTTATATTAAATTTTGATATATATATATATATATATATATATATTCCTTAATTTCAGATCCTATCACTTTTGATTGATATATGGGACTCTCAAATTGGGACAAAGATATTAAATCGTTATAGGTCGGTCAATTATAGCTAGCTATAGCGATGAACCAAACTGCTGTCATAGCACAAATATACTGGTTTGTTGTTACAGAGTGATTGAATCGAATCAGCGTCGCTTCGGATCAGTTGAGGTGGTCCGCATGCGAACCACCCACACCTAAAACGGACTATATATATATATATATACACACACACACACACACACATATACTATTTAAGTATTAAACCTACAATTATTCTTAACTTCTTTATTTTCTTTATATATATTCCAATTACAAATTAAAATTGCATTAACAAATTTGATTAATTAAACGGCAGAATAATTTTTTAAAACAAATTGTAAACACAACAATAAAATAGATTGTAATTACAGTAACAAAATAATTATAATAGTCTGAAAATTACCTTTTGAGAAGAAGAATATGATGAATAATTATTTAAATTTCAGCCTCGTTGTATCCCGCTTCTTCCATTCTTCTTTATTCGTTTACTGCAATACTAATATTAGGAAACCCTAACTTAATATATTAAAGTTACGCTTATTATAATTTGGTCTTTAAACCCAACAATTAAAATTAGGCTCAATTAGTTTTACAAGCCCAAACTTAAATACTTAGAAATTAGTTTAACCCAATTCATTTGATTATTATTGTTATTATTATTGTTATTATTATTATTATTATTATTATTGTTGTTGTTGTTGTTGTTGTTGTTGTTGTTGTTACTTATAGATATTTTTTATTTTTTTCGGATAATACATCACTTTCACCTTACAAAGGATTTCGTTCCCGGAATCAAAGAGGAATAAAGATTTACCTGATATCAAAGAGGTGAGTATACTCCTGCCGAATAGTCTCTTCCGCCTCCCAAGTAGCTTCGCGCCCCGGTTGATTTTTTCACAAAAATTTAACAAATGAGATTATCTTCTTCCTCATAATGATCTAAAATTGTCTCGGCTCTTTCTTCGTCAAAATTGTAGAGGACGAAAAACTGAAGAAACATGCTTTGGATTCACTTAATTTAGACATCAGATGAATTGATCATTATGATTTTTTTAATGGACTACAATGCGTATAAGTATTTTGCTCGAAATTCAACTAATCGAATTAAATTTGGATTAAAGTTTTACCTTCACTCTTTAAATATAAATACTAAACAATATAGGAGTTACCAAAACTTTAATGGTCTCCTCAATTTTAATTAAATCAATTATTTAATCATCTATTAAAAGAATTTAACTTTATTGATCAAATTTGTTAATTCAATTACATTTTTATAAAATAAAATAAATTAATATTTAATTATTATAGAGAATCTGGGTTATTATGTAAGACCCCAACTTATTATTAATGAAATTTAATTTTCTCTATTTATTATTTTGAAATAGTAAGGATTGATGTGATTAATGTGGATAGTTAGGGGTAAAATACGCAAATACTTCAAAATAAGCAAGTGGTTATAAAATATTCATTGTTGTCGGGGAATATTCGTTTGGTCGTGGAATATTAAATGCTTGTTTGGGAATATTCGTATGACGGCTCGCCTGACCATAATGTGTGGGCCCCATAACTGAAAAGCGATTGGATGAAGAAAACGACAAATATAAGTGGTTTAAAAATAACCAGGCGTAGTTGTTATCGTTATCTTTGTTAAAATACCCGTGGTTAAAACACAAGAAGACACCAAGATCGCACCAATTGTTGATTCTTACGTAAGAAGGCACTTTACTCAATAATGGTTACTGATAATTCTTTATTCAATTATTTTATTGAGTTAATAATTCTTTCGTTGATATTTTATATTCATTGTTGTTTCAATAATTGTCATTACACAAGATTTTTCATTATCGAGCAATAATTCATATTATCCTAATAATATTATTAGATAACATTATTGACAATGTCTAGAAAGTTCGCTTCAAGGAGAGGTTTGGTCACCTAATTGCGCGCCAAGAAGAAGAAATTCTTATTGGAAAGCCCCTTTTCGAGAGCGCACTGTTGTCGATATTATCATGATTCTCAAATATTATTTGTGAATAATTAATTATTGATTCATATGATGAGGAAAATATTGATTTTATGTGGATATAGATGGAGAAAATTTTAATGTGACAATTGTTGAAAATTGAAATTTTATCTTTTTCTGATAAAATAATTCTTTTAAATATATTATTATATTTTAATAATATAATAATGGTGATATTTTTACAACGAATGTGGGATATATGAGTATACGAGGAGGAAGAGTATTTTTTCTTACAATAAATGTTTAAAACATGTTAAACATGTCAAATTGGACCCCATTTATTATTTGAAATTTGATTATAACTGTGAAAATCCCCGTTTGTGGATTTCGGTCAATTTCTATTTGGAATTTGAAAAACTTTCTTCCGTAAAGTTGTAGAGAATTGAATTTCCTATAAAATTAAATAGATTTGAATTTTATGATAAAGGGCTATTTATTGTGAATTATTGAAGTTCGAAGCTCAAAATAATTGATTTTTGGAAGTTTTAATTATTATTTTAAAGAAAACGTTTTTTGCATTTAAGTGGGCTAACATGTGATATTAATTGCTGAAATCAGATCTTCAAAGATGGGCTAAGAAATTTATAATATATATTAATATTTTATTAAATTTTCTGTTTTTGTGTTCTAAGCATTTTTACTATAAATAGAGTCTTAGGTTAGAATTGAAAATCACACCAAAAACTGAAGTTTTCTCTCTATATTATCGAGCGTATTCTTGTGAGTATTTTGAGTATACTTTGAGTATTGTTAGATGTCTGTAAGTTCCTTCAAAGACCACATACGGTATTCCAAATTGTAAAGTACTAATCTTTCGAGGTAAGGGATGTTATTTTCTTCTCAAATGATATTATTTCTTCAATATCATTATCTCAAATATTGGTTGGAACTTTTTATCAAATTTGGAACTTTTTCATGTCGGGTTACTATTCATGAGTTACTTATTCACGAGTTACTATTCACGAGTTACTATTCACGAGTACTATTCATGAAGCGTGAAGATGTTTTTTGTGGAATTTCTATCTTTTGGTGTCGAGTTACTATTCACGATATCTGACTATTAACGATATCGGCACTATTCAAGAAAAATAAATTTCTTCTTTTGTCCAAAATATCTATTCGGATACTAGCTTTGATTGTATCCATGTTTTGATCATTCTTGAATTTTACACCACTATGATCATTTTTGAGGTATTTTGAACATGGATAAAACAAAGTACTAATCCTTAATCCTTAATCCTTGTCATTTTGTTTCACCGGGATTCGTTTTTTAAAATATTTTTCATCATCCTCGGTCTTAAATGATGATATTATTGAATATCTTTGGCACATAGAGTAGCAAAGATGAATGATTTCTCAAGAATATATTTGGCGTAGAGTCAAAGATGAACAGTGTTTAGATGAACATGACCAATCGATGAATATCTTTGGCACCAGAGTGCAAAGATGAATATTTGATTCCAGATGTATATTGATTGATGTTACAGGGATAAAAGATAGACGATGAACTTTTAAATTCATACATGTAGAAGATAGTAGTTTGCATTCTCTACTTAACTCTTCTAATGAATTATTATTTCATTGCGAATATTGATTTAAAATT
The DNA here is from genome assembly GCA_020205615.1 of Panax quinquefolius. Taxonomy (NCBI): domain Eukaryota; kingdom Viridiplantae; phylum Streptophyta; class Magnoliopsida; order Apiales; family Araliaceae; genus Panax; species Panax quinquefolius. The sequence continues at coordinate 46,702,560 of CM035172.1, read as the reverse complement.
TATTGTCTATTGTATTCAATTAGATTTTTCCTGTTGAAGACTAACGATAATTTGTTGTATATTATCTTAGTCATAATATTCTTTACTTGGGCTAGTTGAGCTCACCCTTTTCCTTTTTGTTCCATTTTTCTTCTCGGAGGCGAGAATATAAATGAAAGTACGAGCCTGGGTATGGAATGAAGGTTTTAGAAAGAATTGTTTAGTAGTCCTCACCATTTTGTAAAATAATGTATCAATAAATGTGATGAGGATTTATTTGAGTATAGATATTGTCTGAAGATAATATTTGTATTCAAACTCACAGCTTTCTTGTTGTAATAATAAAGTTGTAGTTGTTTACATGCACTCATGTATTGACAACTCGTAATAGGTGATGTATACCTATTTTGGGGGCATCACATATTACATCCCCCCTAAAAAAATAACTTAGTCCTCAAAATTCAAATAAGTTACAATTTTTTTATTTAAATTGCTTATATAATTATTCATAAACTTTAGTTAAGACGTAGTATCACCTTTTGTAGCGATCAACGCTGGTAAGTCATAGGTCTACACAATTATCCATGTACTTACAGAATATTCGTCAGCTACCGCATCAAACCCTTAGAAGGTTCACTACAAGAAATTGGGTTATTTCCAACGGAATTAAGGTCGACCGAATTTATTCGCTCGGAATTAGTATATTCATGAACGGAATATTCGGTCCATATAATTCCTCGACGATAGTACAAAGTCGATTTTAATTCAATTACATAAGGATATGGTTGGGGCGCGAAAGTTTCCCTCTAACGCGAATGACAATCTCGACGGAAAGTCGATTGATTGTGCTTCGAGGATACTTTAGGATCGACGGAAGTACTTGCAATCGAATTCTGTTGAAAATAGTAAATATTAAAACCTAATTTATTATTGCCCAATTTAAGGTTATTTTAAATCAATTTATTTTACATTTGGAACCCTAAATTTTCAAATATATGGTTATTATGACATCCCTAAATCTGGTTACTTAATTTTCCACATGATTTGGTGTTCACTATTCAAACATCATATATCTATCTACCCATAATCAATGAAAGCATTAATAGATAGAAATAAATCCTCTCCTTAAGGAGTTACATCATAACAATACATAAATCCTAGGTCATACTAACCTTAAATCTTAACTGCGGAAACATAAACAATTAATCATCTTACACATCATTAACATAAGTCTAAAACATAAATACATCATCACATAAAATAACAAGTCTTCAACACTTGTTAATCTTGCCCTTGCCTTTGCTAGTAGAAGGCTAGTCGGATCTTTCGTTCTTAACTGCAATGTTATTATTACGCAAGAGTGAGCACGATTGCCCACAAGTATAATAATGAAATAACAATATAATAACATGCGAATGAATCAAAGACTTTTGGAATAAAAACTAAACTTTTGAATCAAGAATGAATAACAAGAATCAAAAGAATTCTGAGGGTTATAAGACCTTGAACTATGTCCTAGGTTATCAAGGGTTATACTTGAAACCTTTAACAGTCATAAGACTATGGACTCTTCTACTCGTACTTAGGGGGATTAGCCCTTAGTACCATACTGTGCACAATATCTCAACGCTAATGTATAAGTAATCCCTTTACAGGGTTGTTCATCTCAGTTTGACATTAGAGTCCGCACCAAAGGAAGTTTGGTTTGGATAAATCAATAAGAGTTCTGAAATTTAGAACGTTCATCAACTAGGGACTAGTCAAATCAAATAAGGGTTCACTAGTCTAATATGGTTCAACAATAAATGATATTTAAATTGAATAACAATCTCAAGAGTTATACAATGGAACAAGTATTGTATAACAGAATTATACTTTGAAGAGATAAATAATCTTCAATATAACAATTTGAAATTGATTTAATAATAACGAGAATTTACTCGGCGTAATTTATAAACTTGAATAATGATAACAAGTAGGGTTAAGAAACTTGCCTTATGCGTAGATTACACATTAATTATACACGTTCCTTAATTTAATCCTACATACCATTCATATTCACGATACTAGTTAATTATAATGTAATTAATCACCACAAGTTCATTCTTTTTGTCTAATTCGGATTATGACTATACTTAGTCAATTTATCATACTTATTGTCACACAATTTACACTTCACGAATAATAAGTTAATTATGCATTCAATAATTCAATCCACATGCAATTATGTTATTGACATGTTAAGAATCTATTTTAACATCTCATTATACTCCTAACATATTTTTATGTTCATTAGATTAGGTTAATATTACATTCATGGACTTGAACACTTTAAAATTACATTTCGACATTCATTACGGAGTGGCACCTGCGCACGCCACCGCAAACGCGATAATCTCTAATGGCTATGTACGATCACGTATCTATGGCTGGTCAATAATGACTATGACGTGGCTTCATATTACTGCAAGGCCTTTTTTACTTTGCTATTAATGGCCGTAACATGACACAAGACAGCTACCGATTCTGAATTGCGAGTCATGAAAAATCACGTAACATGCCAATTTCTACCAATTTTTATTCCCCACATGAAATTAGACATACCCGGACATTATAATATACATATAACAATTACTCAACCCTTCTAAGATGATTTTAATAAGTTAAAACACATAATTAACAAAATCAACACATGTAATTTCTTTCGCTCTTGTTGTTCTTGGAAAGTTTTGAATACAAAACATGAAAATCAACACTACGGGTTCGTTATAATCTTCAATCTGCTTCATTTGAAGTTTGGTCTCTTCGTTTTAATATACATAATTATATACAAGTATAAAATTTAAGAGATAATATATGATTGATATATTAATTTTGTGAATAAGAGCCATATGGCCATATTTCTCAACTCTGTAATTTTGTAGCAACAATATACGATGTATTTTATGAAATTGATGTTATGGTTAACATATAATATATAGCAAAATATGATATGATGACATTTATCACATATATAAACCCATAATCCTTACCCTTTTCAATTACAGAAGTTTTAAAAACTTAAAGCCATTTTCATGAAAACTTAAACAACGTAATAAAAAAATGGGTTGAAGAATTTACCCAAAGCGTAGAGTGTAGATTAGTAGGCTCAGATGCTTTTCAATCCCTCATTCACAATCTCTCAAATTTTCTCTGACAATTTCTCAATCTCTCTCTGACTATTTTTCCAAACTTAGATATTAAAAGAAGAAGAGTACGTATATAATAAAGAAAGACACAGTTGTGGTCAGTTAACCCGATCATGGGTTAACTGCTCCCAACTCCCAAATGGGCTTCATTTGGCTAGGCTTAATTATTGCTTCAAAACCATTTAATTTAATAAGTCTTTTATCCTATAGTTTAATAGTGTCACACCCAATTATAAAATAAATCAAATATCTTATTTACTTTAATTTAAATAAAATATGATAATTTATCATTAATTCACATAGTCACATAATTAATTTTTGATTTATTAATTATGTCAAATTATTAAATCTCTAATTAATTATTACATTAATTAAAATAACATTATGCTTATTAAATATTTCCTTTAATTCAATAAGCTCACATAAATACATAATTTGAATAATAAATATTCTCCACGTTAATTTAATAAATATAACACATATAATTAAATTAATTTATCATAATTGCATCAATTAATTATTTAATCTAATAATTAAATCATCTAAAATATTTATTTAATTCAATAAATATTAAAATTAAATTATAAAATCTCGCTTATCACAAAGCTTATGCATAAATTTGGGTATAAGTTTTTTATCAATTAATTTTTAGTTTGGATTTTAGAAATATTGTGTTGAAATTAGGCGTTTTATCTTCTTTGAAATTTGGATTATCTTTGAAGTGTTGTTGAAATTGGGATTATTTTTGATATTTTACTAAAAATTGGAACTTCATTCTCCTACCGTTAATTGTTGGTCGGTTAATGTTAATTACTGCCTATTTTATATATTTGAGTATATACAATTGTGGAAATGTATATACTTGTTGGTTCTTCATCTCATTATAGTTGATTGATTGGCGTTTGTTGTGTTGGTATTGGTATTGATTCTTGCTGTGATATGTGGATTGTCTTATGTCAAAATATTGTCATATTTGTTATATCCGATCAATCTCTATTTAAATTTCTATCGAAATTACTCAGTAATAACAATATATGTGGGACCTTATTTATTATATTAATGTATAGTAAGTTTGTAAGACCCCGAATTTTATGAAATAAAAGTATTCAATTTTTCTATTCAGTAAATGGTTAAATTGATAAAAGTTAAAGTTAAGGGTGATATATGAAATTTTTTCAAAATACGCAGGGGTATAAAGTATTCATTATTGTCGGGGAATATTCGTTTGGTCGTGTGGAATATTCTTTTTCTGTTTGGGAATATTCGTATGTGCACGTTAACTATTTATGGGCCCCATAATGTAATAACTGCTTCGGATGAAGAAAACTACAAAATTAAGTTTTTATAAATAACGACGTAATCGCTATCAATTAACAATCGTTGGAATACCCTATTGGTAAAATAAAGTAATACGCGTTGTTGCACAAGAGCACCAGTATTACACAACGATTTTTGAATTATTGATTCTTACGTAAGAAGGCACTACTCAATAATTGTTACAATGAATTATCGCTCAATATTTTATTTTATTGATTCAATAATTGATGCGTTGATATTTTATATTATTGTTGTTCAATAATTGTCAATGCACAAGATCTCCATTATCGATCAATAATTCATATTATTTGAATAATATTATTAGATAACATTATTGGCAATGTCTAGAAAGTTACACAAGGAGAGGTTTGGTCACCTAATTATGCCACAATGAAGGAGAAAATTCTTATTGAAAGCCCCTCTTCCTGAACCGCCTGGTCATTATTATTGTGATTCTATAATATTATTTATGAATAATTAATTATTGATTTATATGACAATGAAATATTTATTTGATGTGGATATAAATGATGGATTTATTTATGTGGTTATAAATGAAGGAATTAATATTGAGGTATTTTATCAAGATTTTGTTTGATTGAGGTATTAAAAGATCAAATCGTTGTTCTTACGACTTTATTATGTGAGTTATAATTTTTAATCGTACCGCTTGATCGTTAGGATTTTTGGATATGTTATACATATATAAGTTGAGTATATGTTCACAAATTTTGAACCGTTAAAATGAACGATAATTTGTTATGAATTTTAAGAGGTGACCGATTCGTAAATTAGGTTATAAATGATTTTGGTGGAAAATTCTAGAATTGAGTGGGCCCCACTTGTGGTTGGTGAAGAAATGTGCTGAATTTTATTTCAAATGTGGTGGGTGGGAATAGTAGCAGTAAAGCCATCAAAGTTGCGCAGTTTAAGTCTGCTTTGCAAGGTCTTAACATTTTCCTATAAATAGAGGGCTAAGTTAGAATTGAAAATCACACCGTAAACAAGTTTTCTCTTTCTCTCTATATTATCGAAATGTATTCTTGTGAGTATTTTGAGTATACTTTGAGTATTGTTAGATTGTCCAAGTTCCTTCAAAGACTATATCCTGTTTCAACTAAGTAATTGCATGGCTTTCGAGGTAAGGGATGTTATTTTTTCTCGGATGATATTATTTCTTCAATATCATTATGTCAAATATTGGTTGAACTTTTATCAAATTTGGAACTTTTTCATGTATTATTCAGTTACTATTCATGAGTTACTATTCATGAGTTACTATTCACGAGTTACTATTCACGAGTACTATTCATGAAGCGTGAAGATGTTTTTTTGGAATTTCTATCTTTTGGTGTCTGAGTTACTATTCACGATACTTGAAGACTATTCACGATACTGAAGACTATTCACTTAATACTTGCACTATTCAATTAAAAATAAAAATTTTTCTTTTCGTCTAAAATATCTATTCGGATACTAGCTTTGATTGTATCCATGTTTTGATCATTCTTGAATTTTACACCACTATGATTATTTTTGAGGTATTTTTGGACGTGGATAAAACCAATGCAAAGATGAATGATTTCAAGAATATCTTTGGCCCAGTAGTGCAAAGATGAACAGTGTTTAAATGAACATGACCAATCTGATGAATATCTTTAAAGAAGTAGTGCAAAGATGAATTATTGATGAATATCTTTTGCTCGTAATGCAAAGATGACTGTTGATGAATATCTTTAGCCAAGAGTGGTCAAAGATGAATTATTGATGAATATCTTTTGCTCAGAATGCAAAGATGACTGTTGTTGAATATCTTTAATTTCAGAGTGCAAAGATGAATTATTGATGAATATCTTTTGCTCAGTAATGCAAAGATGACTGTTGTTGAATATCTTTAGCTTTGTAGTGCAAAGATGAATTATTGATGAATATCTTTGGCTTGTAATGCAAAGATGACCCGTTGTTGAATATCTTTAGCTTTGTAGTGTAAGATGAACTGTTGATGAATATCTTTGGCCCGTGGTGCAAAAGATGAATTTATTAGTATGATTATGAACAGAACCGTGATTTGGTATAACCATGATCTTTGATGTTTCGGTAAAGACAAGTGATGAAAATTATCTTTGTCTTGGATGAGGAAAGGAATTTAGAACTACAATTACGATTATGAGTTATACACGTGATTGTGGGATGTGAATTGTTGATTGATGTTACAGGATAAAACATTGTTGGTGGATTTTTAACATGGAGAAGACAATAGACTTTTATAGTCTATTCGACTCTTCTAATGGATCGCTTCATTCCACCGCAACTATGGTTGAAAAGTTTTATCATCTACCATATGTTCTAAATCTCGATTTATTCTTGATGAAGACTATTGATAATTTATTTATCTTTAGTCATAATATTCTTTATCGAGCTAGTTGTGCTCACTCTTTTGTTTCACAATTCCTTTCGTAATAAAAGTGTAGCCGGGTCGAGCTGGGGATAGCGAGGAATAGAGTGGTGGTCTATAGATGTTGAGGGTGAGGTGAATTTAACTTGAAGGGTGTTTTGTCACTATCATACAAGATGTCTAATGACATACAACCTCGTGTTATCATAAGACATGGTTGTGCTTCATCCACTTGCTTTGAGTATATTTACAAGCACTACCTATATAATCTTGGTGTTTGTTTGGAGTATAATACCCAATTAGAGACAAAGGAGATAATGATATGTCAAGAGAAGACTCACCATTGGGAAGAATATGATAGTAATCTTCTCGCTTTTCTTTGGGGTTTATCATCAACCAAGGATAATTGCGGGCTATATGATATCTACCATAACCCTAAAAGCACGGCCTCCCATGTATGAAGGTTTCATGAGCACTTCCCAAAGATTCTAATTTCTAAAATAGCTTTTGACTATACCTTTATGTAAGGTGTCATTGTGACATCTTCATACTTGGTATATATTTGTATCCAAACTCACAATATATGTGTTTGTTGTATTTTCACCACGACAATTGTTGTAATAAAGTTGTAGTTGTTTTTAAATACCATATATTTGGCGACTTCAAAATGGGTTGGATGGAATGAACCTATTTTGGGGTTGTTACAAAGTTTCTCAAAACTAAATAAATAAATAAATTTAATTTAATTTAACTAAATTAAATTAAATAATATAATATAATATAATACAAAATAAATTAACAAATAAATCAAATTTAAAATAAATAAAATAAAATTAATAATAAACTAGAATAAATTAAATTTTTAAAATTTAATTTAAATTAATATAAATAAATGTAAATTAATTAATTTAAAATAATATAAATAAATATATAAATAAATCAAAATAAATAAATATAATTTTTAAAAAATATAATAAAATACATAAATAAATCAAAATAAATAAATAAATCAAATTTAAAATAAATAAATTAAAATTAATAATATACTAGAATAAATTAAAATTTAATTTAAATTAATACAATTTAATGTAAATTAATTACTTTAAAATAATATGATAAAATACATAAATAAATAAAATTTAATTAATTAATTAAATTTAAAATAAATAAAATAAAATTAATAATAAACTTAAATAAATAAAAATGTAATTTAAATTAATATAATTAAATGTAAATTAAATAATATAATATAATAAATAATAAAAATAAAATAAAATAAAATAATTATCTTAAACTAAGTAGCATTTGCTTAGTTTTCCATTACATAAAAAATATCCCTAATTAAATAAAATCAAAGCTAATAAATTAAATAAATATAAATTAAAATAATATAATATATTTGAAATAAATTAGTAGAAAATAAAATTATCAACTAAGTAGAATTTACTTAGTTTTCTACAATTAAAAGTAATCGAATAAGTTGTCTACATATTCAGTAAATAAAATAAAATACATATAACTTAGTACCATTTACCTAGTTTTTTATTGGTAAAATAAACTAAGTAGCATTTGCTTAGTTTGCCACAAATTTCAATAAACTCAATAATGTCACGTGTTAAATCTTCAATACACTCAATTGACAATCAATTACGATTATACACTTTATAGTACATATATCATTCCATTAACCTGTAAATATTTACTATAGTTAGGAGCTTAGAAACCCGCTTGACATTCACTCATTAGGAGTGAATGTTGAATAGTCCCCAGTTTGGGACTGTTACTGGATGTTATGTCTCTCACTTAGGTCGGTGCCAATTCATCAGATGCGTTTTTATAAACTTTTGAGGATTTTTTAGCTGGTGTCTCTACATGTTCTCTGAATGCATACTTAGACTAAGTTGTCTTGGTCTATTTCGTGTACTTGGAGACCATGGAGAGGTGTTGCTGAAATTTTCTTAAAATAGAAGAAACGTGCTCAAGATTGGAACTAGTGACGAGACGCATCCAGGAACGGGATAGAAGCCTAACCCCTGTAGAGTGAAGATATATACTAGGTAAACTAAATACATGCATGGACCACCTTCATGTTTATTCTTGATCTAATTGGGTATTTTCTTCAATTAAAGATGTCAGCCGACCGGAGTTGGAAGTACCATAGGATTAAGATTGATGGGAGGGGATTAGTTGATTCGTACCGTGATGGGGTGTCCAATTTTATGAACAAAACAATAGAACATGTTGATGATCCGAACGAAATATTGAGATGCCCGTGTTTCAAGTGTAAGAACATGATATGGAAGACTGCCGATGAAGTTAAATGTGACTTATATTCACGTGGGTTTGTGGATGGGTATTCAGTATGGATTCATCACGGGGAATCAACTGAGTTTAGAGAACGGATAGATAGTAATGTAGACCAATCGGTTCACGGGGATTCGCAATCAGATAACTATGATGTCGTGCAGATGTTGGTTGATGCGTATGGCCTTACCAATATTGTCTGGGCTGAAAACGAGCATGCGTCAATCAGTGCTCAACAAAAGCCAAATGATTCAGCATCTACTTTCTACAAGTTGCTATCTGAATCGGGTGTTCCATTGTATCCAGGAAATGACAAACACACCAGGCTTTCTGTAGTTACGAAGCTTTTACATTTCAAGAATAAACATGACTGCGGTGACAGAGGATTCAATGATTTGCTTGATATTCTCAGTGAGTTCTTACCTAGAAATAATACCCTGCCCGCGAATTACTATAAAGTGAAGAAGATGGTTAAGGGGTTGAATCTCAGGTATGCAAAGATCGATGCTTGTGAGCAGGATTGCATGTTATATTATGGGGAGGACAAAGATAAGGTGAATTGTTATATCTGCAACTCGCCTCGGATCTATGTTTGAGACGGATCTGCTATTCCGTCGTCGGGACCTGCCCAGCCATTCTCACTTTCATCAGCTTGCAAAGGACGTTGCAGCTAGTGCCACCGTCAATAGTACGGGTATCCCTCTAGAGCAGTTCATCGTGATACGTGATGAGATTATTCGGATGGTGATTACCTTACTTATGGACGTGTTTGGGCCGATGCTGAGTCAGCCCTCGACTACTCAGGTATACTATTCATTTTAAATTCAAGTATATATTCTGCATGTTATGCAATTTTAATTTAATTAGTTATCTTTAACTGTATCATATATATGGACTAATGAGTTACATTATATTGTTGTAACAGGTGACGGTGTGGCCGGCGCGTTGAGATCTGGACGGTTGAACTACGACGACCGTGACTTAGTTTTGTAGATGATTTGTACATATTTACTTAGTTTTTAGCTTAATGTGATATAAATTTATATAGTTTAGTTGATTTTTGACATATTGTACCTTTTAATTATCATTACTTTAGTTTGACATATTTACATTAGTTTAAATGCATATTTGATATAGTTTAGTTGATTAGAACTTTAGTTTAATGTTATTCATATTGGCCTTGGTAATTCATATTCATGTTGGCCTTGGAAATATTATTATTGTTGGCCTTGGATTATAGTTATGTTTTATGTGATGTTGGAAAAAAAAAACAGGTTTACAGGTACAAAAAATGTGGGTTATTACCCTGGATATTGCCAAAACAGTATAAATAATAATTAAAAAAAGGGATAACCTCGACGGAATTTCGTCGAGATTACGCCCATTCTATTTTTAATGGGATGACATGTGGCAGGTTTAGACTCGACAAAATATTCTCGACGGATATCATTCAGTTGAGAATATCTTAATCTCGACCGAATATTCCGTCGAGGTTAGGTCAGTCGAGGATAGATATCTCCACTAAAAGTTAAATGATTTAATTTTGACGTGCTTATATCTCGATCGAATGGTAATAGAATATTCCGCTCGGAATTAAGCATAATCTCGACGGATTATACTTAATTCTGACAGAATATTCCGTCGAAAATAACCCTTTTTGTTGTAGTGGTTCTTCGTTTGTATCGAATTAAACCACACGTTCCACCTCTTGTGAATGCCCCCATTAAGTTTGAAAGTCTAATAATAATCTAGAAGGGGAGTTGAATTGATTATTACCGTTTAAAAATTTATCTTAGGCTTTTTTTTTTTTAATTTTTTAGTTAATTAATTTGCAGTGTTAAAATTAGCATCCAAGACAATAAAAATTCAATCACACAATGCATAGAGATTTGTCTTGTTCACAACATACATCCCAGGTATGTTGCTACGTCCAATCTCAAGCTCCCTCCGAGACTTGAGATCCTATTACTCCTTTAATAAATACTCCTTCAACAGCGGATAAACCTTTACAAAGTTTTATAGACAAATTTTCAACTATACACAACTAACTATTTTGGACAGCAAGTTCTCAGCTCCCTTCTCAAGCTTAGTTGTACATTCTTTTGAGTTCAGTTCAGTTCTATTCTATGATCTGGTCTTGAAACGACAATCTCTTCCTCACCTCATAAGTACACTAGAGACCCAACTCTCAGCTGACCTCTCTAAGACTCTGGTCTTAGTCAAAGAATTACTCATCTTTCTCACATTTACATAAAATAAACTAATTCCACTCATTTCCCTTTTACAAAGTGTTGACATAATTTTGATTCTTAATAAGCAGATACAATTCAGTACAAATATATAAAAGTTTAAATAATTTTTATATTTAAGGCTTCTCAAATAAGCAGATAGCAGTTAAAGAGCATATATATTTATAAAAGTTCAAATAATTTTATAATTGAGAAAATATGCTTCTTTGCCAGAAGATATTAATTTATGTTTAGATCAAATAATGCTTCTATGTAAGCAATTATGTAAATTTATGCACTGTTATAAAAGTTTAAATAACTTTTATATTTTGTGTAAAGAGTACTTGAATAAGCAAGTATATAACTATAAGTTTGATTTATCCACGCTTACGAATAAGCGATATAAGTCTTTTGTTCCATTTTTATAAAGATTGAATTTTCTTTATATAATAAAGAATGTGTTTCTTTGGAAAATGCAGTTGATCTTTAATTTCGTATAAAGGTTTAGATAACTTATATAATAATAATTCTTGTTAAGCGATAAATTTACAAAATAAGTTTAAATAACTTTTATAGTATGCAACAAGTGTTTTATGAATAATTAAATAAATGTTCAAATACTTCCAATGACATATATAAAGTATAATCAATTAAACAATTAAATAATACTTGATATATCAAATAAATTTGTTAAACTCGAAAATATATAATGATATACTCTATCTATCTTGTGAATATTAAATAAGACCACTTAGAACTTCAAACACCGTTCGAATGATCTTCTTGTTTAAAAATACCTCCAAATATCCAGATCTAAAACCAATAAAATTTAAAGTTTCATTTTCAATATTTGTATAAATATTTTATGATAAATCACTTAGAACTTCAAACACTTAGTTTAAGAAATACCTCCAAATATCGGTATCTAAAACCGATCTACTTCACGATATTTATATAAATAAATTATATCAATAAAGTGTCACTTATAACTTTAAGCACCCTTTGAATAATATTCTTATTTAAGAAATATCATCAAATTACAATATCTAAAATCTGTCCTTTTGTTGATATGAATAAATGATATATATAAATGTATATAAAAATTTATATTTGTATATCTATAATTATAAACAAGTATGAGATAATGTAAATAAATTAATTCAATGATTTATGTCAAAATAATTAGATCAATTTTCTCTTCTTCAAATCATGATCAAAACTTTTAGTATAAGGGATAAAACTTTTAGAGAATATGTGTACAAGGAGAGAGTAAACTTTTTCTTGTTTCTAAAATTGGCAAATTATAAATTGAAGAAAGATTTAAGTATTTTATCGGAGAATTTGAGCCGAGATAAACTTGAAATTTGGAAAATTAATTTGAAAGTAATGGTTTAGATGAAAAATAGAGCATTTGAATTACCCCGATAGAGAACACATGTTGTCAATTTAAATCTAGCAAATCTTAAGCTTTGGCCTCCCATGTATGAAGTATTAAATGTCAAAGACATTAGGTCAAAAGAAAATTTAAATCAACCTGACAAGCTAATTCGGATGGCAAAAAAGACTTTAAGCCTTAGCTTTTCTTCCGGGTTAAATGTAAAGTCGACCCAACGAACTTTTTCGATATTTGAGTATTAAGCCTTTTTCTTCCTATTCAACGCAAATTAAGCCCTTTCTATTCAAAATTTGGACTTTGAACCCCAGTATACATACGTAAGGCTTGACTTGTCGACGCGTGCACACGCGGCGCCATACACTAAGCGGATCCGACGTGGTATTTTATATTTTAATTTTACATGTGAGCATTGCTGATGTGGCTTCTTTTGAATTTTTTTCCCAAAAATTGCTTTTCCCAATATTTGAACTTGCAACCTCACATTTGAAAATTTAATCATATGACCGCTGGAGCAGCACATGTCGATTGTTAATATTTTGCAAGAATTAATATTTATATCAAAACATGAGATTTCCCCCTTATATTCATTTCTTCTCCTTCACTAGATACCATTAATAATAATTGTTAATATTTATATTTGTAGTACTAATAATAATAATAATAACAATAATAATAATAATAATAATAATAGTACTAATAATAATAATAATAATAATAATAATAATAATAATAATAATAATAATAATAATAATAATAATAATAATAATAATAATAACAATAATAACAACAATAATAATAGTAATAATAATAATAATAATAATAATAATAATAATAATAATAATAATAATAATAATAATAATAATAATAATAATAATAATAATAATAATAATAATAATAATAATAATAACAATAATAATAATAATAATAATAATAATAATAATAATAAATAACAATAATAATAATAATAATAATAATAATAATAATAATAATAATAATATTAATAATAATAAAAATAATAGTAATAATAATAATAATAATAATAATAATAATAATAATAACAATTATTATTATTATTATTATTATTATTATTATTATTATTATTATTATTATTATTAGTACTACAAATATAAATATTAACAGTTATTATTAATGGTATGTAGTAGGGGTGAGCATGGTGCGGTTTGATGCGGTTTGAAGTCCAAACCGCACCAAACCTTTAAGTGCGGTTTGAAAAATTCAAAATGCACGAAGCTAAACTGTGATTGATGCATGATCTTAGTAAGCTTTTAAAGTATGGTGCGGTTTGCCCAAAAACCAATTGAAACAACAAAAAAGTCTAAGCCTTCAATAAAATTTAACATAAAATTTACATCGAGCAATTAACTTAGTGACAAAGTCGACAATACGAATTATATCAAGCATGCTTTAAAACTAAAACATACGCTATATAAAACAACGGAGACCATATATTCGACAACAAGCAAGAATGTTTATTTAGTTCCCCAAAAATTAAAAGTATATACTGGAGATAGAATGAGGGAGGACTTATAGAATATAATCCTAATTATACCTAATTTGAAAAATAATCTATTAGACTATTATTATTATAACATTGACATTAACCAATGCATCAAGTGCTCGAGCCCCTCAGCTATAAGCCCCTCTAATAACGCATCAAACAAATTCGAAATTCTAAAACCCAATTGCTTAATTTTTGACTCTATAACCTATAACATCTTCTTTCAATTGGTGAAAAAATGACAATGCAAGACTCGGTTTTCTCTGAGCGTGTTCAAGTGAAAAGTAACTTTAGAATTTACTAGAGATAATACATACATACACACACATGGTGCGGTTTCGGTTTTATGATTGCGATTTTGGCTAGTAACCAAACCGAAACCGTAAATTTGGTTATTCAACCCATCTAAAACTGCCACATACGCCGGAACCAGCACCGTTGGTGCGGTTTTAATTGGTCCGGTTCGTGCGGTTTTTGGTGCGGTTTCGGTTCCAATTTGATTACTTGCTAGGCCCTAGTATGTAGTGAAGGAAAAGAAATGAATATATGGGGAAAATCTCATATTTTGATATAAATATTAATTCTTACAAGATTTAACAATTGACATGTGTTGCTGCAGCGGTCATATGACCAAAGTTTCAAATGTGAGGTTGCGAGTTTAAATCTTGGCGAAGGTAATTTTTTGGAAAAAAATCAAAAGAAGTCATGTCAGCAATGCTCACATATAAAATTAAAATATAAAAAATCACATCAGATCTGCCATGTAGGCGCCACGTGTGCCACGTCAGCAAGTCAACACACACGTGGCGCCTGGGAGTTCAAAGTCCAAATTTTTGAATATAAAGGGGCTCAGTTTGCGTTGACCGGAAGAAAATGGCTCAATATCCAAATATCAAAAAAGTTCAGTAGTCGACTTTGCATTTAACCCCTTTTTTTCCTCTACTTTTATCAAATCACATGCATACATTAAATGCTCCAAATTCTAATTTCCATTCCATTTAGCTAGCAACGACAAACATAAGGCTTCATGCCTTTGTAAACTCATTTCTCCAATTAATCATATGAGTCCCAAAAGGCCACAAATATTAATGCTCTTCCAAGCTCTCAATTCCCAAGCTAATATTCGGATTAAGCAAAAATGATTAATCTAATTACCTTGAATATTTACAACTAAAATTTACAAGAAATTCTCTATACTTAATAGTTTTCACTTTATCATATTATTTCATAAATACACATACCTCAAATTATCCACAAGCTTAACATAAACTAAATTATCACCCAAATCAAATCCTCAATTCTAAGATCATAATAAATTGTCACAAAAAATAACACTAACAAATAATTCTCCAAAATCAAATACTTGTTGATTCAAATACTCACATCATAATCACATTACATATATGATCATTTCCTTAACAATACAAAATATAGCTTTATTCTCCTTAGTGATCTAATCAAAATTCTTAACTATCATTACTTTACACATAACAATAATAACCTTGACAAATTATCTCACTTTCTTCAAATAACCTACAAATCAAAAAAGAGATCGACAGTTGGTCAAAATAGAGACCAACCAAACAAATAACCAAATTGAAACAAACTCCTACGCCTACCAAGTGGTTTATCCATAACTCACATGTCAAGCCTAAAGGCAATCTATAAATTCATAACCTAAGATTTGATACCAACTTTGTAGCACCCCATTCCCCAAAGGAAAAGGGATGTCACGCACAAAACATAATATATAAATACAATCCTATAATAAACCTCAAATTATTTCTAAATAGATTGAATACCAGTAGTTTTAAACGTCAATTTAAATAGAAAGATCTCCACATTAACATAATCTCTACTTCTAACGATGAATGTCAAAATAGGCCCAAAACATCCGTCTACAAAATATTAGAAAGCCAAAGTTCGATAATAGTCTCAAAACTATAATTTACTAATTTAGATCAAAGGTAGCTCTCATCCCACTAATCCTGATCACCCATAATTACATGCCGGAAAAAGAACACAACGTGAGCCAATTATCTAGTACGGATATAAAGATGCACATATATAAAAAAATAATATATATACCAAAAGAGCTGAATGAACGAATAAATACAAACTACGAACCAGTTATGAATATATCGAAATTAGTGAGACACGGTACAAATGATTAACATCGTCGAACTGACAACTATAGTCAAAAGAATTTTAAATAAAATAAGGTTGAATTAAATGGTTATAAGGTAACAATTTCATACTGAGCTCATACAAATAGCCAAAGGTTAACAAAATACATCGATACCATTATGTATGCAAATCAAATTGGGTAGTACGCATGACACATACGTCACTATTCCAACAAACAAATCAAATCAAATCAAATATTGGGTCGAGCCATACGTATCCTAAATAAATTAATATATAAAATGACTAAAGCTCATACCCAGAACATAAAAAAGATATGTCGATGGAAGGTGTCATGCCCTTGTGTGAAGAGGACATGCATGTGGTACCCCCATAGGTGGTTAACTCAAATATACTGTGACGCCCCAAATTCGTAGTACCTCAACCCACGATTCAAAGGTTCATGATCCATCACATACATCATCTAAACTACCCATTAATTATGATAATAACGTCACATATGATAATCCTTATTAAAAATTTACATACATAAACATATCCCAGGTCACCTAACCTTTATTACATCTTAATTGCGGAAAAGTAAATAAATTCATTACATCTCATCATAAAGAAAATTAAACTAAAAGTTCTCTACTCCTACATCTTGCCCTTGCCTTTACTTGAAGAAGACTCTTCAGGTTTCTCGGCTTTAGCTGAAATGTTTGTGCAAGGGTGAGCAAACAAATTACCCACAAGTATAATGATATAAAAGAAATGACTTATGAAAGAAATAAATGTTTATTCTTAACCTGAATGGAAATTCCCTTATTGAATTGATCATTAATAAATCAAGAACTTGTACCGTCAATGAGATATTCAATTCTCTAAATCAAATCATAGATGTTGAATTCGAATGTATCCACTAAGGGTCACAAAACCACAAATTATGTCCTAGGTTTACAAGTATTTCCATTGTAACCTTTAACAGTTACAAGACTATGGACCATCTTTCCTCGTACTCCAGGTGATCAGTCATTCGTACTATGTATTGTGCACAAATATATCATCGTTACTGCGTAGCTCATAATTATAGTTTCCGATAACATTTCCCCTTGAATAGGGTTTTTCATCTCAGCTTAATCACATGAATCCTCACCGAAAAAATTCAATTTGGTATAACTTCAAAAATAATTCTAGACTTTTTAGAACGTTCATCGAATAAGGACTAGCTGAATCAAAGGGGTTCAATAAACAATCAAGGATTTAATAAGCATCTCAAGTTGTGGTACATTAACATGCCGTAATTAATAATTCTGATTCAAATAGAGTTGCAACAATTCATAAGTGAACAAGGATCATTTATCAAAATAATGTTTTCGAATTAGAAAACTTGCATGTATTTGACAAATTAGTTCAAGTAGGAAAGAATATCGCGGAATAGGAAACTTTACTCAATGTTAAAGTATAAGCAAAAGTTAGTAAACTTGTCTTTAGCGTTCGCTACAAAGTTATGATACACATCCTTTAAATTGTAATTTTGTAATAAGCACACCTAGAGGGGAGTGAATAGGTGTAAATACTCAAAAGTGATCTACAATGATCAATTTTTAAAGTTTACTATATAGAGTTATAATCGAATCAGTCCTAACCTCGTTCAGATTAGTTATGTTCTTTATCTATTATAAACGGATAGCTAATACATGTCCGTATTAGTATAAAAAAAAATTCGATGTAAAACCAAAATCAAAGAATATTAAAGCTTAAAATGTAACCAAAAGAACAAAGAATCACATCGAGATTTTTTACGTGGTTCAAATTTCATCCTCTGGTCTAGAAGATTAATCCACGCCCAATCCTAACTAGGATTGGAGACCCACTTTATTAAAATAATACTCAAAGAATTACAAAGTAAATAAAACTCCTCGTTACAACGACGATCGATTGACACCTCTCCCCTTTCTTTGCACCTCTCGCAACACCTCTCACCTTTGAGACTTTGATAGCTTCGTTATACGTAATCGAATAAGATTAAAATAAAACCCCCAAGCCAACCTAGACTTGTACTATGTTTACAATAGATATTGAAATAAGGAATACAAGAACTATAGTGCAAACCGAGACTAAAAGAATGATATGATGATTTGTATCTCAGATAGATTTCTTGAATAATTTATGTTCTGCAGTCTCTTGTCTCTCCTTGAGGCCGAGCAACAGTATATATAAAGGAATAGAGCAACAGTTATGTCATCAACGTTCCAATGCAACAACTAGTTCTTTTTAGTTGAAATAGGAGATGAACGTTAGCAATAATAGCCTCAGTAGATAAGGGAATACTGCTATGAAGTAGTCAAATAAAATCCAAAAACTAGTTGAAAGAGTCCAACTGACTGTTAGCAAGTATCCATAAAACAACTAATGTTCTAACTTGAATAAGAATCCTTAATTATACCAATTCCTAAAACATCTCCAAGACACGTATAAATTGGTAACTCAATATATATATATATATATATATATATATATATATATATATATATATATATATATATTGAAGAATATAACCCATCAATTAAATATGAGAAACTTAGATAAGAATTCAATTTCGCCTTCAAGATACTTTTACCTTTTATAACCTCCAGATATCAATCTCCTAATTATACTCCAATACATATTTGAATTAGTCTTCAAAGTAAATCAAGATTCGATATAAACATATATATATTCTAGTTATAAAAACAGAAAGCATGTGACAAAAATAACCAACTTGTTTTACTCACTCCAATCTCCAGTAACTTTTGTGAGCTAGCAAACAAAGTGATTAATCCATGCAATAACCCATGCAAATTAATTTGCATAAAAATATTAGATTAACATAACCCAATTAAATTATAAGCCAATATAAAATCAATTTAGCCCATATAAACATTGTCATCATTAAAACCACAAAGTATAAATACTAACATAAATATCCTACACATTTAAGTCATGATAATACATCGATTAGCTATGAAACAATTTTCACTAACCACTTACACTAATTCCATTCTATGGCCCATTATTCTTTAATGTGATTACGACTTATTATGTCTTTTTATATGCTTAACGCCTCATCATGTTCATTAGAATAAGTTAAGTAAAATATCTCCCAAACTGTACATTTAAAATCCCATTATTGTGTCTACGATCCGCCACCAAAAGCAATTGCGTACCACTTTTGGCCTTGGTACTGGTGTGGTCGTGCTTGATTAAGCTCGGACTACTTGATTACAATGGCCTTCACTTGCTGAAACTAGTTTTCTAAGTTCGCGATTAGTACTCTATTTTCATCCAAACTTTTAGCTCCTTCATCCAAGATCCAAATCGGATGGCTTTCAATTCTATAAGCTCACGCAAGATAATCGCATCTACACATTTACGTAACAATTTCTACATTAAAGGAATTCTATCCAACCATTTAAATAACCCAAATTCAATATTCATGTTATATTTTCTTATTTTAACCTCGCTTTTACTTAAATCCTTCACCAAAATTCATTTTAAATCCATTTCGATTCATTCAAACTTGATTGCTTTTGTACTTCAAAGGAGTATAACAAACAACTTTCATTTCAAGACTTTAAACATAAAGATCACAACTAATTTAACCCATAAAAAGCAGCACTCCAAAATGTCTAAAATAAAACTAATACCTATTTCTTCCCCTTTACACAAAAATTCAGATTTGATTGCTTCGATTTCAGATATAAATGATACTAAACAGATTGATTACACCCAAAAACTCATATTCTAACTTTTCATCAAATCATACAACCAAAACCATTTATAACAGTGTACAACTTAAGAAAATAGAGATTAAAAGTTCATTCTTACTGCTTTGATAGATGACGAAGAATGGTTTATTAATCTTCTCCATTCTTCTTTTTTGATCTCTTAAAAATCTCCTTTCAACTTCACTGAAACCAATTCCACGCTCTCTCTTTTCCTTCTTTATATTTCCTTACCTTTGCTAACGAGGAAAATAAACTGATGTTTATATCAATATTATTACAGAACGTTATGGAAAGGTATGGCTGAGCAAGTAACCAAATTGGAACCGAAACCGCACCAAAAACAGCACGAACCGCACCAATTAAAACCACACCAACGGTTCCGGTGTATGTGGCGGTTTTAGGTGGGTTGAATAACCAAATTTATGGTTCCGGTTTGGTTACTAGCCAAAACCGCAAGCATAAAACCGAAACCGCACCATGTGTGTGTGTATGTATTATCTCTAGTAAATTTTAAAGTTACTTTTCACTTGAACACGCTCAGAGAAAATCCCAGCCTTGCATTGTCATTTTTTTACCAATTGAAAGAAGATGGTTAGAGGTTATAGAGTCAAAAATTAAGTAATTGGGTTTTGAAATTTTGAATTTGTTTGATGCGTTATTGGAGGGGCTTATAGCTGAGGGGCCAAATTCGTTGGTTCGAGCACTTGATACATTGGTTAAGGTCAATGGTATAATATTAATAGTCTAATAGATTATTTTTCAAATTAGGTATAGTTAGGATTATATTCTATAAGTCCTCCTTACAATATAAAAGATCGAATTTCATTATATCTCCGGATATACTTTTTAATTTTTGGAGAACTAGATAAACATTCTTGCTTGTTATCGAATATATGATCTCCGTTGTTTTATATAGCATATATTTTAGTTTTAAAGTATCATTCCTTTATTATAAACTAAAACTATTTTACGTGTCTTCTATGTTTCTATGATTTGATAGTGAATTTGACATGTTTGGCAGAAGGAACTTTGGTTCTATACTTAATATAATTCTCATTGTCGACTATGTCACTAAGTTGATTGCTCGATGTAAGTTCTATGTTAAATTTTTATTGAAGGCTTAGATTTTTTTGTTGTTTCAATTGGTTTTGGAACCGAAATTGCACCAATTAAAACCTCATCGCACACTTTAAAATCGCACCGCATTGCCAATCACAAGCGCGGTTTGCAAAGCGATTTTGAATTTTTCAAACCGCACTTGTGTGATTTCAAAAAGCGGTTTGGACTTCAAATCATGCTGTGCTCACCCCTATGGTGAGGTATAAGGTCTGAGCGCTACGAACAACTCAAGGCCTTGTTTGCCTGTTAATTATTTAGCCTTTTCACTTTCTTCTTATAACCAATTAATTGCTCTCTAACACGTATAACTATACACCATTAGACCAATTTTCAAATGGGCTTTAAATTAAGTTTATTATGGAATTAAATTGGACATTTTAATTCCCATATAATTAGAATATTTAATTCTTTACACTAGAACTTTATCACTTTATTTAGAATTACGATTTAACCTTTTTATCAATTAAATCAAATTTAGTTCTTTTAATTTGATTACTTATATTCTTAATCCATTAGCGTATTAAAATTACTTAATTACACCAAACAAAGTATTCCAAAAATAATTCCCATCAAAATATTTATTTTATTCGATATATATTTATAATTTTTTTTACCAAATTTACAATCATTACATATACCCTAAAAATCAAACTACAAAATGTAAGCCAAAAGGGGTTCAAATCACAAGGCTTACATGACCATCTCTAAATGAGATCGAATTATCAAATACAAGCATACCTAACTATCACAAGATACCAACGATCTGAATACTTTTGAATGTGAACAATAATATACGAAGAGTGATACAAACGAATGAATTGTCAAAAACACAGTTTCTTAAATGACGAAATATTACATAACTGATATAGGGAATAGAAGCACAATCAAGAACTGAAGTACGGAATCCACGTGGATATAATATCGAAATAATTCATCGAACCCCAAGTATAACACTGTTAGACCTCCTCAATCAGATCTATATATTTATTAAAATAATACAAGACCATTAATTGATTTACTAAATTGTAAATTGTAAATTTTTATATTATTTTTAAAATAAATTTTAACAATATTAATAATAGTTCATACACCCTCCAGTAGTTAGGAATACTTTCTCCATATAATATTCTCAGAATGTAAAGATACCATTTTAATCTAATATATTCAATGATAATAATATAATAAAATTTTATTAACTCTTTAAACTCTCATATTAGCTTGCATCAATAACATGAATTATTTCACTGTTTTTCTAGTTTTATTTGGATTATTAATATCTTTATCTTAATATATATATATATATATATATATATATATATGCATACTCTTTATCTTACTTCACATAGTCACCTTTTTAGGCGACGGTTTGTTTAATACAATCGTCGTGCTATACTTTTAGCGACGGACAACATATAAAGCGTCATTAAAAGTATAGATTTACGTTTTGTATAACCGAAACCGTCGCCTAAAGGAGGGTGGGTACGGTGTGTGATGTAAAAAATTTGGTATACGTCACCCATCTTGGGTCGCCACTTACATGGTACATAAATTCAAATACAACTTACTAACCTAACTGTCGTGGTACAATACGACATAAATCCGTGAGTTTGAATACAAATATTGTCTACTAGATATTATACAAACTCAAAAGGAGTCCTCATTACAACTATTATCACACTATTTCACGTAATAGTGAGGACTACTAATGCTATCCTCTTCGACCATTACTCCGCTCCTCGACTTGTCTCCAATGCCTATGTTCTCATTTCACAAGAGAATAAAGGAAAGAAAGGGTGAGCTCAACTAGCCCAAAGAAGAAATATTATGACTAAGATAATGCGAATAAATTATCATTAGCCTTCAACAATGTTAAACCGATAAAATACAATAGACAACCAGCTTTAATCTGCAATGAATAAGAACCCATTAAAAGAGTCAAGTAGAGAATAAAGTCTACTATCTTTTAGGTTTTAAAAGGTTTTCATCAATTTTTATCGTTTGAGACTCAAATTTTAATAAATAAACCACTCGCATCTAATCATCCCCTGCACTACTGGCGGTCGAGGATTTTCATCAAATTATCAATGGTCATGACTATACCGAATCACCCCCAGGTCATAATCATACCAAAAACTATCCATCATCGCATTACAGGCCATCGAGGACTTTTTGTCACATCATTTATATCAAGTCATGATTATACCGAATGATCCTCGGTCATAATCATACTAAGTTCATCTATCTTACGTAAGCCAAAAGATAACATAATATAACATGAGGATGATGACAATGACATAATAATTCAATAAAACAAGTTCAAGAATTATTTTATCCGGAATTAGTAACGCCCAAATTGTTAACAAGATACTTTTTTTGTAGAGTAAAATTCAAGAATGATCGGAAGAATATTTCCATGAAAAGATATGGATGAAACGCGAAATATCAAGGATATTCTACTAATTTCATGGAGTATAAAGTCAAAATTTTAACCAACCGGGTATAATAAAGAATGGAATAACAAAAGAAATCACCATGCATGCGATGCTTAGACAGGCAGTGTTATTCCAATGTAATAATAATAACGGAACCAGTCGGTGAAATTCACGCCGACAGGATGTTCCAACAGAATAATAAAGATGGAACTGATCCGTGTAAAAACACACGATAGGATATTCAACAGAATGATAAAGATTTTAACCAGTCCGGTGTAAAAACACATGCATGTGATGTTCCAACGTAATAATAAAAAGCGGAACCGTGTCCTAAAACACACGCATGTGATGTTCCAATGTAATAATAAAGAATGTCACCAAGTATAGGTAAACCACATTATAAAAGTTATTCCAATGTAATAATAAAGAATGGAATAACATAAGGATTTTACCAAGTATAGGTATATCTGCATGATACAAAAGTTATGTATAGGGTATGCCACTTTTTACGAAAGTTATTCCAATGTAATAATAATGAATGGAATAATGTGTTCTCTTCAAGAAGAAAGAATAACACCCTCTTACCGTAAAAAGAACCTAATATAGAAGTAATGAAGTAGTAGAATACTCTTCTTCTTTCTATAATTTTCTCTCTATAGCTTCTCTCTATAATTTCTCTCTCAGAGTTTCAATGAATTAAGAAAAAAATAATGAAGGAATGAGCTTCTATTTATAGGAAAATGGAATGCATAAGAATTAATCCATGAACGGTCCAGATTGATTTACTTTAATCTGACGGTCCATATTTAAAGAAAAATCTTTTAAATAAAATATAATATATTCTATTTATATAAAACATTTTACTATGCAAACACTATGCAATACTATGCAAAACACTATGCAAAAACACTATGCAACACTATGCATAATAAAATATAATATATTCTATTTATAGAATAACTTTAATAAAGTATTCTATTTTATATAAAAGATGTTTCGCTTTTATTACGTTAATAATACGAATAAAACAAAACGTCATTATCGCTATAATAATTCATATTATTAATCGACAATAATGGAATCAAACCGAGTGACTTCTCACATAAGCATCAATAATCAATACCGGTAGTGCTACTACGCAACCACACGTGATTATTGTACTTTTACTACCGAGTAGTTCAACAAGAACCAACGGTAAAACTTCCGCCGTTATTTCAATAAAATATTTTTTGTCGCTTTCTCAATTCGACAATAATTACGCTAGGGTCCACCAATGATTGAGCCAGTTATGCGAATATTCCCCGCTAAACCTAATATTCTCCGACCAATCAAATATAATATAACCACTTGCATACTTTGCAAAATTTATAAATACTACCCACAACTATAATATTATCTTAAATTTACACCATAATATTAAAAAATTATTTTGACAAAATTTAAATCTTTATCGATAAAATCTGGGTCTCACAATCTCCCTCCTTATGGAATTTTGCCCTCTAAATTAGGGTAATGCATTCGGTATGATAAAGAGATGAGGATACCTTGAATACCTTTATCGTAAAAAAAATATTAAATTCATCTTCGCAATCCCATTAAAGATATCAATTCATCTTTGCACTACAAAGCCAAAGATATACAAATCAGAAACCAATAATGCTTGAGACGCAGACTTAATAGATCACGACCACGAATTATCCATGCACCATCGCCAAGGATATTCGTGTTTTCAATTACTACCATGATTATACCGAATAATCCTTGGTCATAATCATACCAAGTCTATCAATGCACTACTACTAAAGATGACTTTTACCACATCCATGAATTAATATTTCATTCTTTGAGACTCACTTTCAATAATTAATTCATATCATCGAATCATCCCCGCACTACAAAAGCCAAGGACATTCATTAGTATCACGACCACAAATTATCCATGCACTACTACCAAAGATAATCGTGTATTCATTAGTATCACGACCACGAATTATCCATGCACTACTACCAAAGATAATTGTGTATTCATTAGTATCACGACCACAAATTATCCATGCACTACTACCAAAGATAATTGTGTATTCATTAAGATCACGACCACAAATTATCCATGCACTACGATCAAAGATAATTGTGTTTTCAATTACGCTTATGATTATACCAAGACAATCCCTCGGTCATAATCATACCAAGTCCATCTATGCACCACAGCCACGTATGACTTTCAACATAATATAAACATGAGGATAATGATATAAAGAATCAATCAAATGAGATAAAGGATAAATATTAAACATTTATAATATAATTTATCCAGATTCAAGAATATCCCCATGTTATCAATCACTTAATAATCTCATAATCTAATAACATTAATATTATAACAATATTTTAATCACTTCTTAAATTTATAAATAATTTTTCTCAATTGTTTACGCTTTACCATATAATGCATTTAATCATTCAAAAATGCCATACTCATAAAATATCATCACCAATTATCAAATCCCTCATCAAAAAATATGCATATACTCTATATAAGATTCTCTAGCCATAAAATCATATTTTCAACTTTGTTACTCCAAATAACATATTTAACTCATATGTTCGTAACTAAACCATTTTCATGAAAAATACCAAATCAATCCCAAAAATATTTCTTTTCTGGGATTTAGCATAATATAGTCCCATAATGAAAATATATTTTTCTCGGAATTTTTAAAATTCATTTACTATTTTTCAAAAATCAATTTCTAATTAATTCCTTAAGAAATTAGCTACCTCAAGTTTAACTCCAAAATTTTCCAAATCTTGGCAGGACCTTACACATGTTAACGTGAGCTTCTAGTTTAAATTTCATGGTCATCTGAGAGTTATAGAACTCCGGTTATAGCATTTTTCGCTTTAAAAACCTAAATATTAAAATAGTCATAACTTGCTCATTTTAAGTCGAATGAGCTCATTTTTGGACAGGAGGTACTTTATACCATATACTTTCATTTCCAAAAAGGCTAGAATTTTTCTCATAATTTAAGTGGCCGAAAATTCCCTTTTAAAAATAAAATCAGTAGCTTTTTAAAATTTTTAGCTTTTTCATTCTTTATTAAAATCACCCACACAAAAATCTACAACACCTTTTCCAGTAATCCCACTTGGATTAGTTAGGTAACTCATAGATCTAACTCTAGGACTTGACCACACTCAAAAAATTCAAAATATAATAGGAGATATGGTCAATTGAATTTCATGTTACGCTTTTCACCAAAATCTAATTTTCAACTCTTGGTAATTTCTAAGAAACTTTCATGTTTTCTCATAATAACCAACATAACTCATTATAACACTTACTAATACCATGATACCCATGATTTTCATCGCCTCTATACTTTTATTATGACTTTCATCATAATCCACGTAAATGCATCCTTTTAGTTGAAGAAATATTTGAGGGTTTAAGAAATGGGTTTTTATGATCTTTGGTCAATACAAAATTCGATTTCACGCCTAGGGTAGGCTAGGAAATCTTCAAGAATACGCCAAGAAATTTATTAATGATAGAAATATCATTCAAAATCGCTACTCTTATCCAAGACTTGGATAAGACGTTACATTGATACCAATCTGTGACTTCTATCCTTTAACCTAGATAACACCTCACAATGATACCTATCAACTTGTCATCGCTCATTCACGACATCGCCTACGTAAAGTCCGGCTTCTGCATTCCACACAAGGAAGTCAACAATGAAAGGATCGGGCTCTTTTACTTATGGCTTGATATAACAAAGATTAACTTTAGGGTTTGGTTACTTTGAATTCAGATAACAAAGTTGGTTAGGAATATGAAAGCTAACAACCTTACAATGCAAAAAGAATAATGAGTAGTTAATCAATCGCTTTCAAAATTACCTCAAAGGCAAGTATTTTCAAAGAGATAATATCGACAGTAACGCGAAAGTGTTTATTTGAATCAAACAAGATTTAAAAAAACAAAGGAGGTAACGAAGGCTCCTCCTAACGAAGTTTCAACCAATAAGTCAAAGTTTAACTTCTTCTGAGTCAAATTCAAACGCTGAACACAACTAGATGAAATAAAAGAGTGGGTAGAATCGTATCTAACACAGATAGACTTCGCAAGAGCTTATGATTAACTTACCCATGATAATTTTATTGGTGTTCCTCGTCACGAGAAAAAAAACGCCTCTTAAACTACCGGCTTTTGGTTTTTCCGGGACAACCTTTGGTGCCTCCATCCTAGTTGAATTTGTCTTCAGAAACGACAAAATCGAGCTAAGTGACCTTCTTCCACAATTATAACATGCTTTGACTACGATGGGTGCGCTTCGGACCGATGTGTCCCTCTCCTCCGCATTTGAAGCATATGATAGGTGGTCCTTCTTCTTCCTTAACAACAAAAGCCGGTGAATCGACGCTTTTCCATCATTGTTGAATCTCCTTTTCTTGAAATGTCCATTCTTATTATTTTGGCCCCGATTACCACCGGCGGTTACCATATCCTGCCCGCTGATTCCCTCCACGCTTGTTGTCACCGCTCGATGACTACTACTCACTGGTATTATAATTTTGCTTACCGCTTCTTTTTAGTTGCGTTGACTTCGTATCGCTACTCCACTAATCGAAAGCCCTATTTACAACATCCGAATAAAAACACAGCTTTATGAGAAATAAGATGTTGGACGTATCTCCGCTTCAAACCTCTTAAAACATTCGCGCCATTCTCTCTTCATTATCCACCAAGTGGGGCGAAACCGTGATAACTCGCAAATTTTGCCTCGTGTCATGGCGACATTACCATATTGTTTTGTTCCAACTTGATAAACTCCACCTCCTTCATGTGGCGAATACTTTCAAGAAAGTATTTGTTGTTGAGCGACCTCCTTGAACTTCTCCCAAGATATCTTCATGACAAAGAAGTTGAGTACGCTTTTGGAATTCCCACCAATGAATCGCTCTGCCTTGATAAAGGCGTAAAAAAGGAACCTTTTGCTCCTGAGCATCCCAAGACATCAAATATCTTGGTAATCTGCTTTATCCATGCTTCCGCCGAAGTGGTTTTGGCTCTCCTTTAAACTCCGGTGGTCCCAGCTCCTTGAATTGTTTAGCGGTGACCGCCGAGAGTTTTCCGTGTTTCCACCCCACGCTTTTGGATGTAAGTCGCTTTACTTTGATGTCGCATGAATTCTAAAACCTTTTAACGCATCACCGTCGTTAAATCAATTGATCGGTGTTGTTGTTTACGGAGGATTATCGCCATCCTGTTGCACATTGTCCTTATTATTGATCTGTGGAGAATCAATCGGTCTCCTCCGTGCTCCATTGCTATTCTCAACATTCTCGGATGCCATTTTCAAACACCGCCACAAAATAAGGGTTGATTGACATGCAACATATTATCACTATATTCCGAATTCGACTAATCAAATACCAAATAAACTTAGGTAGGTCATACTAGCGAAGGTATTCCCCTGCCTCCCCTCCTAATACTATATCTCACATCTTAGCTGTGGATCATATCCCTAAGCTCGATACTTCAACCGTGACGCCCCAAAAATTTGGTATACGCCACCCATCTTGGGTCGCCACTTACATGGTACATAAATTCAAATACAACTTACTAACCTAATCGTCGTGGTACAATACGACATAAATCGTGAGTTTGAATACAAATATTGTCTACTAGATATTATACAAACTCAAAAGGAGTCCTCATTACAACTATTATCACACTATTTCACGTAATAGTGAGGACTACTAATGCTATCCTCTCGGACCATTACTCCGCTTCCCCGACTTGTCCCAATTTATGTTCTCATTTCAAAGAGAATAAAGGAAAGAAAGGGTGAGCTCAACTAGCCCAAGAAGAAATATTATGACTAAGATAATGCGTAATAAATTATCATTAGCCTTCAACAAGTGGTTAAACCGATAAAATACAATAGACAACCAGCTTTAATCTGCGCAGTGGAATAAGCAACCCATTAAAAGAGTCAAGTAGAGAATAAAGTCTACTATCTTTTAGGTTTTAAAAGGTTTTCATCAATTTTTATCACCGAGACTCACCTTAATAAATAAACCACCGCATCTAATCATCCCTGCACTACCTGGCCAAGGATTTTCATCAAATTATCAATGGTCATGACTATACCGAATCACCCCCGGGTCATAATCATACCAAAACTATCCATCAACTTGCATTACAAAGCCATCGAGGACTTTTGTCACATCATTTATATCAAGTCATGATTATACCGAATGATCCTCAATCATAATCATACTAAGTTCATCTATGCACGTAAGCCAAAGATAACATAATATAACATGAGGATGATGACAATGACATAATAATTCAATAAAACAAGTTCAAGAATTATTTTATCCAGAATTAAGAACGCCCAAATTGTTAACAAGATACTGTTTTGTAGAGTAAAATTCAAGAATGATCGTGAAGAATATTTCCATGAAAGAGATATCGATGAAACGCAAATATCAAGGATATTTTACTAATTTCATGGAGTATAGAAGTCAAAATTTTAACCAACCGGGGTATAATAAAGAATGGAATAACAAAAGAAATCACCATGCATGCGGTGCTTGCATGACATTAAAGTTATTCCAACAGAATAATAATAACTAACCAAAGTCGTGAAATTCACACCGGCTGCCAGGATGTTCCAATGTAATAATAAAGATGGAACCGGATCCGTGTAAAACACATGACAGGATATTTCAACAGAATGATAAAGATTTTAACTGTCCCTGTAAAACACATGCATTTTGGATGTTCCAATGTAATAATAATAAAGATTTTAACCAGTCCTGTGTAAACACACGCATGTGATGTTCCAACAAAATAATAGAAGAATGTCACCAAGTATAGGGTAAATCACAGATACAAAGTTATTCCAATGTAATAATAAGCAATGGAATAACATAAGGATTTCACCAAGTATAGGTATGTACGCCACATCTGAAGTTATGTATAAGGTATGCCACTTTTACAAAGTTATTCCAATGTAAATAATAGAATGGAATAATGTAAGTTCTCTTCAAGAAGAAAGAATAACACCCCTTACCGTAAAAGAACCTAATATAGAAGTAGTGAAGTAGCGTAATACTCTTCTTCTTTCTATAATTTTCTCTATAGCTTCTCTCTATAATTCTCTCTGTAGTTTCAATGAATTCGTAAGAAAATAATGAAGGAATGAGCTTCATTTATAGAAAATGGAATGCATAGTAATTAATCCATGAACTCATCCAGATTGATTTACTTTAATCTGACGGTCCATATTTAAAGAAAAATCTTTTAAATAAAATATAATATATTCTATTTATATAAAAACATTTTACTATGCAAACACTATGCAATACTATGCAAAACACTATGCAAAACACTACGCAACACTATGCGTAATAAAATATAATATATTCTATTTATGTAATAACTTTAATAAAGTATTCTATTTTATATAAAGATGTTTCGCTTTTATTACGCTTAATAATACGAATAAAACAAAACGCCATTATCGCTATAATAATTCATATTATTAATCGATAATAATGGAATCAAACCGAGTGACTTCTCACATAAAGCATCAATAATCAATACCGTAATAACTACTATGCAACCACACATCGACATCGTACTTTTTTACTACCGAGTAGTTCAACAAAGAACTAACCAGTAAAAACTTCCGCCGTTATTTCAATAAAATATTTTTGTCGTTTTCTCGATTCGACAATAATTACATTAGGTCCACCAATGATTGAGTAGTTGTCACGAATATTCCTCGCTAAACCTAATATTCTCCCACCAATCGAATATAATATAACCACTTGCATACTTTGCAAAATTTATAAATACTACCCACAACTATAATATTATCTTAAATTCACACCATAATATTAAAAATTATTTTGACAAAATTTAAATCTTTATCGATAAAATCTGGGGTCTCACAACCAATTGAGTAAGATAAGTGGGTATTCACTGATCCGACCAGATATATATATATATATATATATATATATATATATATCTTCCTTGAATTTCACTTTTATCGGTTTTGATCGATATATGGACTCCCAAATCAGGACACGATATTTGTATTTTAAAAGCTATATGCATGGACAATTGAGTAAGTTCAACCATCACCTCTACTCTAGCTATTTATTACTCTCTTGAGTCTCATAATTTCCGACATAAACATACATATAATCATAACTTAAATTAAAAGTGTATATATTAAAATAATTCATTAAATTATTATCGTGGTCAATCCATTGATTATGAGGATCGATGATTCCTATTCTTAAAGTAATACTCCTCCGCCTCTCGGGATAAAAGTTTTTACTTTTCACGCATATTAAGAAGAGGAATAAAATGAAAAATTGTCCATAATAATGTCATTAAATATGGAGAGAGAATTAGAATAAGAAAAGTATGAGATATTTAATGCTACTTGAATAATAGGAAAAATGTGTAAAAGTTTGGTTATTAAAAGAAAGTGGACATTTAACATGGGACTACCCAAAATAGTAATAAAGACTTTTATCCCGACTAGGAGGGAGTATCAAGCGAGCCTCTCACTTAAATTACGCCACTTTAACAGTTAACATACATTGGGAAAAAATGCAATATCGAAGAGAACCTTAAGCATATATATATATATATATATATATATATATATATATATATATATATATATACACACACACACACACACACATATATAGAGTTTCAAAGTGCGGGTTTGTATGCGGACCAACTATAACGACGGTTTTGATGATGATTCGGTTAAATATTTACGTCGACAAACCGTTGTCATAATTATAAAAAGCGGACCAAACTCTAGCCATAACACAAATATACTAAGTTTCGTTTATAATAATTTTGACCGCATCACATAAAAGTGGTCCGTGATACGCATCTGCACAAGCACTGAAGCGGATTATATATATATATATATATATATATATATATATATATATATATATAGAGAGAGAATGGATCAAATCCCATTCTGGACCCGTAAAAAAATCCTAACCTTTTTTTGTTTTTTTTTAAACAACTAAATTTTTTTTATTTATGAAACTTGAATTTTTACATAATACAGTGTTTTTGGTGTGATTTGGATACATTTAACCAAATATGTCTGTACAGTCTGTACAAACTATACATACATATTTTGTTGTGTGTATCCAAATTACACCCAAAACACTGTATTATGAAAAAATTCCAGTTCCATAAAATATTAAACTTTTTTTTTAGTTGTTTTAAAAAAAACTAAAAAAAAGAAAGGTCTCCATTTTACATCTGCACGAGTTCTGACTCGATTAGTTTTATATATATATATATATATATATATATATTATTTACATATTAAACCTACGATTATTCTTAACTTTTTTATCTCATTTATTATATATCCCAATTACAAATTAAAATTGAATTAACAAATTTGATTAATCAAAAGGTAGAATAAATTTTTAAAATAAATTGTAAACACAATAATAAAATAGATTGTAATTAATTACAATAACAAATATTTATAACGATTCAACAATTACCTTTTGAGAAGAAGGATACGATGAATAATTTTTTAAATTCACCTTGTTATATGCCTCTTCTTTCATTTCTTTTTTTCTTTTTTCGCTTGTCAAAGATTAATCTTAGGGAAATCTTAACTTAATATATTAAAGTTACGCTTATTATAATTTGGTCTTTAAACCAAACAATTAAAATTGGGCTCAATTAGTTTTACAAGCTCAAACTTAAATACTTAGAAATTAGTTTAACCCAATTCATTTTATTATTATTATTATTATTATTATTATTATTTATATATTTTATTTATTTTTTCTGGATATTACATTACTTCCTCCTTCCAAAGGATTTCGTCTCCGGGATCAAAGAGGAATAAAGATTTACCTGACATCAAAGAGGTGAGTATACTCTTCCCAAATAGTCTCTTCCGCCTCCCAAGTAGCTTCGCGCCCCGGTTGATTTTTCCACAAAACTTTAACAAATGAGATTATCTTCTTCCTTATAACCCGCTCTCGACGATCTAAAATTATCTCAGCTCCTTTCTTTTTCAAAATTGTAGAGGACGAAAGACTGAAGAAACAGGCTTTAGATTCACTCAATTTCGACATTAGATGAAGTAATTATGATTTTTAAATGAACTGCAGTGCGTATAAGTATTCTTCTCGGGAATTCAACTAATCGAATTAGAATAGGATTAAAGTTATACCTCCACTCTTTAAATATAAATACTAAACAATATAGGAGTTACCAAAACCTTAATGGACTCCTTAATTTTAATTAAATCAATTGTTTAATCATCTATTAAAAGAATTTAACTTTCCAAACAAAACAAGAAATAAAAAAATAGTAACTTACTTTTTCCAATTCAATTACATTTTTGTAAAATAAAATCAATTAATATTTAATTATTATCAAAATTTTGGTTATTACATTCCCCCCTAAAAAATAATTTCGTCCTCGGAATTCAAATAAGTTACAGAAAATTTTATTTTTATTTTTATTTAAATTGCATATATAATTAATTATTCATAAACTCTAGTTAAGACGTAGCATCACCTTTTGTAGTGATCAACGCTAGTAAGTCATAGGTCCACACAGTTATCCATGTACTTACAGAAGATTCGTCAGCTACCGCGTCAACCCCTTGTAAGGTTCTTCGTTTTGTATCAAATTAAACCACATATTCCACCGCTTATGAGTGCCCCCATTAGTTTTGAAGTCTAATAATAATCTAGAAGGGGTGTTGAATATATTATTATCGTTTAAAAATTTGTCTTAGGACTTTTTGAATTTTTACTTAATTAATTTGCAGTGTTAAAATTAATATCCATGATAATAAAATTCAATCACACAACGATGCGTAGATTTATCTCGTTCACAACATATATCCTGTATGTTGCACGCCCAGCCCTCAAGCTTCTCTCCGTGACTTGAGATCCTATTACTCCCGAGAATAAATATTCCTTCAACAAAGAAAAATCTTTTAAAGTTTTATAGATAAACTTCCAACTATACACAACTAGCTATTTGGACAATAAGCTCCCAAATTTCCTCAAACTTAGTTGTACCTACTTTTGAGTTCAAAGTCATTCTATGATCTGGTCTTGAAACGACAACATCTTCTTCACCTCACAAGTACACTATAGACCCAACTCCCAGCTGACCTCTCTAAGACTTCGGTCTTAGTCAAAGAATTACATGTCTTTCTCACAAGTACATAAAATAAATCAATTATATCCTTTTCCCTTTTACAAAGTGTTTGACAGAATTTTGCTTCCTAATAAACAGATACAATTCAGTACAGATATATAAAAGTTTAAATAACTTTTGTATTTAAGGATTTTCAAATAAGCGAGATAGCGCTTAAAGAACATATATATTTATAAAAGTTCAAAACTTTTTGTAATTGAGAAAATATGCTTTTCTTCAAGCGAGATATTAATTTATGTTTAGATCAAATAATGCTTCTATATAAGCAATTATGTAAATTTATGCTGCGATATAAAAGTTTAAATAACTTTTATATTTTGTGTAAAAAGTGCTTCTTGAATATGCAAGTATATAACTTTAAACTTGATTTATCCGTAGGCTTCCTAATAAGCGGATATAAGTCTTTTGTCTGATTTATAAAGATTTAATTTTCTTTATATAATAAAGAATGTGTTTCTATGAAAAACAAATTTATCTTTAATTTTAGGTATAAAGGTTTAGATAACTTTTACAATAATACATCTTGTTAATTAGATAAATTCACGAATAATTTTAAATAACTTTTATAGTATGTGATGTGTCTCCAAATCTGTAGTTTTATTTTGATGATAACAAATTAGGAAAATAGGTCAAATGGGTAGCATCCACTCCATAAGATTAAAATATTAAAATGATTTTAATAAATTTATTTTGACCAAAAATATTTATTCAAAACTCCATTTGAATTTATTTTCTGACCATGATAAATCTAATATCAAGTGTTAATAAAATAAATTCATATAGCAACATTTCCTAAGGCGAAGAAATTCCTATTTCTTTTTCAAAATGATTTTATAAATCTTTTATGGGCAAAAGGAAAAGAAAATTTCTATATATATGTGTGTGTGTGTGTGTGTGTGTGTGTGTGTGTGAAGTATAAGTAACACCCCCTTTCCAAAATAAAAAGAGGGGTTACTCAAAACACAACAAAATTGATGAATTTAATAGTAAGGCTCAAAGCCGCAAAAGAATAGTCTTAATATGTAATTAATACCACAAGTCAACCATAATAAATGTCAATCTGGCTCAAACTACAATCTAAAATAATTATTACAATTCCAAACAAACTAATGTATCAAAAATTAAACATAATTTATCTAAATTATTTGGATAAAAGGGAGTTCTCATCACACTTTCCCTTGATTCCCCTGATTACTTACCGGAAGAAAAACACAGCATGAGCCAAATGCCAAGTACGAATATGGATGGACTAAAAAGTTTGAGTGCATGAGTGTAACTGTTAGCACAGGGACATGGTCCCACTGACTGATTACTCCTTATATATAGGGGTGAAAACGAGTCGAATCTCAGCGAACACTCTAATGCTCAGATTCGGCTCGACTCTAAAAAATTGAGCTCAAATTCGATAAGAAATTTCTAATTTTGCGCCAGATTCGACTCAGATCATTACTCAGACCTACTCTCTACAGAAGTACTCGACTAGCTTACAAAACGAAAGTTACTCACGAAGCCTTCAAATCGAAGTTCGAATATGAACCATTTCGCTTAATAATCGAACCACTACATACTAAATTGATTATTGATCTAATGTTTATATATAAAAGTCTTTTACTTTTATTTATGTAAAGAAATTACATAGAATGTAATACGAATTGACAATCAATTCACTGATTTATTCGAGTACAAGCTTACACAATTTAATACTACACTTTATAAATTATAAAGATTTATACAAATATCACATATTTAAATTATTAGTATGGATCGCATCAAGATTCTAATATGATCCATCGAGCAGGTATAGAGTATGGTTCGAGAAAAAAATGAAATACTCGAACCCTAATCTAAGCGAATACGGGTATACTCGAATTTGACTCATGTATCATTAAACAGAAAACGAGTATGGATCATATTCGACTCGAATCAACTTCGAATTCGAGCTTTGGATCATATTTTTGAACCGATCTCGAGTCGAGTATCAAGCTACTCTGCTCAGCTAACACCCCTACTTATATAGTGATGCCCTTTCTCTTTTCAAGGTGAACATGCATGTATGTATCACGTGCATTATAATTATATTATAGAAGTTACATACACATGCATATGTATTTTTATAATTTGATAAAAAAAAAAAATTAGCTTTATATATTGGCTTTGCCTTCTTGCCATAGTAAATCAACACAAACAAGATGTGGTTATTTGAGTGATGTAAATCGAAGATTGTAGCATGCTTGAAGTCACCGAACAATTAAAAAAAATTCCCGTGCAAAAATAAAAATCAAAATTTTTACACTTTTAATAAAATAAATTTGGTGATTTTAATTTGACATTTGAACTCGCCCTCCTTCTAGCGCTAATGTTAACGCCAAGATCCGACTGCTCACTCAATCTCCAAATCTTGCACATAAAACGAACAAACACATTGAGGAGCCTGACGGTCGAGGTCGTCGGGGATAGTTCTGGTGTGAGAATAAGTACATACCAAAACGTCAACAATGGAGGTATAATGCGTAAAAAAGTAAGTTGTGTAAGATACCTAGAACCGAAATTATGATTGTATTTATAGTTTGATCACACCACCTCATTGTATCACGCGCATGCTCTCTAAATTGGAATAAGACCCCTTATAACTACATATACCATATTTTGATAAGATTCAATCTCCTTAGAAATGGAAGGTCGCCGAAGAGGATATGGAATGTAGATCCTCTAAAATTTCAAATCGCTTAATGAGATATTTTATCACGTGGCACAGGTCCCCCCAGTCCTTCGGACCTTTCAAGTCACAGTCCAACATCATGTATGATTTCTTTTATATACATAAAGATGAATTTAATGTATTGAATATTATTGTTAACTATGTCAATTGGTTTTAGAACCGAAACCAAACCAAATGAAACCGTATCGCATCGATCACAAGTTGTGTCATGTGCAATTTTAGAATTGCCAAACCACATTCTAGAGATTTTATGTGTGATTTGGGTTTCCAACCGCACCATCCTTTACGCTACCTTCCATTGCACATTCCTTATTATTCCATCCAATACACCAATTTGATCTCAATAATTTTGTTTGTAACGATCAAAATTGTTAATAAATAATTAATGATATTAAAATTAATCCTACGAAAAAATATAATAATAATAAATATTTTCACCATTAAAAGTTTAAAACAATTTTCAACCATTAAAACACTACAAAAAACGACGTTTTGTGATGACTCAAACCCATCATATAAATTCAAAACATTATCACAAATACTTTTGTGATGACTTTAGTCGTCACAAAAGTCGTATTGTATACTCCCTTCATTAAAGTCTTTTGTGATGGTTTTGACAATCACGCAAATGCTTAGTACTTTTGTGATGATTAATACAATCACATTAACACGTAATCTATTGTGATTGTCAAAGTTATCAAAAAAAAAGTATATGACTTTAGGGTAAGAACATTAATCTCTTTTTATGAAAAATTTATTTCACTAAATTAACTGTATCAAATGATACTCGTAGGATTCGAACATTCCCACTATTTACAAACTAAATAACGAGTATTACCACTACACCAAAGCCCAAATCATGAGATTATAATTTTAAAACAAAATATAAAATGAAACATATGTGAGTTAACTTACCAAACAAAATTAGTCCCACAAGAGATTTGGTTATTGCAATTACAGTCACAAATACTCTATACTGATGGTGAAATTAATCATCACTGAGAGTCATCATATATTTTTATTGTTTTGTGATGGCTTAAAATTCCATCATAAACTATCTTCTTTTTATAATTGTAAATAAAAGTTGTCACAAAAATCTATCTTTTTTAATGATTATCATGGTTGTCATAAAATATTGTTTTAATTATTTTTTTCCAATAAAATATTGGTGATATCTTAAATGCAATCACAAAAAGGGTATATCTATAAGTGATGACTTAGTGCGCAAAAAGAAAATTTTATTTTGCGAATTTTTTTTTGTGATTGACATGGTCATCACAATTATAATACATTGATGATAAAATTAGTCATAACTAAGAATCATCATATATATTATTATTATTTGATAGACTAAAAATTCCATCACAAATTACTATCTTTTGTGATTATTTTAAAAACTGTCACAAAATTCCATCACGTATTTCTATTTTTCTAGTAGTAAAATTTTGATTAAAAATTTACATGTTCATTAAATGGTCAAAAGTATCATATTATTTTTCATTTTGGAACAATTATGCTATATATTCAATATAATAAATTAGTTGGCAGATTGTTGATTTCAATTATACTATTTACAACTATAAAAATGTGAAGACAATTATGGTGTATTGGATGAAATTAAAGAGAATGTGTAATAGAGGGGATCCAACACTACAAGAAAAAGGCTTATCTGCGACTGTTTATTTGGACCGCATAAGGTCGCAGATATCTATCTGCGACCAAATTCGATTACGATAGATAGTCACATGTAATATAATTATTTGTCACACAATAGCGATAACTTTTAGTGAATAAAAAGGTTTGCTTGACGCTATATATAAAATCAATCCATCATTGAAGTGAGTGACCATGAGCAAATCTCACATTGGTGACGTGGTCCACATGTCCGTAACCACCACTAGCGACCACTGCGGTCGCTAATGACCGGGTTCATAAAATCGGTCATTGATAAACATTAGAGATCGTATCACGATTGGCCGATTTCTATTTTAAAAAAAAAATTGGTTGTTTGGTGGATTTCCCAAAAAAACTGTACTTGTTTGTACCTAATTTATTTCCCAACACACAACAGTATCTATATATAAACCAACATTCCTACAAATCCATCGAGATCCATCAATCGATCCATATATATATAATTAAAAACCAACACAATATATATATATATATATATAAACATTCACGCACGTATAAACATAAACAAAAATCATCCGACTAAAACTGAATATGCATAGGTTAAATAATTTACAGTTAAACAATCACCAAATGTCCTACATATACCATTGGAACATATTATAACATCAATTAGGCATGCTAACATTAACATTATAGACATAATCAAAAATCGTCCGACTAAAACAGACTTGGTTTCTTCATTCTTATATACTTTCTTAAGTTTCATGTCTAAAGTATGCTAAAATAAACATGCAAAGCTAAATATAAAGCTAAATAATGACAAGATTACCTCGGCATCATCCTGCTATTTTGCTGCTCTCGCCACTGCATAATTAGGCTAACTCCTCAGAACTAGGAGATTGCAAATGTCCCTTGAAGTCTGAGAAGAAGATTATCTGATCTTGATAGTCAATCGTCAGTTTATAAAGATTGTTCCCAGTACTCCTTGAGAAGTGTAAGCTAGTTGTGACCAACCTCTCCATGATATCGGGAAACATCCTCAGTTTTAAAGCCCTAGGTATTTTAGTTGTTACTCCTGTTTTTGCAAAATCACCTACCATAGAGTGAAGGGTTGTCAACCTAGATATTTTTTTACTCATAGTCTTATTTGACTTAAGGTTTGCATGTAGTAAATGTGCAGTAGAGATTGCACCAAATGTATCATTGATCAGAAGGATTATATATCAACAAAGAACTTTTGGATTTCCTACAAAATCAGACTTATTGGGAAATTAGAGAACAAAAGGAGAGTTGTAGGAAATTCAACAGTTACCAATAAGTGGTTCATCATACTGTACTTCCCCTTGAATTCTTGAACATAGTGGTTATTCATTGAACCACTTTGTTCAAGAATTCAAAAGGAAGTACAGTATGGATGGGAAAACACTTATTGTCATTCTATACAGTTGAATTTCCTATAACTCCATTTGTCTCTTATATTACTCAATAAGTCTGATTTTGCAAGAAAACAATAAGTGAGTTGTTGATTAATTAGATGATCAATGGTACCTAGGGTACAATCTCTACTGCACATTTAGTAAATGCAGACCTTGAGTCAAACAAAGCTATTAGTAAAAAATATCTTCAATTGGCAACCCTTCACTCTATAACAGTTGATTTTGCAAAAACATGAGTAACAACTGAAGGCCCAGGGCTTTAAAACCAAGGATGTTTCTGGATATCATGGAGAGGTGGGTCAAACCAACTTTTACTCTTCTCAAGGAGTATTGAAAGGGGGGAAACTTTATCATGCTATATATAGTCTTGCATCTATAGTGCATGAGAAGTCGCAATCTGTTTGTTCAAAAAATATAATATCATCAAGACGTTTATATAAAATATTGAAAGATATATATGTTAATATATACTAAAATGACAATGATTTAATTAAGAAAAAAATAGAATGACAATGATTTAATTAAAATAAATAAAAGCGAGAACATACTCTATCAATAACTCAACTGCAGCATCCTTAAGACCAACTTTTTTCGAATGCATGTTTTGTAACCAAATATATATCTGTATTTTCTTGGCAAATAGTTTATAGCAGAATCTCTATCATGAAAGTATACTATGGAAATGCGATTAACCATCCTTGTCTTGAATTTGAATCTACAAAGCAGTATCCTCAAAATATATATACAACAAATTGGAGAAAAGATGAAAGTGTGCACTAGCTTACTGAAAGATAACTTGTCACAATTAGATGAAAATTAACTTCATGTTATAATGTAAAACAAATACATAAATCATCGCCCAAGATTAATGACTACTGGTAGAAGAGTCAAGGACTTCCTTGTACGCAAGATTCGACATAGCAGTTGCGTGCAACTAATACTCCAATTAACTGGTTCCTCAACATAAATAAAAAAGTGTGGGCCGTAGTTCCTATTTATGTCCCATACTCAAATTGAATAATTGAATTACTGCAGACATTCATCATTGTTCCATCATAACAGATGATAACATCCCGAAGAAGGGCTATTAAACTGTTGAATAAAGTTTGAGTTCAATGAACCTGATCTCTAGATGAGCGGCGACCACTTCTCTTTTAAAGTGAATCATCGGTACGATATGGGTCCGATCCATGAAATGACGACTTCACCACTCTAAATTTCTCGGATGGGTAGTTCTCATAGAAGATGTACTTTTTCTAATATTTTTTCTAAAAAAGTGAAATGATTCCTCTCAGAAAAATATTAGAAAAAGTACCTCTTCTGTGAGAACTACCCATCTGAGGAATTCATAGTGATTCAAGTCCGTTTATGAGGTGAACCCATATTAGTCGATGATTCAATTTAAAAAGAGAGGTGGTTTTCGTTATCTAGAGAGGCTTCACAACTCGAACTTTATTCAACAACTAATGGTCCTCTTTCAGAGATGTCACATCACATGGAATGTTGATGAATGTCTATTCATTCAATTACCACTCAATTGACACAAATGAACTACGACCCATACTTTTTTATTTATGCCGAGGAACTAGTTAATTGAGTATTATTTCCAGTCAAGTATATCAATCCTGTACAAAGAAGTTTATTAACTCTTTCCCGTAAGTCATTACTCTCTGGAGATATATGATTAAGGTATTTGTTTATACAATAATGAAGTTAATTCCATCTAATCGGAGCATGATCTTCAGTGTCAAGTTTCAAGCGTACACTTTCATCTTTCTCCAATTTGTTATATATATTTCGAGGATACCGCTTTCAAATTCATTTAACTAGTCATCCATAAATACTTTCAGCTGATCAGATTTTATATAAACTATTTGCCAAGAAAATGTTGATACTTGCTTACAAAACATGCATTTAAGTTACAATGAAGTTATCGATTTATTATTTTAATTAAATCATTATTATTTTAAAATAAATTTATTTATATTTATTTATTTATTTTGTATTATATTATATGATATTATATTATTTAAATTAATAAATTGAAGGAATGTATTAAGTTATTTTAATTTATTTCATTTTATTATGTCATGTTATGTTATGTTATGGTATGATATATTATTTTATTTTATATTATCTTATATTATACAAATTAATATAATTTTATGTTATTATATTATTTTATTTATATAATAGTGTAAAACTAAGTAAATTAATGCTACTTAATTTATTTTAATTAATATTGAAAACTAAGTAATATTAACTAAGTAAATACTACTTAGTTGATATAAATTTAGTAGTGAAAACTAAGTAAATGCT
Organism: Panax quinquefolius; assembly: GCA_020205615.1. Lineage (NCBI taxonomy): Eukaryota > Viridiplantae > Streptophyta > Magnoliopsida > Apiales > Araliaceae > Panax > Panax quinquefolius. Next base: position 46,659,405 of record CM035172.1, on the reverse strand, counting down.
ACTTAATTAGTTGATTTTAGTAGGGAAGTGGATTAAGTAAACTAAGATTTTTATTTTTTTTACTTTACTTTGTATTATTTTTGTTATATTATTTATTTTATTTTATTTATATGTTATTATATTTAATTTAATTTAGTTTAATATTTAATTTATGTATTTTAGTATTATTATATAATAATAGACATTATATTATTTTAATTATAATTTATGTCTAACCACTATAAATAACTTACAAATTATACCATAAATTTTTTACACTAGGATAAAAAAACTCAAATTGAGCGATATCTCATTCAATACGGTAACATAAGTCTCAATATCAAATTATGAACATGCATTGTAAGATGACTTTTATAAATAAAGATGAATTTTACTATAAATATTATTTTGAATATTATGAAAAATTTGATATAATGTTATAGTTATTGGGTAATATTTATAAATTTTGCAAAGTATCGCAAGTGGTTATATTATATTCGATTGGTGGGAATATTAGGTTTTTAGCGGGGAATATTAAATGCAACGACTCAATCATTGGTGGACCCTATAACGTAATTATTGTTGGATTGAAAAACGACAAAAATATTTTATTGAAATAACGACGGAAGTTTTACCGTTGATCTTTGTTGAACTACTCGGTAGTAAAAGTGCGACGTCATGTACGTGTGGTTGCGTAGTAGCATCTGGTATTGATTATTGATGCTTATGTGAGAAATTCACAGTTTGATTCCATTATCACGATTAATAATATGAATTATTATAGCGATAATGACGTTTTGTTTTATTAAGATTATTAACGTAATAAAAAAAGAAACATCTTTTATATAAAGCGAATACTTTATTAAAGTTATTTTATAAATAAAATATATTATATTTTATTATGCATAGTGTTGCATAGTGTTTTGCATAGTGTTGCGTAGTGTTTGCATAGTAAAATGTTTTTTTATAAATAGAATATATTATATTTTATTTAAAAGATTTTGCTTTAAATATGGACCGTCAGTTAAAAGTAAATCAATCTGGATATTGCTCATGGATTAATTACTATGCATTCTATTTTCCTATAAATAAAGCTCATTCCTTCATTATTTTCTTGCAATTAATTCAAAACTACTAGAGAGAAATTATAGAGAGAAAGAAGAAAAGTATCGCTACTTTACTTTTGCGATATTCGGTTCTTCTAGGTAGGGAATATTATTTGTTGTACAAGTAAAGGGTGTTATTCTTTCTTATTCATGAAGAGAACTTCATTATTCCATTCATTATTATTCATTGGAATAACTTTTAGTTAAAAGTGGCGTACCCTATACATAACTTTGATATCGCCAGGTATACTATACTTAGTGAAATCCTTATGTTATTCCATTGCTTATTATTACATTGGAATAACTTTGTATCTGCTGGCCAGTACCTATACTTGGTGACATTCTTCTATTATTCATTGGAACATCACATGCATGTGTGTTTTTACAGGACTGGTTCCGCTCTTTATTATTCTGTTGGAACATCACATGCATGTGTTTTACACCGACACAGTTCCGCTTTTTATCATTACATTGAATATCCTATCATCATGTGTTTTACAATCTGATCTCGTTCCATCTTTATTATTACGTTTGGAACATCACGCTGGCGGTGTGAATTTCACGACACAGGTTCCATTATTATTATTACATTGGAATAACTTTTTATCTGCTTGATACCGCATGCGTGGTGATTTCTTTTCTTATTCCATTCTTTATTATACCCAATTGGTTAAAACTTTGACTTCTATACTCCATGAAATTAGTAGAATATCCTTGATATTTGCGTTTCATCGATATCTTTTCATGGAAATATTCTTCGATCATTCTTGAATTTTACTCTACAAAGCGAAGATCATGTTGACAATTTGACGTTAATAATTTCGGATAAAATAATTCTTGAACTTGTTTTATTGAATTCTTATATCATTGTCATCATCCTCATGTTTATATTTTTTTTAAAGTCATACATGGCACATGAGCATGGATGGAATTGGTATGATTATGACCGAGGATTATTGATTGTAATCATGGCCGTAATGTTACAAATGATGTGGTAAAAATCCTCGATGGACGTAGTGCGTTGATGGACGATTGTTGGCATGATCATGACCATTAATGAATACTGACTATTCTTGGCACATGTAGTGAATGAATAATTGTGGTCGTAATCTTAAAGAATATCTTTGGTAGTAGTGCGGGGTGATTCGATGATGTGGATTATTTATTAAAGTGAGTCTCGACTTTTACTTGATGATGAAAAACCTTTTAAATCATAAAAGATAGTAGATTTTATTTTCTACTTGACTCTTTTAATGGATTGCTTGTTAAACTAGATTAAACTTGATGTTTATTATATTTTATCGGTTTAACAATGTTGAAAGGCTATTGATAATTTATTACGCATTATCTTAGTCATAATATTTCTTCTTTTGGGCTAGTTGAGCTCACCCTTTCTTTCACATTCTCTTGAGAAATGAGAACATAGATGGGACGAGTCGGGGAGCAGAGTAATGGTCGAGAGGATAGCATTAGTAGTCCTCACTATTACATTAAATAGTGTGACAATAAATGTAATGAGGACTCCTTTTGAGTTTGTATAATATCTAGTAGACAATATTTGTATTCAAACTCACGATTTATGTCGTATTATACCATGCCGGTTATATTAGTAAGTTGTATTTAAATTACGTACCATGTATCGACTACCCAAGATGGGTGATGTATGTAGCGCCCCAAAATAGGTATACATCACTTATTACGAGTTGTCGATACATGATGTAAAACAACTTCTAACTTTATTATTACAATGATAAAAGCTGTGAGTTTGAATACAAATATTATCTTCTGAATTAATATCTATACTCAAATAAATCCTCATCACATTTATTGATACATTATTTACAAAAATGGTGAGGACTACTAAACAATCCTTTCTAAAACCTTCATTCC
>CM035172.1:46538582-46656330 GCA_020205615.1 Panax quinquefolius | reverse complement strand
TGATTATTGATACAACTTTACATATTCTCTCACTTATATTATGCATGTAGTGGTAGTATTCACATAATGCATGTAAAATCTAAATATTAACACTTTGGTCCAGGTGATGATAAATTGGTGCTGAGTCACCGCACCAGTAACGAATTCAGCCAGCGCAAAGATAAAAATTTAAGCTTTTATCATTGAAGTGCTTTAAAGGCGGCTTCGGTTTCGTCATCAACCACAGACTGAAGGAAATTCGGAGGATATAAATTCGGATGATAAAAATTCGGAGGATATAAATTCAGAGGATATAAATCCCAAGGATATAAATCCCGAGGATAAAATCCCACAGAGACTTTTTGAATCTCTTATTAATAAGTTCCTTATAAATAAGAGACTGGGGGCAATGTTGGGATGTGATTATTTGGGTCTAGCCATGGTGCAGCCCAGTCTATTTAATGGTCCGAATCTAGTGATGACCCGTATGTATTTATTATGATAGTGGAAGAGTCTTTATTAAAATAGGATTGTGTTTTCTTATTTGGAGGGATAAGGAGACCTTCTCCTAGTTGGATTGGGGTGTAAGTGACTTCTATATATACGGCTACAAGCTAGGGTTGGAGGAGAACATAATAGAAGACAATAAGGAAGGGCACAAGAGTTACAACACAAATACACAACTTGTACTCCCAATATTATTATAGTGGATTACTCTTTCTCCGTGGTTTTTCCCCAATTGGGTTTCCACGTAAATTCTTGTGTTCATACTTTATATTTCTTTATTTATGTTTATGCGAGTGTATTTCGTGAGTTTGATTTCACCACAATTACTCCATCAACTGTTGGCGCTATTTTGGCCTGTTGTTTTGGTGATTTCGTCAGGCGTTAACACTCGTTATGATTGGATACATTTACAATTGCAGGATCTTAAATCAGTAAGTGAATATAACTATGCAATGTTTAAAATCAGTTCTAAATTGAAATTGTGTGGAGATAATATCACTGATGAAGATATGTTAGAAAAAACATTCTCAACTTTTCATGCCTCGAATGTGTTCCTGCAGCAGCAATATAGAGAACGAGGTTTTAAGAAATATTCTGAACTGATTTCATGTCTCCTTGTGGCTGAACAAAATATTGAGCTTTTAATTAAAAATCATGAATCACGACCGACTGGTTCAGCTCCATTCCCTGAAGTGAATGTTACAAGATATAATAATAATTATGGTCGTGGTCATAATAGAGGTCGTGGTCGTGGTCGTGGTCGTGGTCGTGGCCGTGGTCACGGACGAGGACGATTTAATTACCGCAACCATAACACCAAACCTTCAAAGAATGAGGAGAAGCAAGAAAAGTGGAAGAATATTATAAATAACAAAGATACCAAGAAGGAAGAAAATATTTGTTATCAGTGTGGAATGAAAGGACATTGGTCTCGTACCTGTCGTACAGCCAAACATCTTGTTGATTTATATCAGTCCTCATTAAAAGGGAAGGAGAAGAATATAGAAATAAAATTTTCTCATCCACATCAAGATAACGATGATATCTATTTTGATCCTATGAATATGACACACCTTGACATTGCAGATTTCTTTAATAATGAGCAAGTTAATATTTCTTGTAATGAAAATAATTAGTTCAGAATTATGTTAGTCCTTTGAAGTGTGTTTATTTTATGCTAATGTATTTTCTTTTCATGTTAGCTTATTTAATGTATTTTTGTTTTCTTTATTTCGTGAAGAATCGTGTTATTAAATATATATAATGTTATGTCTTATTATGAACTTATTATATATTTATTTATTTTTATGAAGATAATATGGATTTGCGCCATGCTATAAATGAGCCTAATATCAATGGTGGAGATATATGCTTACAAGATAGTGCAACGACACATACCATTCTCAGACATAAGCAATATTTTTCAAATCTAAGAATGATGAAAGAAAAAGTGAATACAATATCAGGTTCAGCAGACTTGATTGAAGGCTCTAGAAGAGCCAATATAATACTTCCTAGTGGAACAAAATTTATTATTGATAATGCTTTATTTTCCACTAAATCAAGGAGGAATCTGCTAAGTTTTAAAGATATACGACTTAACGGGTACCATATTGAGACATCCAATGAAAATGGTATAGAATATCTTTACATCATATCAAATGTCTCTACTAAAAAATAAATATTGGAAAAATTACCTGTTTTATCTTCAAGTTTGTACTATACAAGTATTAGTACAATTGAAGTAAATGCAATAATGAACCAGAAGTTCAATGAACCAAATAATTTTATTATTTGGCATGACCGGTTGGGTCATCCTGGATCAATAATGATGCAAAGAATTATTTAGAATTCACATGGCCATCCATTAAAGAACCAGAAGATTCTTCGATTTAAGGAATTCTCATGTGCTGCTTGTTCTCAAGATAAATTGGTCATTAGACCATCACCAGTTAAAATTGGGACTAAATCCCCAAGATTTCTAAAACGTATTCAAGGAGATATTTGTGGGCCTATTCACCTACCAAGTGGACCATTTAGATATTTTATGGTTTTAATAGATGCATCTACAAGATGGTCACATGTGTGCTTATTAACAACTCGTAACTTGGCGTTTGCGAGATTACTTGCTCAAATTATTAGATTACGAGCACAATTTTCGGATCATACAATCAAGACTATTCGTCTTGATAATGCTGGTGAATTCACATCCCAAACATTTAATGATTATTGTATGTCTCTTGGGATAAATAATGAACATCTTGTTGCCCATATTTATACTCAGAATGGTCTTGTTAAATCATTTATTAAACGCCTTCAATTAATTGCAAGACCTTGCTCATGAGAACAAAACTTCCTATCTTTGTTTGGGGGCACGCTATTTTACATGCAACAACACTTATTCGTATTAGGCCAACATCATATCATAAATTCTCTCCATTACAATTGGTTTTTAGTCATGAGCCAGATATTTTCCATCTAAGAATATTTGGTTGTGCGGTATATGTTCTAATTTATCCTCCACAACTCACAAAGATGGGTCCTCAAAGGAGGCTGGGAATATATATTGGGTTTGAGTCCCCATCAATAATTAAATATCTTGAACCTTTAACAGGTGATTTATTTACGGCACGATTTTTTGACTATCATTTTGATGAGACTATGTTCCCAGCATTAGGGGGAGAAATTAAACAGCTGAATAAAGATATTACATGGAATGCATTATCATTATTGAATTTTGATCCTCGTACAAAACAATGTGAACATGAAGTTCAAAAGATACTTAGTTTGCAAGATATAGCAAATCAGCTACCAAATGCATTCACTGGCTCAAAAGGAGTAACCAAATCTCATAAACCAGCTGTAAATGCTCCAGCTCGGATTGAAGTCCCAATAGGACAATCTGTAAAAATTGTTACAAATGAGTCTAAGGCACGCCAGAAGCGTGGTAGACCAATCGGTTCGAAAGACAAAAATCCTCGAAAAAAAAAGAATTAAATAGACAAGTTGGCATTATTGAGGAGGAAAATATTCATGATGATATAGACATAGCTAATCATAAAACCCCAGAAGAGGTTCAGGTACCTGAAAAAATAAAAATGATGAGATCTCGATAAGTTATATCTCTACAAAGAAAAGATGGAACCGAAGTGAGATAGTTGTTTACAACAGTTTTTCATGTAATATATCGCTTGATATAATTAATGAAAACGAGGATTCTGAACCTAATTCTATCGAAGAATGTAGACGCAAGAATGATTGGCCAAAATAGAAAGAAGCAATACAGGCAGAATTAAATTCACTTGCAAAATATGATGTTTTTGGACCTGTAGTCCAAACGCCTGAAAAAGTAAAGCCCGTTGGATACAAATGGGTCTTTGTGCGAAAAAGAAATGAGAAAAATGAAATCGTAAGATATAAAGCACGACTTGTGGCACAAGGGTTTTCACAAAGACCTGGCATTGATTACAATGGAAACATATTCTCCGTGGTAGATGCCATTACATTGCGGTATCTTATTAGCCTAGCAACTCATGAAAAATTAGATATGTGCCTAATAGATGTTGTTACAGCCTATTTATATGGGTCAATTGATAATGATGTTTATATGAAAATGCCTGAAGCATATAATTCAAATCCCCGGGAAGTTTACTCAATCAAGTTACAAAGGTCCCTATATGGGTTAAAGCAATCAGGACACATGTGGTACAATCGTCTTAGTAAATATTTACTGAAAGAAGGGTATAATAATAACCCTATATGCCCATGTGTTTTTATAAAGAAGTTAGAATACGGTTTTGTTATCATTGCTGTGTATGTTGATGATTTAAATATTATTGGAACTCATGGAGAGATTCCAAAGACAATGAATTATTTAAAGAAAGAATTTGAGATGAAAGATTTAGGAAAAATAAAATTTTGTCTCGACTTGCAGATCGAGCATTTAGCATATGGAATTCTCATTTATCAGTCAACTTACACAGAGAAGGTCCTTAAAAGATTTTATATGGATAAAGCTCATCCATTGAGTACACCAATGGTTGTTAGATCACTTGATGTGAAAAAGGACCCTTTTAGACCTCGTGAGGATAATGAAGAATTACTTAGTCTTGAAGTACCATACCTTAGTGCAATTGGTGCGTTAATGTATCTTGCTAAAAATATACGACCTGATATAGCATTCTCTGTAAATTTGTTAACAAGATATAGTTCTTCTTCTACCCGTAGACATTGGAATGGGGTTAAACATATTTTTCGTTACCTGCGAGGAACTATAGATATAGGCTTATTTTATTCAAATAATGATAATCATAAATTAGTTGGATATGCTGATGTAGGGTATTTATCTGATCCATATAAAGGTCGATCTCAAACAGGTTATATCTTTTTGTGTGGTGACACTGCTATATCATGGAGATCTACAAAGCAAACATCAGTTGCCACTTCATCTAATCATGCTGAAATACTTACAATCCATGAAGCAAGTAGAGAATGTGTGTGGTTGAGATCAATAACTCAACATATTCGTGAAACATGCGGTTTATCCTCCAGCAAACGAACTCCAACCATTCTGTATGAAGATAATGCTGCATGTATAGCTCAATTAAAAGAGGATACATCAAAGGAGATAAAACAAAGCACATCTCATCGAAATTATTTTTCACACATGACCTTGATAAGTTTGGTGACATCGATGTTCAACAATTTCGATCAAAAGATAATCTAGCAGATTTATTCACCAAAGTATTACCAACTGCAACGTTTGAAGGATTGCGTCGTAATATTGGAATGCGACAACTGAAAGACTTAAGGATAAATTCATGAGTGGGAGCTAATACGCGCTGCACTCTTTTTTCCTTAACCAAGATTTTTCCATTGAGTTTTTCCTGGTAAGGTTTTTAATGAGGTAACTTTCAATGCATATAACTATACAATAGACATCCAAGAGAGTGTTATTGTTGAATAAATTATACAGGAACGTGTTATTGCATAGAATAAAATAAAATCAATAATCATAATAATAAGTACTTAAATAAATTGAGAGAAGTCATCTCGTATGTATCACGCTTCCGTCGCGCTTAAGGGTGAAGGTCTTTTATTGTCTCTCTCAATCTTAGGATGGATGTATAGGTGTGTATAAAGTTCTTGAGACGACAATTGGGACCAAACCCTAACTGCTTTATTTATAGAATAGCTAAGGGTCAAAATCGTCCATCAAGATTATGAAACCCTAGGGCCCATTATGCCAAATTAATATTAGTAATAATATTTATGGGCCACATAATTAATTACCAAACCCATAAATAAAGTTATTAAATTAATACAATATGTAAGCCCAATAATTACATAAATAGTAAAGGCCACATAAGGAATAAAATATTCTAACATTCTCCCACTTGGCCGAAATACTATTTATATACAAAACATAACGCTTACAATCATTAATTTGGCCAAGTATTAATTTAATGTCTACATCTTGTTTAAATATGTCGGGTCTCCAACTTTAAGTTTTATTTTGATGATAACAATAATTAGTAAATAAATTAATTAAAAGGGTAGAATCCTCTCCATATGATTTATATTATAATTATTTTAATTATCTTATTTATTTTGATCAAAAATATTTTCTAAATCTTATTTAATTGGTTTTCTTGATCTTGATGTTTTAAAGTGTTAAATCAATTGGGTCACGCATTGTGGGACAAAAAGTCATATGTTGATTATCAAATGCTTGTTTGACCGAATTTGAAAAGAAGATAGAAATGTTGATTAAATCATTTTTAATTGTGGGCATCTTCTATTTAGTTTTGAATTTATTTTATTATTTAAATATCTCAAAAATTATTTATATATATATATATATATATATATTATATAAGTTTATATAATTACTTATAAAAAAAACCAATTCGTATATATATGTCATATAATGTGCAGTATATTTTATATATATAGGTTGTGTACTATATCATATATATATATACCTTATATATTAGTATAGTACTATATATATATATATATATATATATATATATATATATATATATATATATATATTATTTACGTGCATGTATGCATAATATTCTATATATATATATATAACATGCATGCATCATATGCTATATATATATATATATATATATAATCATGCATGCATATGTATAATACATATATATATATATTTTATAACATGAGTGCATGCATTAAATTTATATAAAACCAAACCATGCATGCATTCTTTTTAAAATAAATATGCTGACAAAGTTTGTGACAATCATTTTGGGACTTACAAAATATGTGTGCTGGCATATAGTATAAATGTATAATGTTTGCATGCATATATATATATATATATATATATATATATATATATATCCGGATATGTATAAATATATATATATATATATATATATATATATACTAAACTAACTATATTTTAATATATATACTAACTATATTTTATTTACTGTTAATATATATGCTAACTATATTATAATATATAATATATATATATAGTCATATAAAGCATGCATTCATTTTGCCGAATTAACTTGTATATATATTATATATATATATATATATATATATATATATATATACTATATATATAGTAAATAAATAATATATATATACCATATACTATACTTTGTTTTACATATTATATAAGTTTAATGCATACGTGTGTTGCCATCATTTTTAAGTCTTAAAATCAAGTGTGTGCATGTGCATGTAATTCATGTATGTGTGTAGTGCATATGCTGACAATTAAAAACGTGTGTGACATTATTTTGGGACATAGCTTGCATTCAATTGTCTTTAACCGAATTGATGAGCATTAAATTGCTACGTTGGTGAATAATAGCCTAGGCGGAATTCAAGCTTCTACTGCAAATAAATTATGTTTTCATCCGGACCGTCCATTTCAAAAATAAACAATTTCAACCATTAATTTTAAATCAGTTTTCAAAAATTATCATTTTACCACTGACTTCAAAAAATCTATAAATAGGAGGCCTTTTCTTTATTTTTATTTTGCCAATTCATTTACAAAGAAAAACTTATTTTCTCCCACATACTCTCTCTCTCTAAAAAAGCTTTCTTCTCTTACAAAAAGTTCTCGATTATTTGAGAAGAGGAAATTGGTCTAAAGATATCGAGATAAGTTATTTGATTTATTTATTTGAATTATCTCTTGCTTATTTATATTTATAGATATACGAATATAAATTGTTCTACACAATTCTATATATCTATATTTCATCTATTTATCAAATAAAAGAATACTTGGGCGACGCAAGGCTACGGAGATAAACCTCTACGGAGAGGAATCGAACCGCATTTATTCCTTAAAGTCTTTAGTAATCTTTTATTGATATTATTTATATAAATATTATAAAATAGATACGACACTTGATAGCTCAAAACAACACTGAGATACTACTCCAAAAAGAGTAGTCATCCGAACCGGATTTGAGAATCGTAGTGATCTATTGAAAATATTTATATAAATATCAATTGTGAAAATTATAAATTTTGTCATACTTAGACGCCGCAAGGCTACGGAGATACACCTCTACCAAGAGGAATTCAACCGCATGATTCCTTAAAGTACTAAGTGACATTATCTATAAAAGTTCACATAATAGATAAAATATTCTTATATATTGTTTGAGTTAAACAATAATATTTGTTATATCAAGTATCGCTTAACCGATTTATATATTATACTTGATATTCATCATCACAAGTATTTGTTCATAAATTCATTTATTCATAAAATACTTGTTGCATAATATAAAAGTTATTTAAACTTTTATTTCACAAACTTAAGTGAATATATCTGCTTAATTAGAAGCATATTTGATTCAAAGCTTAAAATAACTTATTTGCTTACTCAGAAGCACTTTCACTCTAAAAAGTTATTTAAACTTAAAGTAACTTTTCTTTACTCCTTAAAGAATAATTCTTTATAAATTTGCATTAAATTATATATCTGCTTAAAAAGAAGCATTTTTGAGCTAAAGCTAAAATTGACTAATTTGCTTATTCAAGAAGCCTTTTTACTCAAAACATAAAAGTTATTTAAACTTTTATAACAGTGGATAATTTTCATATTTGCTTACACAGAAGCTTTATTTAATCAAAGCATAAATTATTATCTGCTTACTAAGAAGCATATTTTTTAAGTATAAAAGTCTTTGAACTTTTATAAATATATTTGCTCTTTAATTGATATCTGCTTATTTGAGAAGCACCAATCTGTAATAAATTATATCTGCTTATTTAAGAAGCATCCATCTATACTAAATTCTTATTTGCTTATTTGAGAAACATCAATCTGTACTTAATTCTTATCTGCTTATTTGAGAAGCATCTTGTTGTAAAACCATTTGTAAAAGGAGAAAAGGTTAGAGTTAGTTTATTTTATGTACCTGTGAGAAAGACGAGTAATTATTCGACCAAGACCAGAGTCTTAGAGAGGTCAATGAAGAAGTTGGGTCTCTAGTGTACTTGTGAGGCTGAGAAGAGGTCATTGTTTCAAGACCGAGATCATAGAATAGAAACTAAACTCAAAAGTGAAAGTAATATGCACAAAGCCAATCATGTTTGATGATAAAGCATATACTTTGTAACAATCTTATTCATTTATTAATAAAAAGTATTAATTTATTAAAGGCTTTTAATTATTTACGATGATGTTTTTTATTATATGTGATAAACCCATAGTTTTAAGCAATGCTTTTAGAATAATGATGATGATCATTCTAATGAGATCTAAATTCTTAGAAAGCTTAAAACTAAAATAGTTCCCAATCGTTGATTACTAAATCGGGATTAGTGAATCCGGATAGATCGGGTACATACGCTGTTTGCTTCATTGGATGAGGATGATTGATCTCATGATCATTTGTGTGGAGACACTAAAGCAAGTATGTAGGTGCTTATTAGAGAATAAGTTCACCGAACGTGGCTCGCTAAGGAATACCTAATGGAGTTTTATTTGCACCGTCAATAGAATTCTCAGAGTGATAGTAAGACAAGTAATCCTTGACTTGAGATCATCATAGTATTCGTGTATGATGAGTTATACTTTGACTTATTCCTTAAGACCCTTAGGGTATATCAAAGGGTATGCTTGGGTATAATAAGTTGTATATGGAGATAATGTATGATCAATAAAGAATCTACCACTTCTAATAAAAGAAGAGAAATGTCCTATGTGATTCGATAAATGACAACCCAAAGAGTCCTCGGTTAAGGCGTAATGAAATTAGAAAGGAGTTTCTAATTTGCATTATTTGAGTCAGTGCATTTAAGAATCGAAATACATATAATTAAATAAAATAAGACTTTCGACAAAGAATTCCATGTCTTATATTTAATCGAGACATCAGATGGTGGAAGGATTGAATTGTATTTGAACTATTTACTCAAAGGTTCTTTTATGATTAATGTTGAAATCTATATTATCCGGAAAGTCGCTGATCGCTAGTGAGGCTTATCCTTATCAGAGAATAAATATTATTTATTTAAATAAATTAATTGTTTAATTTATTTATTTAAATAAGATTAGAATTGTTCTAATTGATTTATTCACAACCTGGTTAATATGGAGAACCTAAAGGGTCACACCATAAAAGGAAGAATAATTATTTAAGAAGTTAATGGCATAATCGTAATAATATAAAGATTATGTATATTTAATTTAATCTATGGTGATAGAATAAATTAAATAGCTTAATATTTATTATTTAATATTTTAGAAATATTAAATATAAATTAATAAGAGGAGTTTTATTAATATTATTACAATTATTATTATTTTAATTTCTAAAAGAGTTTAGGAATTAATTTAATATAAGTATTTCATTTATTCCTAATAAGATTAGGAGGTTAAATTAATTAAAAGAGTTTAATTAATTATCCCTAATAAGATTAGGGAGCTTAATTAATTAAAAGAATTTAATTAATTAAATAAAACCCAATTCCTTAATTGTTAAGGTGGGTTGCCCACATCTATTAATAAGAGGAGTCTTATTATGGGTGAAGGGTTGTTGACTTTTACAATGACGCATAATTCCAATTTGTTGAGAGTACCCTTTTTTCTATAGAGATAGAAAACTAGGGTTTGAGCCAAATACACCATCTTCTTGAATTCTTTATTTTTCCTCGGTGGATCACCTCTGAGGCCAAACATATGGGTGGCTAATGTCGATCAAAGGAAGGAACAAAACCCTGTAGATTCAAGTTGAACGCGAAAGGATTTGGAGGTGAACTTGCACTCGAGGAAGCTCGATCTTCAAGGGTATGATTTTATTCTTTATCTTTTCGCTTAATTAATAATTATGCATAAAGGGTGATCCGTATATGGTTTGTAATTTTTTTAAACTCGATTTTACTCGCTTCCGCTTAATTTTTGCAATTTGATCAAGTTTTGAATATTACAAACCTAATAAAGGGCATCGTGAGCCAAACCTTTATGCAAAAATTATTAATTGTTCAAATTTAATATGATATTGATATGTGTTTAGAACAATTTAATTGGGCATAATTTTATCAGATAAAATTTATTAAAAAAAAAAAAAATAAAAAAACGTGAATTTTTTTTTTTTTTTTAATAAAAAAGTAAGCCTAACTTGACTTTTTTTTTTTAAAGGAGAAACATGCTTCTGTCATTTGTATAAAAAGTGTTTCACGTGATTTCAAGTAAAGGTACAAAATCTCTCATATATATATAATATATATAATGTTACTATATATATATATATTATGGTATAATATGTCAAAGATTATCAGAATGCACGGAGATTCAAAGATTATTATTATATATATATATATATATATATATATATATATATCCATATATATATAATATATATATATTATATATATATATATATTATAATCTTATTTATTTTAATTTTAGAATAAAAGTTTTATTTTAATTTTAAAATAAAATGTTTATTTTAATCTTAAAATAAAATGGTTTATTTTAATATTAAAATTAAATTTCATGCTAACTAATTAGAGTTGGAATTGGATTCCATGATAACTAATTGGAGTTGAAATTGATTCTATTTTTCCTTAAATAAAGGAGTTTATTTTGATATGAAATTAGATTTCATATTATTCAAAATAAAAGGTTTATTTATGTGAATAGGAAAAAGAATCACATCTTTCCTTAAATAAAGGAGTTTATTTAAATATGAAATAAGATTTTATATTATTCAAAATAAAAGAGTTTATTTGTGAATGCGAAAGAGAATCCATGTTTCCTTAAATAAAGGAGTTTATTTAAATATGAAATAAGATTTCATATTATTCAAAATAAAGGAGTTTATTTGTGAATAGGAAAAGAATTCCGTATTTCCTTTAATAATTTTTTTTTTTTACATGGAATCGATTCCATAATTAATTAAAATAAAAGAGTTTATTTTAATTAAAGATTTTTATATATATGGAATTGATTCCATAATTAATTAAAATAAAGGAGTTTATTTTGATTAAAATTTTGATAAAAATAAAATAGTTTATTTTATTCAAAATAGGATAAATTAAAATAAAATAGTTTTATTTTGATTTAAATTTGGATTAAAATAAAGGAGTTTATTTTAATTCAAAATTAGATTTTATACTAACTAAATTTGCCCATTAAATGATATCAATATATATATTAAATGTTTATTATTCATAAGATGAATGTTATTTATCGATGCATATGGTGATGTGTATGATAATAAATGGGATTGATTATGACTATCACCAAATATGATTGATTTTATTTTAGTTGAATGCATGAATGTATGGGTTTTATTAAATGGGGTCTCACAGATTGCCTTCTCTAATTTTTCTTAATATAAATTCTATCTCCTCCTATGTATTTCCCTCGATCACGATCAAGGTTTCTATTTATTTTAAAATAATTTTGTAATAGAATAGTTAGAATTAATTTTGAAGAATTAGAGATCAAGGAGCAAGGAGCAAGGAGCGCCAAAGACCCATTGTAAATGGAGCCCGGTTTAAATGTAATAGTTATATTTAAATATTATTTTTCGCACCCCTAGGGAGTTTGACCTTTTGTTCACTTGGTGGCTCTAGTGAACCAAACTAGAATAAAAGTCCATAATCAATCCGTAGAATATAGTATTCTATATGTTCATGCTTATACTATATATATATATATATATTATAAAACATGCTTCGCATGTTTATTAATACGACGCTTATTTTATATATATATATGTGTACGCCGCTAAAACAAGATGAGACAAATTAATAACAAACCCTCAATTTTTTTATATTAAGTCCTAAGCGCTCAAAGATATTTGGAATATCGAACGTCGCTTTCTAGCATGATAAAATTAATAGAGTATTAAATATTTAATATGAGTTTGTTGTGTCACCACAAGGCAAGTATTAAGTATTTAAGATGTTAATTTATCACATTTGATGCTTATAAAGAAAATTGAACAATATTGTTTTGTTGTGTCACCACAAGGATGATATTTTTCTTTTTGAATATATGGAGTGCTAGGTTTGACTTAACTTAGATAATTTTGATTCTGATGTGCCACCACTGATCAAAATAATGTAAGAGGCAAAATACAAGGAGTCAGATAGTTGATGTAATTGATAAAAGTTGTTCACCTATTTATTTATATATAGTTTGTCAGGTCACCACAAGGCTATATACATTTGAAATGGGATCCTTATTCTCACTAGCAAATCTTTAATTAGATTTTGCCAACTATATATATTGAGGGTAATATAGTTTGAAGAAAATAGTGGGAGATACCAATTTAAAACAAGACCTAATTTATTTTGGTAATTAATAAAAGAATGTATGTTAAAATGTTGTTAATTACAAATTCATTTACTGTAATTTTACAATGTCTAAAATTACTATCACTACGAAGCATATTAGATGCTAAATTAACTGCAATCAATTAAATGGATTGGTTAAGGAATTTGAGAATAGTTCTCATATTTAAAAAGCTATCTTATGTCCTTAATACGCCTATCCTCGCAGAATGGTTGCGCATAATGCCTCGAGGAAGACATTGCTACTTTTAGAAAGTGGCAAGATGATGCACAACTGGCTCAATGCATCATGCTCGCATCTCCACGAAAGTAACGAGCTTCAAATACAAGATGAAACTATGGATGTTTCTACTATATTCCCGCACATCAAGTAGTTGATGGTGAGGAAAGTAGGACCGATAGATATCGACATCTAAGGAGCTCTTCCGATCTTGAATGGCCAATGACACTACAAAGATGCATAAAAAGTCCTTAACATAATCAATTTGATTGATCAATTAGACAATGGATTTTATCATGGATGGAGAGTTGAGCCAAGATTTGATCTTGCACTCACTCCCTACTCCTTTCACAATTGTTGTGAATTTTTCATATAAATGCTAGATATCGCCTTCATTGATTTGCTTAACATGTTGAAAAATGATGAGAGTCACTTTCCAACCAAGAAAGACCATGTCTTACATCGGTAGGGGCCAAAGGATCTTCCGAAAAGAAGAACGATTCAAAGAAGGTATATAGAAAGGCAAAAACAAAGGATAATAAGAACAAAACTCGATACTGATAAAGAAAGGAGTTTGCTTCCACCGCAATAAGCCCGACACCGAAAGAAATCATGCGAGAAGCATCTTGCAGAGGCTAACCAAAGAAGCTTAGTGAAGTTTCTTATAATACGCTTTTGTTCATGATTGAAATAAATTTTTCTTTAAGTCAAGGTTCTACTTGGGTATTGATACCGACTTTGGTTATCATAAATAGAGATTTATGAAGGACCAAGGTAAGTAGAAAGCTAAACAAATATAAGTAATCCTATGTAATGGAAATGTAGCAAAGGTTGCCATATTAGCCATAGAAACTTATAGTTTAGCAATGCCTACGGCAAAATCTATTAAGTCAATAAGTTGTATCAGATTCCATTTCTTGTTAAAAATATTATTTCCATTTTATTGTTGGACAATGAAATCTTTGGTATTATAATTAAGAACAATTGTTGTTCTATTTATAATAATAATGTTTTGATAGAATCGAATATTACTTAATGAATTTTGTATACTGACTTACGTGAAAATATATTTTGTATATTGAACAAACTAGTATAAGAAAAGGAGATGATCATTCAAAGAGTCGAATGTATGTATTTGTTGAATACAAGTGTGAATTATTTGAAAGGTTCAAAGAATTCGTATGAAATAAATTGGCAAAGTATTAAGATTCTTTGATTAGATCAAGGAATAAATACTCAGTGCAATAAGTTTTAGATCATCTCAAATGGTTTTCACAAATGGACGCCTCCCGATATGCAATAATTGATCGATGTATCTAAAAGGAAAAATCGTACCTTGTTGGACATGGTAAGTGCGGTCCATAATGATTTTACCGACATTTCAAAGATCCTCTGTGGTCATGTCCTAGAAATGGTCGATATATCTACAAAATGGTAACCTTAAAATCCTACCCCAAGACTCCATAAAAGTTATGGATAAGGAGGATTCCTAATCTTAAGTATGTTAAGATAAGGGTTGTCCAACTTATGTGAAAAGGTTTCAAAAGATAAGCTTGGGACAAGATTTGACAAGTGTAGATTTATGGGACATCCTAAAGTAAGTTTAGGTATATGCCTATAATCCTACTTAGCAAAAGGTGTTTGTTACGAAACACGCCGCCTTCTAAGATAAAGGTGTTTATCATTGAAGGGCTAGTGGGAGGATAATAGATCTTGAAGAGTTCAAGAACCACAAAACACTATAAGTCAAATAAGAGGAACTCAGAGATAGACCTCCATTGTACCACAAACCGAATCAGAAGTCCGAATAGTATCAAGATACCTAGGAGGTATGGATTCATCATGGATGATGATGATGAGGTACGATCATAGAAGATGATGATCCAGAGTTACATTCGATGAGGTAAGACTTCTAGTGTGTACAAAAGGGTCAAGTGGGAGCGCCGTGACATTCCTAATATTATATGTCGATATACTACTTGATAAGGAATGACATACTAATGCTACAATCAAGAATGATAAAGTTGTTCAAAACATTCCTCCATGAATGGTTTGGGACGAGTATCTTAATTGGGAGGATAAAATCTATATAGATAGATACAAGAGGATGCTCGACTTAACCCAAGGAACGATATTCATTTGATGCTAAAGTCGCTTAGCATGGCAAACTCCAAGAGATGTCTCATGTTGATGAGCTATGGAGTGTATCTCTTAATAGTCCCCATGCACTCTCGAAAAGAGAGAGATCGCATGAGTGACTATCATGTATGCAATGAAATATACGAGACCGATGTCGATCACCATATTCGGGAGAAGTTCACTATGAATCGTTGAAAAACATCTTAAAGTTCTTAACCAAAGACTAAGGATGTGATCATATTCATGGTGGGTCCGAATTAAAACTAGAGGGCTTAACAGACTCAAGTTTTTCGAATGCACTCAAGACGATCGAAAATCCACTTTAAGGTAAAGTGTTACCTCAATAAAGGTGCAAAGTGAATCGAAAGGTTCCAAACAAAGAAAGAGTTGTTGGTTTAGTGATAAAGACAAAGTATATAGCTATAAATGAAGTCGCAAGTTGATTGTTTGGATTAAAAGTTCATTACGTAACTAGGAATAGTTCCTAAGTCTCATCTTGGATCTAAATATGTGTCAGTGGCACTTTCATTTGATTATAAGAATCATCAAAAGATGGGAAATCACTATAGAGATGGTGGACTCTCAAGAACAACATTACATATCCATTAACTAAAGCTTATCCAATGTGGGATAATCGCTACTTGTAGAGAAGAAGAGTATAAGATACCAATGGTGATCGGCTTTAGTGCAAGTGGGAGATTGAAAGTAATATGCACACAAGCCAATCATGTTTGATGATAAAGCATATACTTTAGTAATAATCTTATTCATTTATTAATAAAAAGTATTAATTTATTAAAGGCTTTTAATTATTTACACGATGTCGCTTTTATTATATGTGATAAACCCATAGTTTTAAGCAATGCTTTTAGAATAATGATGATGATCATTCTAATGAGATCTAAATTCTTAGAAAGCTTAAAACTAAAATAGTTCCCAATCGTTGATTACTAAATCGGGGATTAGTGAATCCTGATAGATTGGTACATACGCTGCTCATCATCGATGAGGATGATCGATCTCATGATCATTTGTGTGGAGACACTAAAGCAAGTATGTAGGTGCTTATTAGAGAATAAGTTCACTGAACGTGGCTCGCTAAGGAATACCTAATGGAGTTTTATTTACCGTCAATAGGAATTCTCAGAGTGATAGTAGTACAAGTAATCCTTGACTTGAGATCATCATAAGATCTTGTGTATGATGAGTTATACTTTGACTTATTCCTTAAGACCCTTAGGTATATCAAAGGGTATGCTTGGGTATAATAAGTCAGTATATGGAGATAATGTATGATCAATAAAGAATCTACCACTTCTAATAAAAGAAGAGAAATGTCCTATGTGATTCGATAAATGACAACCCAAAGAGTCCTTGGGTTAAGGCGTAATGAAATTAGAAAGGAGTTTCTAATTTGCATTATTTGAGTTATGCATTTAAGAATCGAAATACATATAATTAAATAAAATAAGACTCGACAAAGAATTCCATGCCTTATATTTAATCGGGACATTTTATGGTGGAAGGATTGAATTGTACGGTAACTATTTACTCAAAGGTTCTTTTATGATTAATGTTGAAATCTATATTATCCGGAAAGTCGCTGATCGCTAGGAGGCTTATCCCTATCAGAGATAAATATTATTTATTTAAATAAATTAATTGTTTAATTTATTTATTTAAATAAGATTAGAATTGTTCTAATTGATTTATTCACAACCTGCTTAATATGGAGAACCTAAAGGGTCACACCATAAAAGGAAGAATAATTATTTAAGAAGTTAATGGCATAATCGTAATAATATAAAGTTATGTATATTTAATTTAATCTATGGTGATAGAATAAATTAAATAGCTTAATATTTATTATTTAATATTTTAGAAATATTAAATATAAATTAATAAGAGGAGTCTTATTAATATTATTACAATTATTATTATTTTAATTTCTAAAAGAGTTTAGGAATTAATTTAATATAAGTACTCTCATTTATTCCTAATAAGATTAGGAGGTTAAATTAATTAAAAGAGTTTAATTAATTATCCCTAATAAGATTAGGGAGCTTAATTAATTAAAAGAATTTAATTAATTAAATAAAACCCAATTCCTTAATTGTTAAGGTGGGTTGCCCACATCTATAATAAGAGGAGTCTTATTATGGGTGAAGGGGTTGTTGACTTTTACAACGCATAATAATTCCAATTTGTTGGAGAGTACCCTTTTCTATGAGATGAAAAACTAGGGTTTGAGCCAAATACACCATCTTCTTGAATTCTTTATTTTTCTTGGTGGATCACCCCTGAGGCCAAACATATGGGTGGCTAATGTTGATCAAAGGAAGGAACAAAACCCTAGGATTCAAGTTGAACGCGAAAAGGATTTGGAGGTGAACTTGTACCGAGGAAGCTCGATCTTCAAGGGTATGATTTTATTCTTTATCTTTTCGCTTAATTAATAATTATGCATAAAGGGTGATCCGCATATGGTTTGTAAAATTTTTTTTAAACTCGATTTTACTCGCTCGCTTAATTTTTGCAATTTGATTAAGTTCATGAATATTACAAACCTAACAAAAAAGAAGGTACAACTAAACTTGAGGAGGGCGGGGAGCTTCATTGCCTAAGATAGAATAGTTGGGAACAGTTGGAAGTTTGACTATAAAACTTTGTAAAGGCTTCTCCGCATGTTGAAGGAGTTTTTTTTTTTTATCGATAGTAATAGGATCTCAAGTCCCGGAGAGGAGCTTGAGATCGACGTGTGACATACCCGGATGTATGTTGTGAACTGAGACAATCTCAGTATCATTGTGTGATTGATTTTTACCGCTTGCATATTATTTTCTAACACCGCAAATTAATTATACAAAAAATCAAAAAGGCCTAAGATAATTTTTTAATCTGTAATAATCTATTCAACCCCCCTTCTAGATTATTATTGGACTTTCAAAATAAAACCACCAATGCGAATTAATACAATCTTTGTGTCACTATTAACACAAGATCCCCATTAGTTACACAATTAGTACTTTTATTAAAATAAAGATTAACATTAAGCATAACAGGTATGAATAGAGTTTACATAAGTGGTAATTGATTAAACTCATTCATATGGTCCAAAACATTACCGCATTGTTTGCTCATAAGTTCTCAAGTGTGCACCATAAAGAGAATAAAGAAACCATAAACATAATGTGAAGTTCAAAACAACGAGCTCAAAATTGTTGTCTTACATCAAAATAACTTACTAATTAAGACTACCGCTTAAACCCATGCTTAAACATGCTCTAAAAGAGCTTGGGTGGTAAGCCTTTAAGTAGTGGATCCGCTTAACATATCATGCGCGCAAATATATTTAATGACAACGTTTTGATCTTCAACTCTTTCCTTGACAAATAAGTACTTAGTGTCGAGGTATAGTCCAGCACCACTCGAAATGGTGTTGTTGGACAAACTAACATTAGAATTATTATCACAAAATACTTTCAATGGCCTTGAAATGGAATCTACAACCTTAAGTCCTGAAAAAGATTCCTTAATAATATGGTGTGACAAGTAGCATGATAACAAGCCACATATTCTGCCATCATCATGGAAGTGGTAGTTAACTCCTGCTTATGAGTTCTCCACGAAATAAGGCCTTTTTAAAGCATAAAGATGTACCCTGGTGTAGATTTCTTTTTCGTCTTTACACTTAACAAAATCAGAATCAGAATAACCAACAACTTCAAGGTTAATTATTTTTCTAAATGTAAGTATAATATCCTTAGTACCCTGTAAGTAGCGTACATAAGACTCCCAACCAGAGAAGTATAGGGAATAAGATTTATTTGGTCACGTTCAAGGTTGTTCTTAGGACATTGACATATGAGCCAAATTTGTCACCCTTAACAATAAATGAAGCGATGTAGGGGAGCAATTTTGCATGTTGTATTTGTTAAGAACTTTGTCAATATAAGATCTTTGGGACAATCCTAATATCCCGCGAGACCTATCTCGATGAATTTCAATACCTATAACATAAGAGGTTTCACCGAGATCCTTCATTTCAAAATTTCCAAAAAGGAAACGTTTGGTCTCATGCAACATGTCTAAGTTATTACTTGCAAGTAGTATATTATCAACATACAAAACAAGAATAACAAATTTACTCCCACTGACCTTCAAGTATATACATTGATCCACTATATTTTTTTTAAAATCAAAATTACTTATCACCTCGTGAAACATAAGATACCATTGTTGAGAAGCCTGTTTTAACCCATATATGGACTTCTTAAGTCTACATACCATATGTTCCTTGCCTTTAACCAAAAAACCTTCTGGTTGTGTCATATAGACATTCTCATGCAAGTTACCATTAAAAAATGCAGCTTTAACATCCATCTGATGTAACTCTAAATCATAATGAGCTACTAAAGTCATGACTATTCTAAATGAATCTTTCCTAGATACTGGAGAGAAAGTTTCATTATAATCCACACCTTCCTTTTGAGTGAAACCCTTAGCAACCAATCGAGCTTTATTCCTTTCAACGTTCCC
The DNA here is from genome assembly GCA_020205615.1 of Panax quinquefolius. NCBI lineage: Eukaryota > Viridiplantae > Streptophyta > Magnoliopsida > Apiales > Araliaceae > Panax > Panax quinquefolius. The sequence continues at coordinate 46,636,124 of CM035172.1, read as the reverse complement.
TTTAGGATCTAATTTGGTCTTATAGACCCACTTGCAACCAACAGATTTAAAACCTTTTGATAATTCTTCAAGATCCCAAACGTTATTAAGCTCCATTGATTTCAACTCATCATTCATGGCTTCAAGCCATTGAGTTGATTGAGCACTCATAATGGCCTCTTTATAGAAGATAGGATCACTAATCTTACTTGAATCATAGTCAATCTCATTAAGATATATAGGTTATAAAATCATCAAAATTAATAGGCTTTCTAGGTCTTTCAGACCTACGTAAAGGCTGCACAATTTCAAGAATATGATTTTCAATAATGTGGGGTTCAACATTAGGTGGTGGCTCAGCTATCTCAGGGGCATCATTCGCCTCAATAGGAGGTTGTTCTGCCTCACCCTCTTGAATTACAGGATTAGAAACATAAAACTTGTTTTCTTCAAGATCAATTTTTCTAAGCTCACCACTCCCACTTAAATCACCATTATCTAAAACTCTGCATGCCTAGTCTCAACAATTCTAGTGGTATGTGAGGGACAGTAAAATTGAAAACCCTTAGATCTCTCAGGATATCCAATAAATGGCAACTAATGATTTTAGAGTCAAGTTTCTTTATTTGTGGATTAAAAAACTTAGCCTCTACCGACAAATTTAACACCCTCGTAAGTATTTTAAACTAGGTTTCCTACCGTCCAAATTTCATAAGGAGTGTTAGGAAATATTTGCTAGAAACCCTTTAAAATAAAATATAAATAAATGCTTTAATGCCTCACCCACAAAAAACACAAGTAAGCTAGAATTGCATAACATACTACTACCATTACATTATTTACATAAGTATTACCGGGCATTGATAATCGAGTGATGTGATTCCATTTTCTTGACAAAATAAGGCAAATGGGCCATGACCATGACAAAATTTGACGGAGTGTTTTACCATAATACTCTCCGCTTTTATCCGATCTCACTACTTTAATTTTTTTAGTTAAGTTGATTTTCAACTTCACTTTGAAAAACTTTAAACATATTTAGTGATTCAGATTTTTTATTAATCAGGTAGCCATAAGTATAATGAGAATAGTCATCAATAAACGTAATGAAAGATTTGTGTCCACCGATTCCTGGAGAAAATGGTCCACATATATCGGTGTGAATCGCCTCAAGAAGTGCACTACTTACTTATTGCTTCCTTTCTTATTACCTTTCACAAATTTTCCTTTTATTCATTCAATACAATGGTCAAGATCGAAAAAATCTAGTGAATGAAGAATTCCATCCTTTATAAGACGTTGTATTATGTCTTTTGAAATATGGCCTAAGCGTTAATGCCACTATTTTGAACAATTCTCATTATCTAGTTTTTCTCTTATTTTCACTTTTAGAGGTACTTTTTGTCACATTCATTGTTAACAAGGATTCGTAAAAATACATTATCCAAATTTATCTTATAGAGGTTTCCCTCTAAAGATCCGTAACCAATAACATGAGAGCAATGATAAATAATTATTTTATTATTCCCAAACTTAAACGAAAAATCCATCAACGCTAAGTTTAGATACGTAAATTAAATTACGTGTCATCATATCGGGAACATAAAGAGTATCATATAAATACAAGATGAAACCACTCTCCAAAACTAAAAGAAGAGTTCCTAATGCTTCAACTTGTATAGACTCTCCATTGCCAACTTTAATGGTTTTTTCCCCCTTTTAGAGTGTCTTCTTTAAAAAAGAATCCATGCAATGAATTAGTAATGTGAACCATAGCACTAGTGTCAAGCCACCATGTATTAGAAGGAACATCAATTAGAAAGGATTCATAAGTTACATAATTGAAGGACGATATACCTTTCTTTTCAAGTCATTCTCTTAATTTAGGGCATTCTTTCTGAATATGTCATTGCTTCTTACAGAAGTGACATTTAGGACATGCCTCAGAGTTGTTACCTGAATGATTTGCCTTATTTGTTTTGGTAGAAATTGGTTTATCCTTATTCTTAAAACCTTTGCCATTTTTATAAGCTTTCTTCTTATAGGATCCAGTGGTAGTCAAATGAGCAACATTAGGTTTTTCAACTTTAAGCCTTTCTTCATCTTGGACGCACATCGAGATTAACTTGCTCATCTTCTACTTTTTCTTTCCACGTGTTATAATTGATCTTAAATGGATCAAACTTTGCAGGAAGATAAGTCATAATGAAGTGAATAAGAAAACCCTCAAAATTCCTCATGTCCATACCCTTTAATTTAAAAGTCATATCGTTCATCATCATAATGTGCTCGCGCACCCCACTAACCCATCATACCTGCTAATAAGCATTTTCAAAATAAGGGTACTTGCATGTTTTTTTAGAAGAACCCTTAAATTGTTACTCGACTGAAGTTAAGTACTCTTTAACATTCTCAAAGTCAGGAATGACTCCTCGAATGGCTGTCGTGATTGAGTTTTTTCATAATCATAAGGGACATGCAGTTGGATCGCTCCCACTTTCATAAATAACCTTTTGCTCAATTAATTGAGCTAGTAGTTGTAAGTGGAGCAGGATGATCCACTCGTAATGCATAGTCCAAAACCATAGTGCTGAGAACAATTTTTACTTACACTTTTCAAGCAGTAAAATTAGTTTCATTAAAGATTTCAATTCCAGAGAGATACCCAGAAATACTAGTTAGAGTCAATGTCGAAACATAATCAAGCTCATAAACATGCTTACAAAATACTAAAAGAAATCCACAATGTACAACAATAATTAATAATTAATCATAATAAAAAACCAACTGTAGGGCAAGCAGTTAATTAGTTAAATAAAATCTATTTACAACACCCAAAAATAGATTTTAATGAGATGTTGGTGCATAATTATTAATTTTTCGTTGGTCCAATTAATAATATACTAATAACATCCTCATAAAATAATGCAAAACATATTTATCCACGCATTACCGTTGGGCAGAAACGAAATAAACATGTTACTTAATTATGCAATAAAATTCCATTTAATAAATTTTTAATTCTAATATTTTCGTTGGGTAAAATTAAAATCTTTATTTATTAAATGTAACATTATGTGACTTTTCTTAATCTTTAATTGTTTCAATTAATAATCCTCCGTTAATGATTATTAATTTTAATAATAAAAGAGTCACGTACATATAAATTATTATGATCAAACTCAATTTTCTTTAAACAACATATTAATCAAGTTTGAAAATTAACATTATTTAGAATTTACATGTAACAACTTAAAAGCCCTAATAATACATCACATCATGTTCTAATATCTTAAATTAAAATATATAATTATGAACATGAATTGATTATAAAATAATCACGTTAATTTTAACATGAATACATGAGGGCATAAAAATATCATAATATTATCCCCACATAATAAATAATAACAGGAGAACATATATGAATTGAGATCATATTATATATAATATGATAAAATCAGTATATATATATATATATATTAATGTTATATATATATAATCTTTAAAAAAAATGCAACTAGTAATTGATTACTAAGTAAGTCAAGATGCATCACAAAATTGATTACTGAAGTAATTAGCTATACACATAATTGATTACTAAGTGAGTCAAAGACGCATCACAATACATTATGTAGTACTTTATCACATAGTGAAGAAGGAGAATAAACGCATAACAAAACCTGAATCAGTTTTTTCTTACTTTCGAAAACTTCTTTTCCATGACAACAGAATAATGAATTGAAACAAGTTGAATTGCTTTTCAACATATACCGAACAAAGTCACTTTTCGAAAAAATTAGTTCTTTTCGGAAATACAATAACATATAGAATAGTTTTGTATTATACCAATAAAGAGATTATGCAGAATTAAAAATTCTAGCATAACATTATAATTAATTTATTCTATACAATAATGTAACCATAGCTCTGATACCAGATGTTGAATAAATTATACAGGAATGTGTTATTGCATAGAATAAAATAAAATCAATAATCATAATAATAAGTACTTACATAAATTGAGAGAAGTCATCTCGTATGTATCACGCTTTCGCTGCGCTTAAGGGTGAAGGTCTTCAATTGTCTCTCTCAATCTTAGGATGGATGTATAGGTGTGTATAAAGTTCTTGAGACGACAATTGGGACCAAACCCTAACTATTTTATTTATAGAATAGCTAAGGGTCAAAATCGTCCATCAAAATTATGAAACCCTAGGGCCCATCACTACAACAAAAAGGGTTATTTCTAACGGAATATTCCGTCGGAAATAAGCATATTCCGTCGAGGTTTATATTATTTCCGACGGAATGTTCGGTCGAAAAATTCGGTCGTATATAAGCAGGTCGAAATTAAGTCCGTCGACATTTCGGTCGGGGATACTTAACCTCGACGGACTTATCATCGACTGAATATTCAGTCGAGGGTACTATATGTCCGAATTTAAAATATTCTATCGATAGTATTCGATTTCATAATCATGATGACGTGTTAGAATTCCAAAAATAGGAAGTTCTTATTTACGACGAATTAAAATCGATAATAGTAATATTCCGTCGAGAATAATGATTATTTTTTTAATATTTAATTTGTTTTTGCAATATCTAGGATTTAACCCACATCTTGTACCTGTACTTGTATTCCAACATCACATACCCATACACAAGCTAACAATATATCCTCCAACAACACATACACATACACAAGCTAACAATATAACCAATAACACGAATTACAATTACCAAGGCCGACAATATGTAAAAAACCAACTAAATGATAAGTAAAAAGGTCAAAAACATCTCATTAATCTAAACTAATGTATATCAAACATCTAATTAAGCTAAATTAAACTAAATGCCAAGGTTTAAACTACATAAATACATCAAAAATAATGTAAACTACAAATTAAATGAATGTAAACTAAGTAAAACTAGTAGAGCCCCTGGTATGAGGAGGATCATCTGGGCAAGGTCGACGCTTTTTAGAGTATGAAAATCGCCACCATCGCTATCCCGCCGTTCATCGGTTAAACTCGTCACCTGTTGATATAATATAATGCAACTCATTAGTCCATATATATGATTCATTAAAGATAACTAAATGAAAATTAAATTACATGCGAGAATATATATTTGAATTTAAAACAAATAGTATACTGAGCAATCGAGGTTGACTCAACATCGGCCAAACGCGCGTCCTCGACTAAGGTAACCACCATCCGAACAATCTCAATGCGTCGCGTATCGCGCCCACTTTCGAGGGATACCAGTACTTCTCGGAGGTGGCACGGTACCGCAACGCCTGCGCTTGTTCGATGGAGGCGAGAACTACCGGAAGGTCTCGACGATGGAACAATGGATCGGTCTCAAACCTCTCCGACACCGCAGCAGCCATAACATCACTGGAACAAAGCATCGCCTAAGCCGGTACCAGATGTGATGGTCCCACAGAGGCTCTCGGGACGCAGACGCCATGGCTGAGCCTACACAAAAATAAATATAACATGAATAATATGGCAAATTTTCTTTATTCATAAGCAAGAAATAAACTAAAAATATTATACCTCCTGGCAGTGTATAAGCTAGTATCCTCGGTAACCCTAGCACTCGATACCGCCCGCTAGTACTAGTGGGAGTATCCTGAGACGCGACCCAGAGAGCCGTCTCCTCGTCCTGAGATAAACTAATCTCGGGCGGAGGGATGATGGAATCTAACGTCTCAGCATCGCCCCTAGCAGCCTGCAACTCCGCTATACGCTGGCTGCGGATCTTCTCAAACCGCTCACTGTAATTTGATATATGTACATGTGAGTTATTTTATTATAGTAAATGTATTACCCATATAGCTAGTGCTGCTGGAGACATCGTCGACCCCGAAGTAGAGCCCTTCGGCGTATGGACTCTATCCCAGAACTCCATTATAGTAGGAGGTCGGCCCAAGCTACTCTGCATGGCCTAAATCATATACATTAAATAATATCAACTTAAATTACGTAATGTTGCAGTTTAATATTAAACTAAACTAAAGATAAATACATACCCCTTTAACCTCCTAAAACGCCTGCGAGTCAGAAGTATGTACAACTCACAGCTTGCCTCGATTCTTCTTCATCTGCTCTGACTTGGTCTTGAACGCAGCATCATCCCAGTACGAACACATCGCAGCCCATGTTGGATCTCGATCATCGTCGACGGATGATCTCAAGAAAGTAGTCCCGGCGATTCTTCTATCGCCTGGGACGCCTCCTCGTCGCATCTCGTCTGACCAACCGACATAATTCTTCTTCGATGTGGGCAATGATAATGGCGTCATCATCCGCCTCAGTGATGCCGGTCTCGTATATATAATATCTCTATCAAACAGACATAACATACATCTTATTAATTTTTTGAACAATATGTAAATAACATGAACCTTGATTTAATATACGTAATTCGACTTACATGAAACTCCCGCACCACTGTCACCATGAAGCCGCATCATCGTAAGCGCGAATCTTGGCTAAATCGCATCTGACCCGATGGGGAGATGCGCCAGAGCGGATGGCATGTCTGATCGCATTTAGCGATAGGATCCATAATACTAGAATACAAAATTTATTAAGAACATTTTAATTGATATCATCGCGATTGAACATATATAAGTGATAGTTGAAACCTACACAGACGAGCCGACATCAACTGGAACGACGTCGAGTATCTTAGCCATGGACGTCTGTCGATCGAGGTTAGGCCCTCGCTGACGTCGACGTCAAGCATCTGTATGTTTAATATAGTTATGACATTGTCAATGAATGTATAATATAGTTATGAAAAACATGTTACTAATGCGCTAATTAGAAATTAACTCACTAGCATCTGAAGACGACCCGCCCTGGGAGCCGTCGCCCGATCCGAAGCGGCCGCCACCACGACCACCTCCACCGCTATGTCGAGGCATAGCTGTACTACTGAAAGCACGTTTCTACTATTTTCAAAATTTTAGCAGCACCTCCCCATGGTCTCCAAGTACACGAAATAGACCAAGAAAACTTAGTCTAAGTATACACTTGGAGAACATGTAGAGACACCAGCTGAAAGTTCCTCAAAATTTATAAAAACGCACCTTGTGCATTGGCACCGACCTAAGTGAGAGACATAACATCCAGTAACAGTCCCAAACTGGGGACTATTCGACATTCACTCCTAATGAGTGAACGTCGAACGGGTTTCTAAGTTTACACCTCCAAAGCATGTATGTTGAATTTAGACTTATTAAGTACATTTTATTTAACTAAGTAAATGCTACTCAGTTTAATTGTATTTATTTTGTATTATATTATTTTTAATTAAATTAAGTCCATTTTTTATTGAATTTAGATTAAAGTTAAATTTATTTTGATTTTATTTAACTAAGTAAGTGCTACTCAGTTTAATTGTATTTATTTTGTATTATATTATTTTTAATTAAATTAAGTCCATTTTTTTATTGAATTGAATTTAATTTAATTTGTATTATCTTAAATTAAATCATATATTTATTTTATTTTATTTTCAATAAAATTATTTATTTTATTTTAATTATATTTAATTTATTTTATTTTATTATTTTACTTTATTTTAAATTATTTTATTTTATTTTATTTTACTTTATTTTAATTTATTTTAAATCAAATTTGTTTTTTTATTTTATTTAATTTAATATAATTTAATTTATTATTATTTTATTTTATTTTATTTTGTATTATATTATATTATCAAATTTTTAAAATTTATTTTATTTAATAAACTAAATTAAATTAAATTTATTTCATTTTATTTTATTTTATTTTAGTAGTAAAAAAACTAAGTAAATGCTACTTAGTTTATATTTTAATATTGGAAAACTAATTACATAATAAATAAATATACTTGCAGGGCCCATAAATTTTGCAATTGCATAATTCTGACAACAATTCCGTCAGAAATTCCGTCGGAAATATCAAATATACCAACAATTAACATAAGGCAAACAATCCTATAATCAATATAAGGCAGACAGTCCTATAATCAATGGCAAAATCAATTATACCAACAATTGAGTAAATTAACCTAAAATTGATAAGATAGTCCAATAATTAACCAACAACCAACAATCTGCAATTCAGTTCATGGCAACAAAATAGACCAAATTATATCTTTAAAAAAAATAGAAAGCAACAACTATATACTACAAAGACCTTTGGGAGAGGAACAATTATATGTTAGACCAACAACCAAATTTAGACCAATTTCATACTTTTAGTAACAATATATATGTATATATATATATATATATATATATATTCACAAAGTAATCCCATATAAAATTATACCAACAATTATATGCTAGCAAAAAAATAGAGAAGCAAATGGGTAGGAGAAACTACTAACCACCCAGGGAGGAGGAGAAGGAGTCATTTGGACGGAAGAGAAGGAGTTCTTAGGAGGGGAAAAAGGTCAGCCGAAAAGGAGAAGTTGTAAGACCCCACTTTTATAAATAAAGATGAATTTTTCTATAAATATTATTTTTGAATATTATGGAATAAATTTGATATAATGTTATAGTTATGGGTAATATTTATAAATTTTGCAAAAGTATGCAAGTTGTTATAAAATATTCGTTTGGTCCGGGGAATATTCTTTTTGTTAGGAATATTAAATACTAATGGCTCAATCATTGGTGGACCCCTAATGCAATTATTATTAGCCGGATTGAGAAAACGACAAAAATATTTTATAAAAATAACTACGGAAGTTTTACCGTTGATCATTGTTGAACTACTCTTGGTAGTAAAAGTACGATGTACGTGTGGATGCGTAGTAGCATTGCGGTATTGATTATTGATGCTTATGTGAGAAGTCACTCAGTTTGATTCCATTATTGTCGATTAATAATATGAATTATTATAGCGATAATGACGTTTTGTTTTATTCAGTATTATTAATGTAATAAAATGAAACATCTTTTTATATAAAATGCGAAATACTTTATTAAAGTTATTTTATAAATAAAATATATTATATTTTATTATGCATAGTGTTGCATAGTGTTTTGCATAGTGTTTGCATAGTAAAATGTTTTTATATAAATAGAATATATTATATTTTATTTAAAAGATTTTGCTTTAAATATGGATAATCAGTTAAAGTAAATCAATCGGACCGCTTCATGGATTAGTTACTATGCATTCCATTTTCCTATAAATAGAAGCTCATTCCTTCATTATTTTCTTACGAATTCATTGAAACTCTAGAGAGAAAATTATAGAGAGAAGCTATAGAGAAAGTTATAGAAAGAAGAAGAGTATTCTGCTACTTCACTACTTCTATATTCAGTTATTTTACTAGTGAAGGGTGTTATTCTTTCTTCTTGAAGAGAACTTCATTATTCCATTCACTATTATTACATTGGAATAACTTTTAAAAAGTGGCATACCCTATACATAACCTTTTATACGCAGACATACCCTATACTTGGTGAAATCCTTATGTTATTCCATTGCTTATTATTACATTGAATAACTTTGTATCACGCCATTTTACCCTATACTTGGTGACATTCTTCTATTATTCTTGGAACATCACATGCATGTGTTTTACACCGGACTGGTTCCGCTCTTTATTATTATTACGCTGGAACATCCTGTGCATGTGTTTTACACCGGACTGGTTCCGCCTTTATCATTCTGTTGGAATATCCTATCGTGTGTTTTACACCGGATCCGGTTCCATCTTTATTATTCTGTTGGAACATCCATCGGTGTGAATTTCACGACTGGTTCCGTTATTATTATTACATTTGGAATAACTCATCATGCGGCAATCTGCATGCGTGGTGATTTCTTTTGTTAATCCATTCTTTATTATACCCAGTTGGTTAAAACTTTGACTTCTATACTCCATGAAATTAGTGGAATATCCTTGACATTTAAGCTTCATCCAAATCCTTTCATGGAAATATTCTTCTCAAAGATTCTTGAATTTTACTCTACAAAGCAAGATCATGTTGTGAGTTTGACGTTAATAATTTCGGATAAAATAATTCTTGAACTTGTTTTATTGAATTCTTATATCATTGTCATCATCCTCATGTTTATATTTTTTTTTTAAAGTCATCTACATGGCACAGTAGAGCATGGATGGACTTGGTATGATTATGACCGTGGATTATTCGATTGTAATCATGGCCGTAATGTTACAAATGATGTGGTAAAAATCCTCGATGGTCAGTAGTGCATTGATGGACAGTTGTTGGCATGATCATGACCATTAATGAATACACAACTATTCTTGGCCCGTAGTGCAGGAATAATTGTGGTCGTGATACTAAAGAATATCCTTGGCCGTAGTGCAGGGGTGATTCGATGATGTGGATTATTTATTAAAGCTGAGTCTCAGCTATAACAGTGATGAAAAACCTTTTAAATCATAAAAATAGTAGATTTTATTTTCTACTTGACTCTTTTAATGGATTGCATATTCCGCTGCAGTTAAACTGGTTGTCTATTGTATTTTATCAGTTTAACATTGTTGAAGACTATTGATAATTTATTCTGCATTATCTTAGTCATAATATTTCTTCTTGGGCTAGTTGAGCTCACCCTTTCTTTCACCGTTTCTCTTCTTGAAATGAGAATATAGGCGGGACGAGTCGGGAAACGCAGTGATGGTCCTCAAGATAGCATCGATAGTCCTCACTATTACGTGAAATAGTGTGATAATAATTGTAATGAGGACTTTTTGTTTGAGTTTGTATAATATCTAGTAGAGCGATATTTGTATTTAAACTCACGCTTTATATCGTATTATACACGCAGTTATATTAATAAGTTGTATTTGAATTTATGTACCATGTAAGTGGCGACCCAAGATGGGTGGCGATACCTAATTTTGGGGCGTCCATGGAAGGTTACTGGGTCATCATGGGAAGGAGGAGAGGTGGTCATTTGGAGGAGGAGGAGGAGGAGGGAGGAGAGGTGGTCATGGAGGAGGAGGAGGAGAAATGAGGCCGAGAGAAAAATGAGAGATAACAGTGAGGCGGCTGGGAGAAGTGAACTGGTTTTAGGTTTTAAAACCTATTATCGACGGAATTCCGTCGAGGTTAGTTCAGTCGACTTTATAATACTTTCGACGAACTATTCCGTCGAGGATAACTCATATTCCGTCGAGTTTATACTCGCGCTGGCAGAAAAGCTTGGCGCCAAGGAGGATGGCTTAATTCCGACGGATGTGCGTCGAGGATACATTAAAGTCGATGAATTAATATCGACGAAATATTCATTGGTCTTAGATTAAAGTCGACTGAACATATTCCGTCGATCTTAATTCCGTCGGAAATAAACCTTTTTTCTTGTAGTGCATTTTGCCAAATTAATATTAGTAATAATATTTATGGGCCACATAATTAATTACCAAACCCATAAATAAAGTTATTAAATTAATACAATATGTAAGCCCAATAATTACATAAATAGTAAAGGCCACATAAGGAATAAAATATTCTAACAGTTATAAAATTATGTATGTCTAGATTCATAATATTATGGATGTCTTGAGTTTTGAAACTCCCATGAGTTTTGAAACTCCCATGAGTTTTGAAACTCATGACTCTTGAGTTTTGTAACTTCCTAGTAGTATTGATGTTCTTATTTCTATAAATAAGACCATTGTAAAGTGATTGTGGGATATACAAAAATATTATGCAAATACACTCTTTTCTCTAATCATCTTTGATCTTGATTTTAGTTATCTTTTATAATAATTTGATGCTTTTTGAATTTAAAATTGAGATGATTAATTTAAAATTATAAAAAATTAAATTCTACAATGAATAATATTGTGTTGATAGTTTACAATATTTATCATCCTATAAATTAATATTAAAAAAAATCATGTCAATTTTTAGTCTGAATATCTCAAGTTAATTTTAAAAAGTTAATAATAATCTCATATTTTAAAACAAAGAGAGTATTATGTAATTGGCCACTACACAAGTGTAACTTGCTTTAATTTTAGAGTCATGCTATACACTGCGAAAGTTTTCGGCCGAATTATAATTGTGACGTATGAGCATACATGAGATATGTAAAAATTATAAAGGGTTCTATTTTATCATACACTTTCACGTTGGTCGCATGCAATTCAATTTCGACAAATATTTATCGACATGTATATTATTTTTCTTAATTTTAATGTCCCACTATAATTTTAAGAGCTGGTTGTCGCACTCCATTAATTTTAATTCCATGAGTAGGTTTTCACAAATTACACAATAAACTAACATATGTTTCAAGGGTGCTAATATATGCTCATCCTAAATTTATTAGTCCCTTTTTTGGAGGAGGAAAAACTAAATTTATAGTTGCACACCCTAAGTAAGAAAGTGACTAATTTATTCTTAATAAATGAGACATCAATTCACTTAATTCTAATTTGTCCATTTTATCCTTGAACCTATTATGCATAATAGGTACGAGATAAAACATAACTTGATTTTACAATTCTTTATAAAAAAAATAAAGCATAATTGCTCATTTATTTTTATTTTTATAAAAAATAATCTCATATCTTGATGGCAGATAAATAAATAAATAAAATCAACAAACACCTTGTAGCCCTGAATCTTTCTAATGATCTTTAAATTATGAAGTTTTATTTTTGTATTTGTATCCCACAACAAGTATAATACAATGATTTATTGCAGATTTACAATGCTCATTTATCAATTGTCGGTTAGAATTTTTTCTTAGTACTATAATATTTCCTTCTTTGATTACACCATTTTTTAATGTTTGTTTGTTTTTAAGTAATATTGTTTATAAATAACATCAAATTTTAACTATAAAATACTGTGATCGCAAAATAGAAATCTCATGTACTACTCCCTAGTCAAAAGAATATTTATTAATTGGGAAATTCATGCAAGTTCGGAAATTATAACCAACCGAAAATTTGGTCAAACAATGTGGTCATTAAGTCGGTGTGCTTTCTATACCCTTACGAATATTGTGATAAAAATGGTTTTTCTATTCACGTTCTGGCCATTTAAATGAATTATTAATAGTCTCAATTTGTTTGCAATTGAGAAATTACCATTTTCTTTTTTTTTTTTTTCTCTAAAAGTTTGTATCTTTTGATGCTGCACTGTTTTTTTCGACTGAGATATTGGAGAATACTAAAGAATTGTTTATTATTATATGCAACACATGTATAACTTTTTAAATATTAAAGTAAATGTTGGAATGAAATAAAATGCAGTAAGAATTAGAATGATAAGGAGTCTTATTCTTCACGAAGTATAGGCATTTTTAATATTGAAGAGCCAAAGTTAAAAAAGAGATTTTAGTAGATAGGAGATCCCCATATTCTAAAACAATGAAAATTTGATTTGGTTTGTGGGATATGATTTTGATGTAATGAAAAAAATTCGTACTGCAATGAGTATTAATATTTAACGATTATATTGCCCTTTTTACATAATAAATAAAACTATTTTAACATGTTTTGTTTTATAATAACTATTGCATTACATAGCCTCGTGGGTAAACGGGAAGGAGGATGTAATGAAAAACTTAAAAATTGATATAATAACATTACTTAGGTAATGAGTTAATACATGTAATAGTTTTGAATCAAATATAATAAATGTCACCTCAATGTAACAAACTATTATATTAATTTGACGCGAATCAAACACTACCTTAAATAATGAGATATAAAAATACAAATCATTAATTAATGCACAGTACATACAATGGAAATAAAGTTTAAAAAGCATTTACACATTCCAAATTTAATGCCACAAGCTCATAACTGAGAGACCCTGTTGCATCAAAAGAAATCATCACTATCTAGAGCTGCAAATCTTAGGTTCAATATTGTTGACATTTTTTTACTGCATCTGCTATTACTATTTCTTCAACTGTTGCAGCTATCTATATTCACGACCACAAAAATTGCTCTCGCACATTTTTGAAGGTTCAAGTAGTTCAAGCATCTGGATAGCATCCACAATTTAGAAACAAAATTACTGAATGCCTATCATCGCCTCTATGAACTTTATTGTACAGAAACACATAACAATTCCATTACTTTTTTTACCATAGTCAGACCAAGTAAATGTCAATCCACTTAGGCTCTAAAAACCTAAATTTCTGTATACACTAGTAACATTAGAATTAGGGCTAAATACAATTAGCTACATGAAGTATCACTATGATTAGGCCCCCAAAGAATTCGGACTTGAACTTCAGTACATCAAGTGTCTAATTACTATTTCTATTACTACATCTGCTATTAGTATTTCTTCAACTGTTGCAGCTATATTCAATCAGCAAAAAGAATTCTTAGCTATGTTAAAGGCACAATTGATTATGGAGTAAGGTTCAGACAAATTAAGAACTAGTTAGTCTCCGTGGTTATTCTAATAGTGATTGGGTTGGATGTGTTGATGATATGAGAAGCACCTCAGGTTACTGTTTTAGCTTTGGTTTTGAAAATTTTTCATGGTGTTCTAAGAAGCAATAAGTCGTACCTTAATCCACAGCAGGAGCAGAATATGTGGGTGTTGTTGTGGCTGCAAATCAAGCTATTTGGATTAGAAAACTCATGATAGATTTCCATATGGAACAAAAAAAAGGCACACGGATATTTGTGGACAACCAAGCTGCAATTTCAATTGCTAATAATCTAGTGTTCCATGACAAAACAAAACACTTCAAGATAAAGCTTTATTTTCTAAAAGAGGTACAAAGGGAAGGAGAAGTGCAGTTAATCCATTGTTAAACAAAAAATCAAAGTGTTGACATCCTAACGAATGACCTTCCAAAGATCAGATATGAATTCTTGAGGCAGAAACTAGGTGTATGCAGCTCTAGAGTCAATTAGGAGTGTTGACTGGAATGACTCATGAAGCTGAATCAGTTTCATTTAATTTGTTGCTATTCTTTAGGATTATGACCATTTCTTCATCATATTTTTAGGCACTTGGTTGTTATGCTTATCATGTAGCAGATTTTCTGCAAATTCAGTTTTCATTATGTTGTATAAATAGATGGTAAGATGCTCAATAAAATATGTCCTTCAGCAATCCCTAAATTAGCTTTCTCTCATTATCTCTAATTCTTGTTTTCTGAATATCCAACAAACTGGCTTTTTAAATTAATTTTTTTCCACTAATTAATTATGTGGATATTCTAACATGGAACAACCAAGACGGAAAGCTACCGCTAGCAATTGTTAATGGCTGCAAAAGGGAAAAATAATCTTTACTTCACAGTGGTCGTCGTATTTTAAGCAATTAGTCATTGTAGTTTAAAAAAATTCAATTGGCCCACTGTGTTTTTTAAAAATTGTTAATCAAGTCATTCCGTCCAATTTTACTCACGGACGTTAAAAAATTGGACCAATTTTCCTACGTGACTTTTGAAAAAAAAATAACAAAACAAGTTATTTCCTACGTGGCAAGCTAGTCATCCAAATTTCTAATACTTGAAAATTGGAAAAAAAACACATTTACCGTACTGTGTTCGTCGAGTTGTAAGCATTGAGCCATTGTACTTAAAAAAATGCAATTGACTCCACTATGGTTTTAACAAATGCTTAATTGGGCCATTTCGTCAAATTTAGTGGATGTCTGTTTATTTATTTCTTACATAACATTTAAATAATCAAGGAAATGACGTGGAATCAAATAATCAAACACATGTGGATATGGATGCAAATGCTAAAAATGAGATAGAAAATATTTATAATATGTATAATATTAATAAAAATTAATATTATAATGTTTATAATATGTATGTTTTATTTTAAAAATAAAAATAAAATTACTTTTATATTTTAAAATACTTATAAAATTTTTACAAATAATTTTTTTTTATGTTTTATTTTCTTTCTTTTTCTTTACCTAAATATTTATAATATGAATAATATTAAAAAAATTAATATTATAATGTTAATAATATGTATGTTTTATTTTAAAATAAAAATAAAAATACTTTTATGTTTTAAAATACGTATAAAATTTTTAAAAATAAAAATACTTTTATGTTTTATTTTATTTCTTTTTCTTTACCTATTATTTCTCTCTCTTCTCTGAGTTCTTTCTTCATCTGGATTATTTCCTTCAGATTTGGGTTTAATTCCATTACCCATAAATCCTTCATCTCATCATCTTCTCTGATTCTCATAATCAGAGAAGTTTACGTACATTACTTTCTTCTTCTCCAATCTTGTTAGGTTTGTCTGCAAAAGCGCACCAACTGACATAATTTTGGTGTTACGTACCCCGAAGTAGAGAATAATAATCAAAATATTATTCCTCGATCGCTTTAGACGTTTTGACCACCAACAGGTTGTGAGATTCTTCTCAGCCGCTTCCAAAAATCGCGTTAACGCAACGCCTTCTCTGATCAATTTCATACTCATGAGATAAATGGCTGGAAGAGGGTATGTAACGTCTCGGTTCGTAAAAGTATGAGCTAGAAAACTACCGGCTGTCACGCTACATGTTTGGAACCGAACAACCGGAACATCATGTGATGAAGCTACTATTTCTGGCCATTGAAATAAGTCATCACAAATGAGTAGATCTGGTTTCAAAGTGTTTAAGGTGTTGGGGAAGGATAATTTTGACATTTCAAATGCCTTTAGAGGGGTAGAATTGAGATTTGGTGGGAGACCATCGGTGGTGTGGGAGTGAGGAGGAAGTTCAAGTAAGGTTGGAAGATTGAGTTCCACTAGTGTCTAGTTGTATTGACTTGGTGGTATTTTGATGATCATCACCACTAAGCTTTTTCTTTATGGATATGAGATTTATAGGTATAGAGTAGAAGTAAATGAAAATGTTTCCTTTTTAAAGTACAGTGGCTCAATGCTTACAACTCGATGAACACAATGAGGTAATGTGTTTTTTTTTTCAATTTTCAAGTACTAGGAATTTGGCTGACTGGTTTGCCACATAGGAAATAACTTGTTTTATTTTTTTTTTCAAAAGCCACGTAGGAAAATAAGTCCAATTTTTTAACGTCCGTGAGTAAAATTGGACTGAATGGCTTGATTAACAATTTTTAAAAAACACAATGGGCCAATAGAATTTTTTTAAACTACAGTGACTAATTGCTTAAAACACGACGACCACAGTTTGGTAAAGGTGCATATAAAAAAAAAAGGCACACATATATTTGTGGACAACCAAGCTGCAATTTCAATTGCTAATAATCTAGTGTTCCATGACAAAACAAAACACTTCAAGATAAATCTTTATTTTTTAAAAGAGGTACAAAGGGAAGGAGAAGTGCAGTTAATCCATTGTAAAATAAAAAATCAAAGTGTTGACATCCTAACGAAGGCCCTTCCAAAGATTAGATATGAATTCTTGAGGCAGAAACTAGGTGTATGCAGCTCTAGAGTCAATTAGGAGTGTTGACTGAAATGACTCATGAAGCTGAATCAGTTTCATTTAATTTGTTGCTATTCTTTAGGATTATGACCATTTCTTCATCATATTTTTAAGCACTTGGTTGTTATGCTTATCATGTAGCATATTTTCTGTAAATTCAGTTTTCATTATGTTGTATAAATAGATGGTAAGATGCTCAATAAAATATGTCCTTCAGCAATTCCTAAATTAGCTTTCTCTCATTATCTCTAATTCTTGTTTTCTGAATATCTAACAAACTAGCTTTTTAAATTAATTTTTTCCACTAATTAATTATGTGGATATTCTAACATGGAACAACCAAGAGGGAAAGCTATCGCTAGCAATAGTTTATGGCTGCAAAAGGGAAAAAGAATCTTTACTTCACTGTGGTCGTCGTGTTTTAAGCAATTAATTAATTATTGTAGTTTAAAAAAATTCAATTGACCCATTGTGTTTTTTAAAATTTGTTAATCAAGTCATTCCGTCCAATTTTACTCACGGACGTTAAAAAATTGGACCAATTTTCCTACGTGGCTTTTGAAAAAAAATAACCAAACAAGTTATTTCCTACGTGGCAAACCAGTCATCCAAATCTCTAATACTTGAAAATTGGAAAAAAAAAACATATTTACCCTATTGTGTTCGTCGAGTTGTAAGCATTGAACCATTGTACTTTAAAAAATGCAATTGACTCACTATGGTTTTAACAAATGCTTAATTGGGCCATTTCGTCAAATTTAGTGGTTGTCTGTTTATTTATTTCTTACATAACATTTAAATAATCAAGGAAATGACGTGGAATCAAATAATCAAACACATGTGGATATGGATGCAAATGCTAAAATTGAGGTAGAAAATATTTATAATATGTATAATATTAATAAAAATTAATATTATAACGTTTATAATATGTATGTTTTATTTTAAAAATAAAAATAAAAATACTTTTATATTTTAAAATACTTATAAAATTTTTACAAATAAATTTTTTTTATGTTTTATTTTCTTTCTTTTTTTTTACCTAAATATTTATAATATGTATAATATTAAAAAAATTAATATTATAATGTTTATAATATGTATGTTTTATATTAAAAATAAAAATAAAAATACTTTTATGTTTTAAAATACGTATAAAATTTTAAAAATAAAAATACTTTTATGTTTTATTTTCTTTCTTTTTCTTTACCAATTATTTCTCTCTCTTCTTTGAGTTCATTCTTCATCTGGATTATTTCCTTCAGATCTGGGTTTAATTCCATTACCCATAAATCATTCTTCTCATCATATTCTCTGATTCTCATAATCGGAGAAGTTTACGTACCTTACTTTCTTCTTCTCCAATCTTGTTAGGTTTGTCTGAAAAAGCGGACCAACTGACATAATTTTGGTGTTACGTACCCCGAAGTAGAGAATAATAATCAAAATATTATTCCTCGGTCGCTTTAGACGCTTTGACCACCAACAAAGTTTGCAAGATTCTTCTCTTGCTTCAAAAATCAGCGTCAACGCAACGCCTTATCTCGATCAATTTCATACTCATGAAGATAAATGGTTTGGAGAGGGTATGTAACGCCTCTGGTTAAGTAAAAGTATGAAATTAGAAAACTACCTAATTTACACGCTACATGTTTGGAACCGAACAACCGGAACATCATGTGATGAAGCTACTATTTCTGGCCATTGAAATAAGTCATCACAAATGAATAGATCTGGTTTTAAAGTGTTTAAGGTGTTGGGGAAGGATAATTTTGACATTTCAAATTCCTTTAGAAGGGTAGAATTGAGATTTGGTGGGAGACCATCGGTGGTGTGGGAGTGAGGAGGAAGTTCAAGTAAGGTTAGAAGATTGAGTTCCACTAGTGTCTAGTTGTATTGACTTGGTGGTATTTGGATGATCATCACCACTAAGCTTTTTCTTTATGGATATTAGATTTATAGGTATGGAGCATAAGTAAATGAAAAGGTTTCCTTTTTAAAGTACAGTGGCTCAATGCTTACAACTCGACGAACACAATGAGGTAATGTGTTTTTTTTTCAATTTTCAAGTACTAGGAATTTGGCTGATTGGCTTGCCACATAGTAAATAACTTGTTTTGTTTTTTTTTTCAAAAGCCACGTAGGAAAATAAGTCAAATTTTTTAACGTCCGTGAGTAAAATTGGACTGAATGGCTTGATTAATAATTTTTAAAAAACACAATGGGCCAATTGAATATTTTTAAACTACAGTGACTAATTGCTTAAAACACGACGACCACAGTGTGGTAAAGGTGCATATGAAAAAAAAAGGCACACAGATATTTGTGGACAACCAAGCTGCAATTTCAATTGCTAATAATCTAGTGTTCCATGACAAAACAAAACACTTTAAGATAAAGCTTTATTTTCTGAAAGAGGTACAAAGGGAAGGAGAAGTGCAGTTAATCCATTGTAAAATAAAAAATCAAAGTGTTGACATCCTAACGAAGGCCCTTCCAAAGATTAGATATGAATTCTTGAGGCAGAAACTAGGTGTATGCAACTTCAGAGAAATCAATTAGAGTGTTGGTCGAAATGACTCATGAAGTCAAATCGATTTCATTTAATTTGTTGTTATTCTTTAGGATTATGACCATTTCTTCATCATATTTTTAAGCACTTGGTTGTTATGCTTATCATGTAGCGATTTTTTCGCAAATTGAGCTTTTCATTAAGTTGTATAAATAGATGGTAAGATGCTCAATAAAATATGTCCTTCAAAGAATTCCTAAATTAGCTTTCTCTCATTATCTCTAATTCTTGTTTTCTGAATATCCAACAAACTGGCTTTTTAAATTAATTTTTTTCCACTAATTAATTATGTGGATATTCTAACATGGAACAACCAAGAAGGAAAGCTATCACTAGCAATAGTTAATGGTCGCAAAGGGAAAAAGAATCTTTACTTCAATTTGTGGTCGCCGTGTGTTTTAAACAATTAATTAATTATTGTAGTTTAAAAAAATTCAATTGGCCCACTGTGTTTTTTAAAATTTGTTAATCAAGTCATTCCGTCCAATTTTACTCACGGACGTTAAAAAATTGGACCAATTTTCCTACGTGGCTTTTGAAAAAAAAATAATCAAACAAGTTATTTCCTACGTGGCTTCTGGCCATCCAAATTTCTAATACTTGAAAATTGGAAAAAAAACACATTTACCCTATTGTGTTCGCCGAGTTGTAAGCATTGAACCATTGTACTTTAAAAAATGCAATTGACCCACTATGGTTTTAACAAATGCTTAATTGGGCCATTTCGTCAAATTTAGTGGATGTCTGTTTATTTATTTCTTACATAACATTTAAATAATCAAGGAAATGACGTGGAATCAAATAATTAAACACATGTGGATATGGATGCAAATGCTAAAAATGTGGTAAAAAATATTTATAATATGTATAATATTAATAAAAATTAATATTATAATATTTATAATATGTATGTTTTATTTTAAAATAAAAATAAAAATACTTTTATATTTTAAAATACTTATAAAATTTTTACAAACAATTTTTTTTTATGTTTTATTTTCTTTCTTTTCTTTACCTAAATATTTATAATATGTATAATATTAATAAAAATTAATATTATAATGTTTATACTATGTATGTTTTATTTTAAAATGAAAATAAAAATACTTTTATTTTTAAAATACGTATAAAATTTTTAAAAATAAAAATACTTTTATGTTTTATTTTCTTTCTTTTCTTTACCTATTATTTATCTCTCTTCTCTGAGTTCTTTCTTCATCTGGATTATTTCCTTCAGATCTGGGTTTAATTCCATTACCCATAAATCATTCATCTCATCATATTCTCTGATTCTCATAATCGCAGAAGTTTACGTACCTTACTTTCTTCTTCTCCAATCTTGTTAGGTTTATCTGAATAAGCGGACCAACTGACATAATTTTGGTGTTATGTACCCCGAAGTAGAGAATAATAATCAAAATATTATTCCTCGGTCGCTTTAGACGTTTTGACCACCAACAGGTTGCGAGATTCTTCTCTGCCGCTTCCAAAAACCGCGTCAACGCAACGCCTTATCTGATCAATTTCATACTCATGAAGATAAATGGCTGGAAGAGGGTATGTAACGTCTCGGTTCATAAAAGTATGAGCTAGAAAACTACCGGCAGTCACGCTACATGTTTGGAACCGAACAACCGGAACATCATGTGATGAAGCTACTATTTCTGGCCATTGAAATAAGTCATCACAAATGAGTAGATCTGGTTTTAAAGTGTTTAAGGTGTTGGGGAAGGATAATTTTGACATTTTAAATGCCTTTAGAAGGGTAGAATTGAGATTTGGTGGGAGACCATCGGTGGTGTGGGAGTGAGGAGGAAGTTCAAGTAAGGTTGGAAGATTGAGTTCCACTAGTGTCTAGTTGTATTGACTTGGTGGTATTTTGATGATCATCACCACTAAGCTTTTTCTTTATGGATATTAGATTTATAGGTATGGAGCATAAGTAAATGAAAAGGTTTCCTTTTTAAAGTACAGTGGCTCAATGCTTACAACTCGACGAACACAATGAGGTAATGTGTTTTTTTTTTCAATTTTCAAGTACTAGGAATTTGGCTGACTGGCTTGCCACATAGGAAATAACTTGTTTTGTTTTTTTTTTCAAAAGCCACGTAGGAAAATAAGTCCAATTTTTTAACGTCCGTGAGTAAAATTGGACTGAATGGCTTGATTAACAATTTTTAAAAAACACAATGGGCCAATTGAATATTTTTAAACTACAGTGACTAATTGCTTAAAACACGACGACCACAGTGTGGTAAAGGTGCATATGAAAAAAAAAGGCACACAGATATTTGTGGACAACCAAGCTGCAATTTCAATTGCTAATAATCTAGTGTTCCATGACAAAACAAAACACTTCAAGATAAAGCTTTATTTTCTAAAAGAGGTACAAAGGGAAGGAGAAGTGCAGTTAATCCATTGTAAAATAAAAAATCAAAGTGTTGACATCCTAACGAAGGCCCTTCCAAAGATTAGATATGAATTCTTGAGGCAGAAACTAGGTGTATGCAGCTCTAGAGGCAATTAGGAGTGTTGACTGAAATGACTCATGAAGCTGAATCAGTTTCATTTAATTTGTTGCTATTCTTTAGGATTATGACCATTTCTTCATCATATTTTAAGCACTTGGTTGTTATGCTTATCATGTAGCAAATTTTCTCGCAAATTCGGTTTTCATTATGTTGTATAAATAGATGGTAAGATGCTCAATAAAATATGTCCTTCAAAGAATTCTAAATTAGCTTTCTCTCATTATCTCTAATTCTTGTTTTCTGAATATCCAACAAACTGGCTTTTTAAATTAATTTTTTTCCACTAATTAATTATGTGGATATTCTAACATGGAACAACCAAGTGGGAAAGCTATCGCTAGCAATAGTTAATGGCTGCAAAAGGGAAAAAGAATCTTTACTTCACTGTGGTCGTCGTGTTTTAAGCAATTAATTAATTATTGTAGTTTAAAAAAATTCAATTGGCCCACTGTGTTTTTTAAAATTTGTTAATCAAGTCATTCCGTCCAATTTTACTTACGGACGTTAAAAAATTGGACCAATTTCCTACGTGGCTTTTGAAAAAAAAAAAACCAAACAAGTTATTTCCTACGTGGCAAGCCGGTCATCCAAATTTCTAATACTTGAAAATTGGAAAAAAAAACACATTTACCCTATTGTGTTCGTAGAGTTGTAAGCATTGAACCATTGTACTTTAAAAAATGCAATTGACCCACTATGGTTTTAACAAATGCTTAATTGGGCCATTTCGTCAAATTTAGTGGATGTCTGTTTATTTATTTCTTACATAACATTTAAATAATCAAGGAAATGACGTGGAATCAAATAATCAAACACATGTGGATATGGATGCAAATGCTAAAAATGAGGTAGAAAATATTTATAATATGTATAATATTAATAAAAATTAATATTATAATGTTTATAATATGTATGTTTTATTTTAAAATAAAAATAAAAATACTTTTATATTTTAAAATACTTATAAAAATTTTACAAACAAATTTTTTTTTTTATGTTTTATTTTCTTTCTTTTCTTTACCTAAATATTTATAATATGTATAATATTAATAAAAATTAATATTATAATGTTTATAATATGTATGTTTTATTTTAAAAATGAAAATAAAAATACTTTTATTTTTTAAAATACGTATAAAATTTTTAAAAATAAAAATACTTTTATGTTTAATTTTCTTTCTTTTTCTTTACCTATTATTTATCTCTCTTCTCTGAGTTCTTTCTTCATCTGGATTATTTCCTTCAGATCTGGGTTTAATTCCATTACCCATAAATCATTCATCTCATCATATTCTCTGATTCTCATAATCGGAGAAGTTTACGTACCTTTCTTTCTTCTTCTCCAATCGTGTTAGGTTTATCTGAATAAGCGGACCAACTGACATAATTTTGGTGTTATGTACCCCGAAGTTGAAAATAATAATCAAAATATTATTCCTCGGTCGCTTTAGACGTTTTGACCACCAATAGGTTGCGAGATTCTTCTCTGCCGCTTCCAAAAACCGCGTCAACGCAACGCCTTATCTGATCAATTTCATACTCATGAAGATAAATGGCTGGAAGAGGGTATGTAACGTCTCGGTTCGTAAAAGTATGAGCTAGAAAACTACCGGCTGTCACGCTACATGTTTGGAACCGAACAACCGGAACATCATGTGATGAAGCTACTATTTCTGGCCATTGAAATAAGTCATCACAAAATAGTAGATCTGGTTTTAAAGTGTTTAAGGTGTTGGGGAAGGATAATTTTGACATTTCAAATGCCTTTAGAAGGGTAGAATTGAGATTTGGTGGGAGACCATCGGTGGTGTGGGAGTGAGGAGGAAGTTCAAGTAAGGTTGGAAGATTGAGTTCCACTAGTGTCTAGTTGTATTGACTTGGTGGTATTTTGATGATCATCACCACTAAGCTTTTTCTTTATGGATATTAGATTTATAGGTATGGGGCATAAGTAAATGAAAAGGTTTCCTTTTTAAAGTATAGTGGCTCAATGCTTACAACTCGACGAACACAATGAGGTAATGTGTTTTTTTTTCAATTTTCAAGTACTAGGAATTTGGCTGACTGGCTTTCCACATAGGAAATAACTTGTTTTGTTTTTTTTTTCAAAAGCCACGTAGGAAAATAAGTCCAATTTTTTAACGTCCGTGAGTAAAATTGGACTGAATGGCTTGATTAACAATTTTTAAAAAACACAATGGGCTAATTGAATATTTTTAAACTACAGTGACTAATTGCTTAAAACACGACGACCACATACAAAGTAGGTAAAGGTGCATATGGAAAAAAAAGGCACACAGATATTTGTGGACAACCAAGCTGCAATTTCAATTGCTAATAATCTAGTGTTCCATGACAAAACAAAACACTTCAAGATAAAGCTTTATTTTCTAAAATAGGTACAAAGGGAAGGAGAAGTGCAGTTAATCCATTGTAAAATAAAAAATCATAAGTGTTGACATCCTAACGAAGGCCCTTCCAAAGATTAGATATGAATTCTTGAGGCAGAAACTAGGTGTATGCAGCTCTAGAGGCAATTAGGAGTGTTGACTGAAATGACTCATGAAGCTGAATCAGTTTCATTTAATTTGTTGCTATTCTTTAGGATTATGACCATTTCTTCATCATATTTTTAAGCACTTGGTTGTTATGCTTATCATGTAGCAGATTTTCTGCAAATTAAGTTTTCATTATGTTGTATAAATAGATGGTAAGATGCTCAAAAAAATATGTCCTTCAGCAATTCCTAAATTAGCTTTCTCTCATTATCTCTAATTCTTGTTTTCTGAATATCCAACAAACTGGCTTTTTAAATTAATTTTTTTCCACTAATTAATTATGTGGATATTCTAACATGGAACAACCAAGAGGGAAAGCTATCGCTAGCAATAGTTAATGGCTGAAAAAGGGAAAAAGAATCTTTACTTCACTGTGGTCGTCGTGTTTTAAACAATTAATTAATTATTGTAGTTTAAAAAAATTCAATTGGCCCACTGTGTTTTTTAAAATTTGTTAATCAAGTCATTCCGTCCAATTTTACTCACGGACGTTAAAAAATTGGACCAATTTTCCTACGTGGCTTTTGAAAAAAAAATAACCAAACAAGTTATTTCCTACGTGGCAAGCCGGTCATCCAAATTTCTAATACTTGAAAATTGGAAAAAAAAAACACATTTATCTATTGTTAAATCTTCAAGTAAGCATTGAACCATTGTACTTTAAAAATGCAATTGACCCACTATGGTTTTAACAAATGCTTAATTGGGCCATTTAAATCAAATTTAGTGGATGTCTGCTTATTTATTTCTTACATAACATTTAAATAATCAAGGAAATGATGTGGAATCAAATAATCAAACACATGTGGATATGGATGCAAATGCTAAAAATGAGGTAGAAAATATTTATAATATGTATAATATTAATAAAAATTAATATTATAATATTTATAATATGTATGTTTTATTTTAAAATAAAAATAAAAATACTTTTATATTTTAAAATACTTATAAAAATTTTACAAACAAATTTTTTTTTATGTTTTATTTTCTTTCTTTTCTTTACCTAAATATTTATAATATGTATAATATTAATAAAAATTAATATTATAATGTTTATAATATGTATGTTTTATTTTAAAATGAAAATAAAAATACTTTTATTTTTTAAAATACGTATAAAATTTTTAAAAATAAAAATACTTTTATGTTTAATTTTCTTTCTTTTTTTACCTATTATTTATCTCTCTTCTCCGAGTTTCTTTCTTCATCTGGATTATTTCCTTGAGATCCGGGTTTAATTCCATTACCCATAAATCATTCATCTCATCATATTCTCTCGATTCTCATAATCGGAGAAGTTTACGTATCTTTACTTTCTTCTTCTCCAATCGTGTTAGGTTTATCCAATAAGCGGACCAACCGACATAATTTTGGTGTTATATACCCGAAGTAGAGAATAATAATCAAAATATTCTTCCTCAAATTAAACTTTAGACGCTTTTGACCACCAACGGAGTTAGCGAGATTCTTCTCTAAACTTCCAAAACCGCGTCCAACGCAACGCCTTATCTGATCAATTTCATACTCATGAAGATAAATGGCTGGAAGAGGGTATGTAACGTCTCGGTTCGTAAAAGTATGAGCTAGAAAACTACCGGCTGTCACGCTACATGTTTGGAACCGAACAACCGGAACATCATGTGATGAAGCTACTATTTCTGGCCATTGAATTAAGTCATCACAAAATAGTAGATCTGGTTTTAAAGTGTTTAAGGTGTTGGGGAAGGATAATTTTGACATTTCAAATGCCTTTAGAAGGGTAGAATTGAGATTTGGTGGGAGACCATCGGTGGTGTGGGAGTGAGGAGGAAGTTCAAGTAAGGTTGGAAGATTGAGTTCCACTAGTGTCTAGTTGTATTGACTTGGTGGTATTTTGATGATCATCACCACTAAGCTTTTTCTTTATGGATATTAGATTTATAGGTATGGAGCATAAGTAAATGAAAAGGTTTCCTTTTTAAAGTACAGTGGCTCAATGATTACAACTCGACGAACACAATGAGGTAATGTGTTTTTTTTTCAATTTTCAAGTACTAGGAATTTAGCTGACTGGCTTGCCACATGGGAAATAACTTGTTTTGTTTTTTTTTTCAAAAGCCACGTAGGAAAATAAGTCCAATTTTTTAACGTCCGTGAGTAAAATTGGACTGAATGGCTTGATTAACAATTTTTAAAAAACACAATGGGCCAATTGAATATTTTTAAACTACAGTGACTAATTGCTTAAAACACGACGACCACAGTGTGGTAAAGGTGCATATGAAAAAAAAAGGCACACAGATATTTGTGGACAACCAAGCTGCAATTTCAATTGCTAATAATCTAGTGTTCCATGACAAAACAAAACACTTCAAGATAAAGCTTTATTTTCTAAAAGAGGTACAAAGGGAAGGAGAAGTGCAGTTAATCCATTGTAAAATAAAAAATCAAAGTGTTGACATCCTAACGAAGGCCCTTCCAAAGATTAGATATGAATTCTTGAGGCAGAAACTAGGTGTATGCAGCTCTAGAGTCAATTAGGAGTGTTGACTGAAATGACTCATGAAGCTGAATCAGTTTCATTTAATTTGTTGCTATTCTTTAGGATTATGACCATTTCTTCATCATATTTTTAAGCACTTGGTTGTTATGCTTATCATGTAGCAAATTTTCTGCAAATTCAGTTTTCATTATGTTGTATAAATAGATGGTAAGATGCTCAATAAAATATGTCCTTCAGCAATTCCTAAATTAGCTTTCTCTCATTATCTCTAATTCTTGTTTTCTGAATATCCAACAAACTGGCTTTTTAAATTAATTTTTTTCCACTAATTAATTATGTGGATATTCTAACATGGAACAACCAAGGGAAAGCTATCGCTAGCAATAGTTAATGGCTGCAAAAGGGAAAAAGAATCTTTACTTCACTGTGGTCGTCGTGTTTTAAGCAATTAATTAATTATTGTAGTTTAAAAAAATCAATTGCCCAATTGTGTTTTTAAAATTTGTTAATCAAGTCATTCCGTCTAATTTTACTTTACGGACGTTAAAAAATTGGACCAATTTCCTCGTGGCTTTTGAAAAAAAAAACCAAACAAGTTATTTCCTACGTGGTGGCCTGTCCATCCAAATTTCTAATACTTGAAAATTGGAAAAAAAAAAACACATTTACCCTATTGTGTTCGTCGAGTTGTAAGCATTGAACCATTGTACTTTAAAAAATGCAATTGACCCACTATGGTTTTAACAAATGCTTAATTGGGCCATTTCGTCAAATTTAGTGGATGTCTGTTTATTTATTTCTTACATAACATTTAAATAATCAAGGAAATGACGTGGAATCAAATAATCAAACACATGTGGATATGGATGCAAATGCTAAAAATGAGGTAGAAAATATTTATAATATGTATAATATTAATAAAAATTAATATTATAATGTTTATAATATGTATGTTTTATTTTAAAAATAAAAATAAAAATACTTTTATATTTTAAAATACTTATAAAAATTTTACAAACAAATTTTTTTTTATGTTTTATTTTCTTTCTTTTTCTTTACCTAAATATTTATAATATGTATAATATTAATAAAAATTAATATTATAATGTTTATAATATGTATGTTTTATTTAAAAAATAAAAATAAAAATACTTTTATGTTTTAAAATACGTATAAAATTTTTAAAAATAAAAATACTTTTATGTTTTATTTTCTTTCTTTTTCTTTACCTATTATTTATCTCTCTTCTCTGAGTTCTTTCTTCATCTGGATTATTTCCTTCAGATCTGGGTTTAATTCCATTACCCATAAATCATTCATCTCATCATATTCTCTGATTCTCATAATCGGAGAAATTTACGTACCTTACTTTCTTCTTCTCCAATCTTGTTAGGTTTATCTGAATAATCGGACCAACTGACATAATTTTGGTGTTATGTACCCCGAAGTAGAGAATAATAATCAAAATATTATTCCTCGGTCGCTTTAGACGTTTTGACCACCAACAGGTTGCGAGATTCTTCTCTGCCGCTTCCAAAAACCGCGTCAACGCAACGCCTTATCTGATCAATTTCATACTCATGAAGATAAATGGCTGGAAGAGGGTATGTAACGTCTCGGTTCGTAAAAGTATGAGCTAGAAAACTACCGACCTATCACACGCTACATGTTTGGAACCGAACAAATAGGAACATCATGTGATGAAGCTACTATTTTTTTAGCCATTGAAATAAGTCATCACAAAATAGTAGATCTGGTTTTAAAGTGTTTAAGGTGTTGGGGAAGGATAATTTTGACATTTCAAATGCCTTTAGAAGGGTAGAATTGAGATTTGGTGGGAGACCATCGGTGGTGTGGGAGTGAGGAGGAAGTTCAAGTAAGGTTGGAAGATTGAGTTCCACTAGTGTCTAGTTGTATTGACTTGGTGGTATTTTGATGATCATAACCACTAAGCTTTTTCTTTATGGATATTAAATTTATAGGTATGGAGCATAAGTAAATGAAAAGGTTTCCTTTTTAAAGTATAGTGGCTCAATGCTTACAACTCGACGAACACAATGAGGTAATGTGTTTTTTTTTCAATTTTCAAGTACTAGGAATTTAATGACGGGACTTGCCATATAGGAAATAACTTGTTTTGTTTTTTTTTTCAAAAGCCACGTAGGAAAATAAGTCCAATTTTTTAACGTCCGTGAGTAAAATTGGACTGAATGGCTTGATTAACAATTTTTAAAAAACACAATGGGCCAATTGAATATTTTTAAACTACAAAGAACTAATTGCTTAAAACACGACGACCACAAAGGTGGTAAAGGTGCATATGAAAAAAAAAGGCACACAGATATTTGTGGACAACCAAGCTGCAATTTCAATTACTAATAATCTAGTGTTCCATGACAAAACAAAACACTTCAAGATAAAGCTTTATTTTCTAAAAGAGGTACAAAGGGAAGGAGAAGTGCAGTTAATCCATTGTAAAATAAAAAATCAAAGTGTTGACATCCTAACGAAGGCCCTTCCAAAGATTAGATATGAATTCTTGAGGCGTAAAACTAGGTGTATGCATTTCAGAGTCAATTAGGAGTGTTGGAAATGAAATGACTGAAAGTTAATCAATTTCATTTAATTTGTTGCTATTCTTTAGGATTATGACCATTTCTTCATCATATTTTTAAGCACTTGGTTGTTATGCTTATCATGTAGCGCATTTTTCGCAAATTCGGTTTCATTATGTTGTATAAATAGATGGTAAGATGCTCAATAAAATGTCCTTCAAAGAATTCCTAAATTAGCTTTCTCTCATTATCTCTAATTCTTGTTTTCTGAATATCCAACAAACTGGCTTTTTAAATTAAATTTTTTCCACTAATTAATTATGTGGATATTCTAACATGGAACAACCAAGAGGGAAAGCTATCGCTAGCAATAGTTAATGGCTGAAAAAGGAAAAAGAATCTTTACTTCATTTGTGGTCGCCGTGTTTTAAAAACAATTAATTAATTATTGTAGTTTAAAAAATTCAATTATTGCCAATCGTGTTTTTTAAAATTTGTTAATCAAGTCATTCCATCCAATTTTACTCACGGACGTTAAAAAATTGGACCAATTTTCCTACGTGGCTTTTGAAAAAAAAATAACCAAACAAGTTATTTCCTACGTGGCAAGCCAGTCATCCAAATTTCTAATACTTGAAAATTGAAAAAAAAAACACATTTACCCTATTGTGTTCGTCGAGTTGTAAGCATTGAACCATTGTACTTTAAAAAATGCAATTGACCCACTATGGTTTTAACAAATGCTTAATTGGACCATTTCGTCAAATTTAGTGGATGTCTGTTTATTTATTTCTTACATAACTTTTAAATAATCAAGGAAATGACGTGGAATCAAATAATCAAACACATGTAGATATGAATGCAAATGCTAAAAATGAGGTAGAAAATATTTATAATATGTATAATATTAATAAAAATTAATATTATAATGTTTATAATATGTATGTTTTATTGTAAAAATAAAAATAAAAATACTTTTATATTTTAAAATACTTATAAAAATTTTACAAACAAATTTTTTTTTATGTTTTATTTTCTTTCTTTTCTTTACCTAAATATTTATAATATGTATAATATTAATAAAATTAATATTATAATATTTATAATATGTATGTTTTATTTTAAAAAAAAATACTTTTATGTTTTAAAATACGTATAAAATTTTAAAAATAAAAATATTTTTATGTTTTATTTTCTTTCTTTTTCTTTACCTATTATTTATCTCTCTTCTCTGAGTTCTTTCTTCATCTGGATTATTTCCTTCAGATCTGGGTTTAATTCCATTACCCATAAATCATTCATCTCATCATATTCTCTGATTCTCATAATCGGAGAAGTTTACGTACCTTACTTTCTTCTTCTCCAATCGTGTTAGGTTTATCTGAATAAGCGGACCAACTGACATAATTTTGGTGTTATGTACCCCGAAGAAGAGAATAATAATCAAAATATTATTCCTCGGTCGCTTTAGATGTTTTGACCACCTACAGGTTGCGAGATTCTTCTCTACCGCTTCCAAAAATCGCGTCAACGCAACGCCTTATCTGATCAATTTCATACTCATGAAGATAAATGGCTGGAAGAGGGTATGTAACGTCTGGATTCGTAAAAGTATGAGCTAGAAAACTCGACGAACACTATGAGGTAATGTTTTTTTTCCAATTTTCAATTACTAGGAATTTGGCTGACTGGCTTGCCACGTAGGAAATAAATTTTTTTTTTAAAAGCCACGTAGGAAAATAGGTCCACTTTTTTAACGTCCGTGAGTAAAATTGGTCTGAATGACTTGATTAACAATATTTAAAAAACACAGTGGGCCAATTGAATTTTTTTTAAACT
The DNA here is from genome assembly GCA_020205615.1 of Panax quinquefolius. Taxonomy (NCBI): domain Eukaryota; kingdom Viridiplantae; phylum Streptophyta; class Magnoliopsida; order Apiales; family Araliaceae; genus Panax; species Panax quinquefolius. The sequence goes on along the minus strand of CM035172.1, from coordinate 46,604,204 downwards.
GCTGTGATTAATTGCTTAAAACACGACGACCACAGTAGGGTAAAGGTGCATATGGAAAATAAAAAGGCACACGGATATTTGTGGACAACCAAGCTGCAATTTCAATTGCTAATAATCTAGTGTTCCATGACAAAACAAAACACTTCAAGATAAAGCTTTATTTTCTAAAAGAGGTACAAAGGGAAGGAGAAGTGCAGTTAATCCATTGTTAAACAAAAAATCAAAGTGTTGACATCCTAACGAAGGCCCTTCCAAAGATCAGATATGAATTCTTGAGGCAGAAACTAGGTGTATGCAGCTCTAGAGTCAATTAGGAGTGTTGACTGGAATGACTCATGAAGCTGAATCGGTTTCATTTAATTTGTTGCTATTCTTTAGGATTATGACCATTTCTTCATCATATTTTTAGGCACTTGGTTGTTATGCTTATCATGTAGCCGATTTTCTGCAAATTCAGTTTTCATTATGTTGTATAAATAGATGGTAAGATGCTCAATAAAATATGTCCTTCAGCAATCCCTAAATTAGCTTTCTCTCATTATCTCTAATTCTTGTTTTCTGAATATCTAACAAACTGGCTTTTTAAATTAATTTTTTCCACTACCGCTAGCAATTGTTACTGCCTGCAAAAGCTTCTCCAATTCTTCATCATTCCTAACTGCCCAATTGCACATGCATCCTCGTCTTCTTGTTGTTCTTTGCCGCATTTTTGGCCAATTCCAACACCTCATTCATTTCTAAAAAAAAGAGTTAATTGCAAATTATACACTGAAATATACACTCTTTTACCATTCGTACCTCGATATTTAAACGCTCTCATCTCGCTACCCGAAGTACTGTTAAGTAACCACGATGGACCCTTTTATTATTTCCGGTCAATTTTTTTTCCAAAAAATAACGACGTGTCATAATTTAATATTTAAATATAGTTGACTGTATCAATACGTAGTTGACTTATTAAAATAGTAAAAATACATATATATATATAGAAAAAAAATATTAATATATTAAAGGTGTATAAAAATTCATACATAATTAATTCTTAACTAACCAAGTAAAGTAATTAACTCAAATAATTAACACAAAATAAAATAATTAACAAACTAATTAATCCAAATAAAATAATTAACAAAACAAAATGTCAAATAAATTACTTAATTAGACTTATTAAATCAAATAAATATTAACACGACTAAAATGAAAACAAAACTAAAAAAATAACATTGTTCTCTTTTTTTCTTTCTCTCTACTCTCTCCTCTTTTCCTCCATTTCTTCATGAGTAAAATACAATGACACCCCCTCTAGATAATTATAATAACACTCACATCCCCTCTAGTTTTTTAAGTAACAGTTAGTACCCCTGCAAGTTTTTAGGGTTGACTAAATAGATAAAGTTACATATTTACCCTTGTATTTTATCAAATTTTAATTACTAAATAATATATATATATATATATATATATATATATGTGCGTGTGTGTGTGTGTTTAATTATCCTTTTTTTAATACAATACATTTTAATTATAATTTTATTTGTAATTAAAATTATCTCATTTAAATTGTTGGTAACTTATAAAAAACTAATTTAGTTTAATTAACACATATTTTTGGACAAGTGATACAAATATTAAAAAATTAAATTAAATTATTAATGAAGCCATTCTAATTAGAGTGATTGAGTATATTGATAGTTTAGTTTTGGTGCATAACAATGTAAAATATTATTTAAATTTTTAGTTTCATATTATAATTTTTATATTTAAATTTTAATTAGTATATATAAAAAATTGAAATGTTTATGATTTTGATTATATTTTTTTAGTATACAATTGACGTTGTTTTTATGCAATGTTAAATAAAAAATATAATTATATTTATTACACCTCTATCTTGTAAAAAAAAAAATCTTTTAATATATTTTTTCTTGTTTTTTTGAGTAACAAAATTTGTCATTTTTACTATAAATAATTATGTTTAAGTGTGACTTATGTTTAGTTTAATATTCCATCCGTCCCAGGATAAAAGTTCTGATGGACTTTTCACGCATATTAAGAAGAGAAATAAAATGACAAAAATGCCCATAATAATGTCATTAAATAGGGAGAGAGAATTAGAATAAGAAAAGTATGAGATATTTAATGTTACGGGCATAATAGGAAAAAATGTGTAAAAATTTGGTTATTAAAAAAAAGTGGACATTTAACATGGGACAACCCAAAATAGTAATAAGGACTTTTATCATGGAACGGAGGGAGTATATGAGAAAAATAATTAATATAATTTTTAATACTTTTTTTATATGAGTAATAATATTCATTTAAATTGTAATAATAAGTTTGTTTTACGTAAATTTAATATTTGAAAAAAATAATTATTATTTTATTGCGTTAATTTGTAATTTTTATAGGTATTAACATTATACTTTTTAATTAAAAAATATATATTTGAATATATATCACGTAAATTTTAATATTTGAGAAATTTAATTAGTAAAAATTGTATGACTTTATTTTCCTGATAAAATGAATATTTATTATTTTTTGACTTTTATCTTATTTATTGCATAATTTCATAATTTAATTAATTAGATCAAGTAAAGTAAAATTATGATATATAAATTTATATTTAGTGGAGAAATTAAACATTATAACTTGAAGCCAGATAGACATTATATTAAAAATATTTTTAAATATTAATTGGTCAACCACACTAAGTGGTAGTGAATATTATATATTGTAGATTGAGTTTAGATCTTCGTTATTCTTGAAAAATTAAAAGGGTGATGAGTGTTATTATAATTATCTATAGGGGATGTCAGTGTATTTTACTCTTTCTTCGTCACACAGTCACCCACCACCATTACTATCCCCCTCACACAATTCCACATGAAACCCAAAAACCCATCTCCATTTCGGTACGAAAAGTTATCCCACTCAGCATTTTTGTCAATAAACATTAACAAGATCTGGCCCCGTCCCCTTTTTGCAATGACAGCTTCTTTTTGTAGATCTGGATTGATTTTTTTTGTTAAGTATCTCCTTTGGAATTGCATCTAGGTTTCAATGGCAGCTTGCAGATCTGTTGATTTTTTCTGTTAAGGATGTATCTCATTTGGAATTGCATCGGTTTCAATGGCAGCTTACAGAGAATTTTTGGTTTGTGGTTTGAACTTTAAAGTTTATATATGACTGCATACCCAATTACAAATTCACCCATAACCAATTAATCGATTTTCAATTTTCGATTTGGGTTTGGATTTTTAATTTTTGAGTTTGCATCTGGGTTTCAATGGCAGCTTGTAAATTCAAATTTTCAATTTTCAATTTGCAAACTTGATTTTCAATTCATTTCGGTTTGTTGTTAAAACTTTTGATTTGGGTTTATATTGGTATGCAACTTTCTTGAAACTTATGATTTGGGTTTGGATTTTGAAATTTTTAGTTTCATGATAAGGAAATTTGAAGATGATGAACGGATTGAGGTTTTTGATGAGTTCCATGGTACGTAGATAGGGAAAATGATGAAGATGGGAAAGAGATGAAAAAGGGGTAAAAATTAAATAAAGTCGGGTATTTGAAGATAATGTGTATATTATATGTATATGATTAATTTAAATTATTTTTAAATTGATTTTATACGGTCAAATATATAAATATACAGTCAAATCGTACTTGTATAACCTCAAACAGGAACACGTGGCAGTTCTGGTCACTTTTTTTGGCCGAAAATTATAAAAGGGTCGTTTATGGATACTTAACGGTACTTTGGGTAGTGGGATGAGAGCGTTTAAACATCGGAGTATGAATGATAAAAGGGTGTATACTTCGGGGTTTAATTTGCAATTAACCCCCAAAAAAAACTTCATTAACAAGTGTTGGATTTTGGGTATCCAAATGGGGCGTCCGACCCATATGGTTTATTAGTCAACTTGGATATTGACTAAGTTAATTACGTGATTGTAGGGAAGTGGTTCAACTACTTCGACCAATAAAATTTGTGAGACCCCAGATTTTATTAATAAAGATTTAAATTTGGTCGAAATAATTTTTAATATTATGGTGTAATTTGAGATAATATTATAGTTGTGGGTAGTATTTATAAATTTTGCAAAAGTATGCAGTGGTTATATTATATTATCGATTGGTTTAATATTCTTTTAGCGAAGGATATTATTCAATATAACTTTCAATCATTGGTGGACCCCATAACGTAATTATTATTTGATTGAGAAAACGACAAAAATATTTTATTAAAATAACGGCGGAAGTTTTTACTGGTTGATCTTTGTTGAACTACTCCTAGTAGTAAGAAAAAGAATGTCGCGATTATGGTTGCGTAGTAAGAAGACACTATTGATTGATTATCGATCTTATGTGAGAAATTCACCGAGTTTGATTCCATTATTCATCGATTAATAATATGAATTATTATAGCGATAATGACGTTTTGTTTTATTCAGTATTATTAACGTAATAAAAAACGTAAACATCTTTTATATAAAATAGAATACTTTTATTAAAGTTATTCTATAAATAGAATATATTATATTTTATTATCGTAGTATTGCATAGATTTTGCATAGTATTTTTTCGTAGTATTGCATAGTGTTTGCAGATAGTAAAATGTTTTTATATAAATAGAATATATTATATTTTATTTAAAAGATTTTTCTTTAAATATGAATCAGTCAGATTAAAGTAAATCAATCTGAATAGTTAATGGATTAATTCTATGATTCCATTTTTCTATAAATAGAAAATCATTCCTTCATTATTTTCTTACGAATTCATTTAAACTACAGAGAAATTATAGAGAAGGTATGAGAAAGTTATAGAAAAGAAGAAGATTACGCTACTTCACTACTTACATATTCGATTCTTTTTACGGTGAAGTGTTATTCTTTCTTCTTCAAGAGAACTTCATTATTCCATTCACTATTATTCTGTTGGAATAACTCAGTAAAAAATGGCATACCACTATATATAACCTCGTATCATGGCAGATACTCTATACTTGGTGAAATCCTTATGTTATTCCGTTCTTTATTATTACTCATTGGAATAACCTCTTACGCTGTGATTTCTATACATCTTGGTGACATTCTTCTATTATTCTCATTGGAACATCCCGTCATGTGTTTTTACACGGACCTTGTTAAATTTTATTATTCTCATTGGAACATCCATACGTGTGTTTTACACCTGACCCGTTCCGCTCTTTATCTTCTGTTGGAATATCCTATCGCGTGTGTTTCACCGGGATCCTGTTCCATCTTTATTATTCTGCTTGGAACATCCTCGCTTGATTAAATTTCACCCCGACCCTGCTTGCTGTTATTATTATTCGCTTGGAATAACCTGCCTACATCAAGTATCGCATGCATGGTGATTTCTTTTGTTATTCCATTCTTTATTATACCCAAATGGTTAAAACTTTTTGACTTTATATCTCCATGAAATTAAGTAGAATATCCTCGATATTTGCGTTTCATCCAAAGATCTTTCAATGGAAATATTCTTCCGATCATTCTTGAATTTTACTCTGCGAAACGATATCGTATTGACATAAGGACGTTAATAATTCATGGATTAAATAATTCTTGAACTTGTTTTATTGAATTATTATGTCATTGTCATCATCCTCACGTTATATTATGTTATCTTTTGGCTTACGTGCGTAGATGATTTAACTTAAGTATGATTATGACCGCGATCATTCGGTATAATCACGACTTGATATAAATGATGTGACAAAAGTCCTCGAGCCATCAGAATGCGTTGATGGACAATTTTTGTATGATTATGACCAAGGGGTGATTCGGTATAGTCATGACCATTGATAATTTGATGAAAATCCTCGACCGTAAGATGCGGGGATGATTAGATGTAGTGGTTTATTTATTGTTCGAGTCTCGATAAAAAATTGATGAAAACCTTTAAAACCTAAAAGATAGTAGACTTTTATTCTCTACTTGACTTCTTTTAATGGATTGCTTATTCCATTGCAGCTAACTGGTTTATCTATTGTATTTTATCGCTTTAACACCGTTGAAGGCTAATGATAATTTATTACTGCATTATCTTAGTCCTAATATTTCTTCTTTAAGCTAGTTGAGCTCACCTTTTCTTTCACCGCTCTCTTGAAATGAGAAACATAGGCCGAGACGAAGTCGGGAAGCGAAAGAATGGTCCGAGGAGGATAGCATTAGTAGTCCTCACTATTACGTGAAATAGTGTGATAATAGTTGTAATGAGGACTCCTTTTGAGTTTGTATAATATCTAGTAGATAATATTTGTATTCAAACTCACGGTTTATGTCATATCAGTACACATGCTTATATTAGTAAGTTGTATTTGAATTTATGTACCATGTAAGTGGCGATCCAAGATGGGTGATGTATACCTAATTTTGGTAAAGTCACAGTTAGTATCGAGCTTAGGGATATGATCCCTGCTAAGATGCTGAGATAAGAACTAGGAGGGAGATTTGGGAATTCCTTCGCTTAGTATGACCTACCTAAGTTTATTTGGTATTTGATTGGTCATTAGAATATAGGGATAATTTGTTAAATGTCAATTAACCCTTGTTTTGTGACAAAGTGTTTGAGAATGGCATCCGAAAATCTTTGAGATAAGCAATGAAGCACATGAGAGTGTTGATTCATTCAAACAAAAGGTAACGACCAACAACACGATAATAATCATACTGGTGGCAACGGCCATCGAACAATGATAACCATCGTGGGGAAATTATCATACTTAAGAATGGTAACCACTTTATGGTAATCATGGCAAAGATAATAGAAGTGGAAATTTCAAGAAGAGAAGGTCATTTAGCTCGATTTTGTGCGTATAGTGAAGTCAAGTCCAATCCGGGGATAGTGGCACCAAAGGCGGATCTGACACAAAACAAAATCGGTGGTTTTCAGAAGAAGCGTTTTTCGTGACTTCTCAAAAAGTGGGTAACTTCGAACGAAGTTAGCACGGGGTTAGTTAATTATAAATTCTTGCGAAAGTCTATACCTTATAAGATCTGGGTTCTACCCATTCTTTATCTCTCATTAAGCTTGCGTTCAACATTTAAATTTGACTCAGGAGAAGTTAGACTTTAACTTATTGGTTGAAACTTCGTTGGGAGAAATCTTCGTTACCTCCACTTTGTTTATTAATCTTGTTGTTTCAAATAAACACTTTCACGCTACTACGTCGATATTATCTCTTTGAAAATATTTGCCTTTGATGGTATTTTAGGAATCAATTGGTTAACTACTCATCATTCTTTTCGTAAGGTTGTTAGCTTTTATATTCATAACCAAACTACTAAAGTCAATTATTGTCATATCAAGCCATAAGTAAAGAGCCCCGAACCTTTCGTTGTTGACTTCCTTGTGTGGAATGCACCGCCGGACTTTCTGTAAGCGACATCGTGAATGAAGATGGCAAGTTTATAGGTATCATTGTGAGTCTTATCTAGGTTAAGGGATAGAAGTCACGATTGGTATTAATGTGACGTACTATCCAAGTCTTGGATGAGAGTCACGATTTTGAATGATATTTCTATTATTAATAAATTTCTGGCATATTCTTGAAGACTTCTTAGCCTACTTAGGCGTGAAATCGAATTTTGTATTGACCCCAAAGATAAAAACCCATTTCTTAAACCCTCAAATATTTCTTCAACTAAATGAACAGGTTTTACGTGGTTTATGATGAAAGTCATAATAAAAGCATTGGACTAATGAAAATCATGGGTATTCGTGGTATTAGTAAGTTTTATGATGAGTTATGTTGGTTAGTATGTGAAAACATGAAAGTTTCTTAGAAATCACAAAGAGTTGAAAATCGATTTTAGTGAAAAACGTAACATGAAATTCAATTGACCATATCTCCTATTATATTTTGAATTTTTGAATGTGGTCAAGTCCTAGAGTTAGATCTATGAGTTACCTAACTAATCCAAGTGGAATTACTGGAAAAGGTGTTGTAGATTTTGTGTGGACTGATTTTAGCAAAGGAGTGCAAAGCTGCAAAAACCAAAAAAAGCTTCGCCATGATTTTAGAGAGGCTGTTTCGGCCACTTAAATTATGAGAAAATTCTGGCCTTTTGGGACATGAAATTTTATGGTATAAAGTACCTCCTGTCCAAAATGAGCTTATTCGACTTAAAATGAGCAAGTTATGACTATTTCAATATTTAGGTTTTAAAATGAAAAACGCTATAACCGTGAGTTCTATAACTCATGACCATAAAATTTAAACTAGAAGCTCACGTTAACATGTGTAAGATTCTGCCAAGATTTGGGAATTTTGGAGTTATCCTTGAGGTAGCTAATTTCTTAAGGAATTAATTGGAAATTGATTTTTGAAAATAGTAAATGAATTTTAAAAATTCGAGAAAAATATATTTTCATTATGGGACTATATTATGCTAAATCCCAGAAAAGAAATATTTTTGGGGCTGATTTGGTATTTTTCATGAAAATAGTTTAATTCTGAACATATGAGTTAAATATGTTATGTGAAATATGAAAGTTGAAAATAGGATTTTATGGCTAGAGAATCCTATATAGAGTATATGCATATTTTTTGATGAGGATTTGATAATTGGTGATGATATTTTCTGAGTATGACATTTTGAATGATTAAATGCATTATATGGTAAAGCGTAAACAATTAAGATAAATTGTTTATAAATTTAAGAAGTGATTAAAATATTTTTATAATATTAATGATATTAGATTATGAGATTATTAAGTGATTGAAAACATGGGGATATTCTTGAATCTGGATAAATTATATTATAAATGTTTAATATTTATCCTTTATCTCATTTGATTGATTCTTTATATCATTATCCTCATGCTTATATTATGTTGAAAGTCATACATGGCAGAATAAGATAGATGGACTTGGTATGATTATGACCAGGGATTGTTGGGTATAATCATAACAGTAATTAAAAACACAATTATCTTTGGCCGTAGTAGTGCATGGATAATTTGTGGTCGTGATACTAATGAATACACAATTATCTTTGGTAGTAGTGCATGGATAATTTGTGGTCGTAATCTTAATGAATACAAAATTATCTTTGGTAGTAGTGCATGGATAATTTGTGGTCGTGATACTAATGAATACACAATTATCTTTGGTAGTAGTGCATGGATAATTTGTGGTCGTTGATACTAATGAATACACAATTATCTTTGGTAGTAGCATGGATAATTTGTGGTCGTGATACTTAATGAATACACAATTATCTTTGGTAGTAGTGCATGGATAATTTGTGGTCGTGATACTAATGAATACACAATTATCTTTGGTAGTAGTGCATGGATAATTTGTGGTCGTGATATCTTAATGAATACACAATTATCTTTGGTAGTAGTGCATGGATAATTTGTGGTCGCGATACTAATGAATACACAATTATCTTTGGTAGTAGTGCATGGATAATTTGTGGTCGTGATACTAATGAATACACAATTATCTTTGGTAGTAGTGCATGGATAATTTGTGGTCGTGATACTTAATGAATACACAATTATCTTTGGTAGTAGTGCATGGATAATTTGTGGTCGTGATCTTAATGAATACACAATTATCTTTGGTAGTAGTGCATGGATAATTTGTGGTCGTGATCTTAATGAATACACAATTATCTTTGGTAGTAGTGCATGGATAATTTGTGGTCGTGATACTTAATGAATACACAATTATCTTTGGTAGTGTAGTGCATGGATAATTTGTGGTGGTGGATACTAATGAATACACGATTATCTTTGGTAGTAGTGCATGGATAATTCGTGGTCGTAATCTTAATGAATATCCTTGGCACGTAGATGCGGGGATGATTCGATGATATGGATTAATTATTGAAATGAGTCTCAACAATGAAATATTAATTCATGGATGTGGTAAAAGTCATCTTTGGTAGTAGTGCATTGATAGACTTGGTATGATTATGACCATGGATTATTCGGTATAATCATGGCCAGTAATTGAAAACACGAATATCCTTAGCCCGATGGTGCATGGATAATTCATGGTTGTGATACTATTATTAAGTGAGTCTCGACATTATTGGTTTTGATGTTGTATATCTTTAGCTTTAGTAGTGCAAAGATGAATTGTTAATGAATAGCTTTGGCGGATTTCAAAGATGAATTTAATATTTTAAGCGATAAAGGTATTCAAGGTATCCTCATCTCTTTATCATACCAGTGTATCGTACCCTAATTTCGAGGCGAAATTCCATAGGGAGGGAGATTGTGAGACCCAGTTTTATTAATAAAGATTTAAATTTGGTCGAAATAATTTTTAATATTATGGTGTGAATTTGAGATAATATTATAGTTGTGGGTAGTATTTATAAATTTTGCAAAGTATCTGAAGTGGTTATATTATATTCGATTGGTGGGGAATATTAGGTTTAGCGGGAATATTAAATGACAACTACTCAATCATTGGTGGACCCTATAAACGAAATTATTGTCGGATTGAAAAAGCGACAAAAATATTTTATTAAAATAACGGTGAAAGTTTTACTGGTTGATCTCTTGTTGAACTACTCATTAGTAAAAAAGTCTGATGTCGTGTGGTTGCATAGTAACACACGGTATTGATTATTGATGCCTATGTGAGAAGTCACTCGGTTTGATTCCATTATTGTCGATTAATAATATGAATTATTATAAGCGATAATGACGTTTTGTTTTATTCGTATTATTAACGTAATAAAAGCGAAACATCTTTTATATAAAATAGAATACTTTATTAAAGTTATTACATAAATAGAATATATTATATTTTATTATGCATAGTGTTGTACATAGTATTTTGCATAGTGTTTTGCATAGTATTGCATAGTGTTTGCATAGTAAAATGTTTTTATATAAATAGAATATATTATATTTTATTTAAAAGATTTTTCTTTAAATATGGACCGTCATTAAAGTAAATCAATCTGGATAGTTCATGGATTAATTACTATGCATTCCATTTTTCTATAAATAGAAGCTCATTCCTTCATTATTTTCTTACGAATTCATTGAAACTACAGAGAGAAATTATAGAGAGAAGCTATAGAGAAAGTTATATAGAAGAAGAAGAGTATTCTACGCTACTTCACTACTTCTATATTCAGGTTCTTTTACGGTAAGGGTGTTATTCTTTCTTCTTGAAGAGAACTTACATTATTCCATTCACTATTATTACATTGTGGAATAACTTTGTAAAAGTGGCATACCCTATACATATAACTTGTGTGATGCATGGCATACCCTATACTTGGTGAAATCCTTATGTTATTCCGTTGCTTATTATTACATTGGAATAACTTTTGTATCTGTGGTTTACCTATACTTGGTGACATTCTTCTATTATTCTCATTGGAACATCACATGCATGTGTTTTACAACACAGTTCCGCTTTTTTATTATTCTGTTGGAACATCCTCATGCATGTGTTTTACACCGGACTGGTTAAAATCTTTATCTTCTGTTGGAATATCCTATCATGTGTTTTACACCGGATCCGGTTCCATCTTTATTATTACATTGGAACATCCAGCGCTTGGTGTGAATTTCACGACTGGTTACATTATTATTATTACGTTGGAATAACTTTTATGCATCACAATCTGCATGCGTGGTGATTTCTTTTGTTATTCCATTCTTTATTATACCCAATTAGTTTAAAACTTTGACTTATACTCCATGAAATTAGTAGAATATCCTTGATATTTGCGTTTCATCCGATATCTTTTCATGGAAATATTCTTCCGATCATTCTTGAATTTTACTCTACTGAAAGCGATGTCGTGTTGACAATAAGGGCGTTAATAATTCATGGATTAAATAATTCTTGAACTTGTTTTATTGAATTATTATGTCATTGTCATCATCCTCATGTTATATTATGTTATCTTTGGCTTACGTGCATAGATGAACTTAGTATGATTATGACCGAGGATCATTCGGTATAATCATGACTTGATATAAATGATGTGACAAAAGTCCTCGGTGGCTGTAATGCGGTGATGGACAATTTTTGGTATGATTATGACCGAGGTGATTCGGTATAGTCATGACCATTGATAATTTGATGAAAATCCTTGGCCAGTGGTACGAGGATGATTAGATGTGGTGGTTTATTTATTAAAATTTGAGTCTCAATGATAAAAATTGATGAAAACCTTTTAAAACCTAAAAGATAGTAGACTTTATTCTCTACTTGACTCTTTTAATGGATTGCTTATTCATTGCAGCTTAAACCTGGTTGTCTATTGTATTTTATCGGTTTAACAACATTTGAAGGCTAATGATAATTTATACGCATTATTTTAGTCCTAATATTTCTTCTTGGGCTAGTTGAGCTCACCCTTTCTTTCACTTTATTCTCTTGAAATGAGAACATAAATTTGACGAGTCGGGAGCGGAGTAATGGTCCGAGAGGATAGCATTAGTAGTCCTCACTATTACGTGAAATAGTGTGATAATAGTTGTAATGAGGACTCCTTTTGAGTTTGTATAATATCTAGTAGATAATATTTGTATTCAAACTCACGGTTTATGTATTGTATTATACATGCGATTATATTAATAAGTTGTATTTGAATTTATGTACCATGTAAGTGGCGATCCAAGATGGGTGATGTATACCTAATTTTGGGGGCGTCACAAAACTCACGTCACGTCATGAATTTTCATGAAAATTTTGAAATATCTACATCTGATTATGTTGCTTTGCTAAATGAAAACCAAAAGCTTAAAAAGAAAACTGCTTATTTTAAGAACTGCGTAAATGAGCTAATGAATGAAGTTGAGTCACTTATTGAAGAAAGAATAGAAAATGAATATCTTACAAATGAAAATCAAATTTTAAAAGAAAAATTAAAAATGAGAGATGTATGAATAGATGCTTTTAATGATGGAAAAATGATGAATACGCAATATGATGATAATGTAACAAATGCACAAATAACATCTTTAAAAAATGATCTTGCTAAATTTGTGCAAGGAGAAGAGAACCTAAATGTTATATTAGGGGCACAAAGGTCTAGTCTTGATAAATAAAGAATTGGGTATAATCCTATTAAAAATATGGAAAATAGGATTAATAATAATATTAGAATGGTTAATAGTAAATCAAGGCATAAACCACTTTATTGTTCAAAATTTGTTACTTGTAAAAAATGTGTTTTTAAAGGTCATTTTGATTCTAATTGTAATAAAATTAGAATAAAACAAATTTGGGTAAAGAATAGTGATTTATATGCTACTAACCCAAAAGGACCCAAGAAAATTTGGGTACCAAAAAAATAGAGACTATTTATTTGTTTTGTAGGTGTCTACCTATAAATTATTTTTTACTTTGAGAGAGTAATTTACCTATAAATTATTTGGCTGTAAGTACCTTGTTTTTTAAATAGAGTTTTAATTAGATATATTATTATAAAAACTCTATGGATTTCATATTACAAGGGTTCATAACATCATTTATTTATGTCAAATGCTCCATATTTAATACACATGATAATCTTAATAAAAGATTGAGGAATATGTTTATATTTTATTTGATAATTTTGACCATGATCTGTCAAAAGAAGAGGATGAAGACTTTGCAGAAAAACAGTTAAAGGATCTGGAATTTGGAAAGAAAACGGCTCAATCCAGACAGCCCAAGTCGTATGCATTAGAAGGAAAAACAGATGAACCAGGAAAACATGCAGACACCAAAATCCAGACAGCTCGACCCATCTATTTTAGAAGGAAAATCAGATGAATATTCTGATGCAAAATCTGATATTCCAGAAAGTGAATCATGTAAGAACCCAACTTTTATAAATAAAGATGAATTTTCTATAAATATCATTTTTGAATATTATGGAGTAAATTTGATATAATGTTATAGTTGTGGGTAATATTTATAAATTTTGCAAAGTACGCAAGTTGTTATATAATATTCGATTGGTCGGGGAATATTCGTACAACGGCACAATCATTGGTGAACCCCACAACAGAATTATTGTCGGATTGAGAAAATGACAAAAATACTTTATGAAAATAACGGCGGAAGTTTTACCGTTAACTGTTGAAACACCCGGTGTTAAAAGTACAATAATACGCGTGGTTCCATAATAGCACACGGTATTGATTATTGATACTTATGTGATAAGTCACTTAGTTTTGTTTTATTGGTATTATTATGTAATAAAACAAAAATTTTTTTTATATAAAACAGAATACTTTTATAAAGTTATTCATTTTATTAGGTTAATAGTAAAATCTTTTTATATAAAACAGAATACTTTTATAAAGTTATCTGTTTTATTAGACAATAATTAGAATATATTATATTTTATTATGCATAGTGTTTGCATAGTGTTTGCATAGTAAAATCTTTTATAAAGTTATTCATTTTATTAGATTATATATAGAATATATTATATTTTATTTAAAAGATTTTGCTTTAAATATGGACCATCGATTAAAGTAAATCAATCTCATTTGCTCATGAGTTAGTTAGTTACTAAGCGGTCCATTTTTCTATAAATAAAACTCATTCCTTCATTATTTCTTACGAATTCAATTTGAAACTCTAGAGAGAAAATTATAGAAAGCTATAGAAAAGTATTACTTCCTTCCTACTCTTATATTCAGCTTTCTTTTACGGTGAGGGATATTATTTGTCGTACTACTCGTAAGGGGTATTAATTCTTTTATATTCATGAATAGAACTTCATTATTCCATTCTTTATTATTACTCACGGAATAACCAAAGATCTGTGAATACCCTATACTTGGTGATATTCTTCTAATATTCCGTCTTTATTATTATTATTACGTGGAATATCCTCATCATGCGCTTACGTTTTACTGGTTCCATCTTTATTATTATTACATTGGTTAAATATCCTCATCAGGTGCGTTCTGTGGGACTGGTTCCGCTCTTTATTATTATTACGGTGGAATATCATATGCATGACGTTTCACGTCGGACTGAGTTAAAATTTTATTATTATGTTTGGAACATCCTCGTCGCATGCAATTTACTTTGACTCGTTTTAGCTTACTTATTAATCTGTTGGAATAACCTGTCTATGCGAAGTACCGCATGCATGGTGATTTCTTTTGTTATTTCATTCGTTATTATACTTAGTTGGTTAAAGTTTTGACTTCTATACTCCATGAAATTAGTGGAATATCCTTGATATTTGCGCTTCATCCAGTATCTTTTCATGGAAATATTCTTCTGAGCATTCTTGAATTTTACTCTACAAAGCAGTATCATGTTGACAATTTGGACGTTATTGATTCATGGATAAATTAATTCTTGAACTTATTTTATTGAATTCTTATATCATTGTCATCATCCTCATGTTTATATTATGTTGAAAGTCATCTGTGGCCTGTAGTACATAGATGGACTTGGTATGATTATGGCCATGGATTATTCGGTGTAATCATGATCGTAATGTTATAAATGATGTGGAAAAAGTCCTCATTGGCCCGTAGTGCATTGATGGATAGTTGTTGGCATGATCATGACCATTAATGAATACACAAATATTCTTGGCCCGTAGTGCATGGATAATTGTGGTCGTGATACTAAAAAATATCCTTGGCCATAGTGCAAGGGTGATTCGATGATGTGGATTATTTATTAAGCTGAGTCCCAGCGATAAAAGTAATGAAAAACCTTTTAAATCATAGAAGATAGTAGATTTTATTCTCTACTTTACTCTTCTAATTGATTGCTTGTTCCGCTCCAGTTAAACTTGATGTTTGTTATATTTTATCAGTTTAACACTGTTGAAGGCTAATGATAATTTATTCTGCATTATCTTAGTCATAATATTTCTTCTTGGGCTAGTTGAGCTCACCCTTTTTTCTTTCAACTGTTCTCTTGAGAAATGAGAATATAACTGGGACGAGTCAGGGAACGGAGTGATGGACCAGATGATAGTATTAGTAGTCCTCACTATTCTGTTAAATAGTGTGACAATAGATGTAATGAGGACCCCATTGAGTTTGTATATTGTCTAGATGATAATATTTGTATTAAAACTCACAGCATATGTTTAGTCGTATTTTACACAACTATTGTATAATTAAGTTGTATTTGAATTTTGTATCATGTATTTGGCGAGTCAAGATGGGTGATGCATACTTATTTTGGGGGCGTCACAGTTGGTATCAAAGCTTAGGGATATGATCCCGGGCTAAGATGTGAGAATAGAACTAGGAAGGGAGAGACGTGGAATTTCTTCGCTAGTATGACCTACCAAAGTTTATTTGGTATTTAATTGGTCGGTCAGAATATAGGGATAATATGTTACATGTCAATTAACATTTTGTTTTGTGGTAGTATCTGAAAATGACATCCGAGAATGTTGAGAATAGAAATGGAGCACAGACGACCGTTAATTCACCGCATATCAATAATTAGGATAATGTGCATCAAGAAGGTGACAATCCTCATGCAAACAACAACACTGACCAAATGATGAATGATCAAATGTTCAGAGGCTTTATGCAATTCATGAAACAGCAGGCGAGAGCGGCTCCTGTCCAAAATGTAGGTGGAACCACTGGAAACTCTCGGACGATCACCGCTAAACAGTTCAAGGAGCTGGGACCACCGGAGTTTATTGAAGAGCCAAAACCACTTAAGGCGGAAGCATGGATAAAGTAAATCACCAAGATATTTGATGTCTTGGGATGCTCTGAGGAGCAAAAGGTTCCCTTTGCCGCCTTTATATTGCGAGGAGAGAGGCGACACTAGTGGAATCGGTAAAAGCGTACTCAACTGCCATGACTTTGAAAATGTCTTGGGAGAAGTTCCAAGAACTATTCAATGACAAGTACTTTCCCGAAAGTATTCGTCACATGAAGGAGGTGGAGTTCATCAAGTTGGAACAAAATAATATGACCGTGTCGCAGTACGAAGCAAAGTTTGCCGAGTTGTCCCGGTTTACGTCCCACTTGGTGGATAATGAAGAGAGAATGACGCGGATGTTTTTAAGAGGTTTGAAGCCGGAGATACGTCAACATCTTATTTCTCATAAACTGTGTTTGTATTCAGATGTTGTAAATAGGGCTCAGTTAGTGGAGCGCGATAACGAGTCAACGCAACCAAAAGAGCGGTAAACAAAAAAAGGATAATACCAGAGAGCGATCATCGAAGCGGTGATAACAAGCGTGGAGGAATCAACGAGGCGAAATGGTAACCACTTGGTGGTAATCGTAGCAAAACAATAAGAATGAACATTTCAAGAAGAGAGATTCAACAATGATGGAAGACGCGTCGACACCGACTCCGTTGTTAAGGAAGGAGAACGACCACCTATCATATGCTTCAAATGGGGAGGGAGGACACATCGGTCAAAGCTGCAGCGATCTTGTCAAAGCATGTTATAATTATGGAAGATAAGGTCACTTAGCCCAATTTTGTCATTCACCAAGATAAATTCACTTAGGATGGAGGCACCAAAGGCAGTCCCGGAAAAAGTCAAAGCCGGTGTCTGAGGGAGGCGTTTGTTGTGACCTCCCGAAAAGCAAGGAACCCGAATGAGGTCATCACGGGTAAACTTATCATAAACTCTAGCGAAGTCTATACCTTATTTGATACCGGTTCTACCCTTTCTTTTATTTCTCCTACTTGCGCTCAACGATTAAATTTGACTCCAGAGAAATTAGACTTTGATTTATCTGTGGAAACTCCATTAGGAGAAACCTTCATTACATCCACTGTTTATAAGTCTTGTTTGGTTCAAATCGGTACCCTCATATTACCTGTCGACCTTATTTCATTGAAAATACTTGCATTTGACGTGATTTTAGGGATTGATTGGTTAACTACTTATCATGCAAAAATTGATTATTTTCGTAAGGTTGTTAGCTTTCATATTCCTAATCAACCTATTATGTGAATTCAAGCGACCAAACAATTAAAATCAATCACGGTCATCTCAAGCCATAAAGCTATTCGTTTATTGAAAAACGGATGTCTAACTTTCTTAGCTCATGTCACGGATCTAAACAAAAATACGTCAGTTTTGAATGATATTTCTATTGTTAATAAATTCCCTGACGTATTCCCTGAAGAACTTCTGGCCTACCCCAGAGCGTGAAATTGAATTTTGTATCGACCTTGAACCCGGTACAAAACCCATTTCCAAAGCCCCATATCGAATGGCTCCTATTAAACTTCAAGAGTTAAAGACCCAACTACAGGAATTGTTAGACATTGGCTTTATTCGTCCTAGTACTTCTCCTTGGGGTGCTCCTGTTCTATTCGTGAAGAAGAAAGATGGGAGTATGCGACTTTGTATTGATTATCGGGAGTTGAATCATGTCACCATCAAAAATAGGTACCCATTGCCACGTATTGATGACCTATTTGACCAGTTGCAAGGAGCCAAATTCTTTTCAAAGATTTATCTTCGTTCCGGATATCACTAATTGAAGATTAGAACCGATGACATTCCAAAGACGGCTTTCAGAACTCGGTACGGGCATTATAAATTCTTAGTCATGTCCTTTGGATTGACTAATGCTCCTGCTGCCTTCATGGATATGATGAACCGAGTATTCAAGGAATATTTGGATCACTTTGTGGTCGTCTTTATTGATGACATCCTTATTTATTCCAAAAGCCGTAAAGATCATGAACAACACTTGAGGCTGACACTCCAAAAGCTTCGTGAATATAAGATTTATGCCAAGTTTGGCTTGAGGAAGTAGCATTCCTGGGGCACGTGGTATTAAGTCATGGAATATCTTTTGACCCAGCAAAGATTGAAGCTATTCAAAGCTGGGAGCAACCTAAATCAGTGATCGAAGTACGTAGCTTTCTCAGTTTAGCTGGTTATTATCAGAGATTCGTGGAAGGATTTTCTCAAATCGCTACTCCATTAACTCAGCTGACTCAGAAAGATACAAAGTTTGGTTGGAGCGAAGAATGTGAGAAGAGTTTTCAAGAACTCAAGAGGAGACTCATTTCAAAGACTGTTTTGACAATACCATAAAACTCGGGATTTGTCATCTCTGATGATGCTTGAAGCAAAGGGTTGGGATGTGTTCTCATGCAACATGGAAAAGTCATAGCCTATACCTCAAGACAACTCAAAGAATATGAGAGGAATTATCCTACTCATGATCTAGAGTTGGCAGCTGTTGTCTTCGCACTAAAGATTTGGAGGCATTACTTGTATTGGGAGAAAGTGGAGATCTTTACGGATCATAAAAGCCTCAAATATTTCTTCACTCAAAAGGAACTCAACATGCGACAACGATGTTGGCTTGAACTATTGAAAGATTATGATCATACCATCCAATACCATCTTGGAAAAGCGAATGTGGTAGCTGACGCATTGAGTAGAAGATCATATGCAAGTGAGAATGCGATATTGTCAACACAAAGGCCCATTTTGTGTGACTTGCAAAGGATGGAGATAGAGTTAAAGACTCCAGGGACCCATGTGATGATGGCGAATATCTGAGTAGAACCGACTTTAATTGATAAAGTTAAAGGCTGCTCAGCTACGGACACGGGTACGATGCGTATGAGGAAGAAAGTGTAAGAAGGTGCTATCTTTGGAAACAAGAATCGATGAAGAAGGAATACTTGAGTCAACTCCGGACTTTGTGTTCCTAATGACCACTGATTTAAAGTATAAAATCATGATGGAGCGCACAACACACCGTTTGCAATCCATCTCAGAGTACCAAAATGTATCATGATATTCGTCATACATTTTGGTGGAGCAATATAAAGAGAGAGATAGCGTTGTTTATCTCAAGGTGTCTAACTTGTCAACGAGTTAAAGCAGAGCATCAAGTACCAAAAGGTCCATTGCAACCACTTGAAATTCCAGAATGAAAGTGGGAGCACATTACTATGGATTTCGTTACCGGTCTTCCTAAGGTTTCTCAAGGTATAGATGCGATTTGGGTCATTGTTGATAGATTGACCAAGTCTGCTCATTTCTTACCGATACGAGAAACTTATACACTTGAACGTCTTGCTCGTATGTACATAAACGAGATTATAAGACTACATGGTATGCCAGTATCCATAGTTTCTGATCGAGACCCAAGATTCACTTCATGATTTTGGGTTAGTTTGCAGAAAGCTATGGGCACAAATTTACGATTTAGCTCAGCATATCATCCTCAGACGGACGGACAGTCGGAGAGGACTATTCAAACTCTTGAAGATCTATTAAGACTCTGTGTCCTTGATTTCAAGGGAAGTTGGGACAAGTTCTTTCCATTGGTGGAGTTTTCCTACAACAATAGTTATCAAGCAAGTATTGGCATGGCTCCATTCGAAGCGTTGTATGGAAGGAAGTGTCGTTCTCTAGTATGCTGGGATGAGGTGGGAGAAGCAACGTTGTTGGGACCGGAGTTGGTACGTATGACTACAGAAAAGATTTAAACGATCCGATAACGTATAAAAACCTCACAAGATCGAAAAAAGAGTTATGCTGATCTTCATCGAAAGGACGTGGAATTCGATATAGGAGATTATGTGTTGTTACGTGTTGCTCCATGGAAAGGAGTTACGAGATTTGGAAAGAGAGGAAAACTCAATCCTCGATTCATCGGCCCATTTCTAATCCTCGATCGAGTAGGAACTGTGGCTATGGACTCATTTCTGCCAAGTATGTCTCGTGTTCATAACATTTTTCACATATCCATGTTACGTAAATATGTGAAGGACCCGAACCACATTATTGAGTTAGAACCGGATGAAATAGCGGAGGATTTGACATATGAAGAGGTTCCTGTTCAAATCTTGGGTAAGAAAGAACATATTCTACGCTTTAAGGTTATACCTCAAGTCAAAGTTTTGTGGAGAAACCACGATGTTGAGGAAATGACTTGGGAGTTGGAATCAGAAATGAAATCAAGGTATCCTTACCTCTTCGACATACCAGGTACGTACTCTAATTTCGAGGGCAAAATTTCATAAGAAGGGGAGATTGTAAGACCCCAACTTTTATAAATAAAGATGAATTTTCTATAAATATCATTTTTGAATATTATGGAGTAAATTTGATATAATGTTATAGTTGTGGGTAATATTTATAAATTTTGCAAAAATACGCAGTTTATTATATAATATTCGATTGGTCGGGGAATATTCGTTTTAACAGGGAATATTAAATACAATGACAATCATTGGTGGATCCCACAACGGAATTATTGTCGATTGAGAAAACGACAAAAATACTTTATATGAAAATAACGGCGGAAGTTTTACTGTTAACTGTTGAAACACCGGTGTTAAAGTAAAGAATAATGCTATGGTTGCATAGTAGCACACGGTATTGATTATTGATACTTATGTGATAAGTCACTCAATTTTGTTTTATTGGTATTATTATGTAATAGAACAGAAAAAACTTTTTATATAAAATGAATATTTTTATAAAGTTATTCATTTTATTAGGCTAATAGTAAAATCATTTTATATAAAAAATGTAATACTTTTATAAAGTTATCTGCTTTATTAGACAATAATTAGAATATATTATATTTTATTATGCATAGTGTTTGCATAGTGCTCTGCGTAGTGTTTGCGATAGTAAAATCTTTTATAAAGTTATTCGTTTTATTAGATTATAAATAGAATATATTATATTTTATTTAAAAATTTTGCTTTAAATATGGACCATCGATTAAAGTAAATCAATCTCGACCGCTCATGAGTTAGTTATTATGCGATCCATTTTTCTATAAATGAAAGCTCATTCTTTCATTATTTCTTACAAATTCACTAAAACTCTAGAGAGAAAATTATAGAAGGCTATAGAAAAGTATTATGCTCCTTCCCTACTCTTATATTCGGTTTCTTTTACGGTAAGGGATATTATTTGTTGTACTCAGTAAGGGGTATTAATTCTTTTGTATTCATGAAGAGAACTTACATTATTCCATTCTTTATTATTACTACTGAATAACCAAATGTCTGCTTTTACCCTATACTTGGTGACATTCTTCTAATATTCCGACTTTATTATTATTATTACATTTGGAATATCATGTACGTGCGTTTACCTAGAACCTCGTTTCCATCTTTATTATTATTACATTTGGAATATCACATGTCATGCGTTTACGTGGGACTGAATTCCGCTTTATTATTATTCTTAGAACATCACGCTTGGTGCAATTTACTTTGACACGGGTTCCGTTACTTATTAATCTGTTGGAATTACACATGCATGCGAAAGTCCGCATGCATGGTGATTTCTTTTGTTATTCCATTCGTTATTATACTTAGTTGGTTAAAGTTTTGACTTCTATTCTCCATGAAATTAGTGGAATATCCTTGATATTGGATTATTTATTAAGCTGAGTCCCAGCGATAAAAGTCATGAAAAACCTTTTAAATCATACAAGATAGTAGATTTTATTCTCTACTTGACTCTTCTAATGGATTGCTTGTTCATTGCAGATTAAACTTGATGTTTGTTATATTTTATTAGTTTAACATCTTTGTTGAAGGCTAATGATAATTTATTACGCATTATCTTAGTCATAATATTTCTTCTAGGCTAGTTGAGCTCACCTTTCTTTCTTTCACCGTTCTCTTAAAATGAGAATATAGTTGGGACGAGTCGGGGAGCAGAGTGATGGACCGATGATAGTATTAATAGTCCTCACTATTACATTAAATAGTGTGATAATAAATATAATGAGGACCCCATTGAGTTTGTATATTGTCTAGATGACAATATTTGTATTAAAACTGACAGCATATGTTTAGTCGTATTTTACACGACTGTTGTATAATTAAGTTGTATTTAAATTTTGTACCATGTATTTGGCGGCTCAAGATGGGTGATGTATACCTATTTTGGGGGCGTCACAAATCAGATGAACCAATGACCAATGACAGTCTTTCAAAAACAACCAGAATAGTAAAAAATAATCCTCCTAACCTGAGTTTTAAAGACCTCAACATTGGGATGCCAAAAGAAGTGCCATTGACGAGATTTTTGATTTTGAAAATACAAAATTCAAATCTACACTAAGGAGCACAATTATCAAGCTTTCTACCGGTAACAAAATGTTGATATATAGGTAACAAATTACAAATGTAGGATTATATTGTTTACTTGCTATATGTGATTTTGTTATAACCTTGTTCTAATGTCATTCTTTATGCTTATTTTTTTCAATTTGGCAAATGGTGTGAGATAACTAACTTCAGCTAAATTGATATGAATTATTTTTTGTTGATGACAAAGGGGGAGAGATATAACTTGATGATTTATTTCTTTTTGATAATGACAAATGGAGAGAGATATTTGGGTATATTTGAAGTGGTTTGAATTGGTATTCATGTTGATATTGAGATACTATATTGTGCTGAAATATGCAATGATGGTTATTTGGATAAAGTCATTTTCTTTTGCTCCTTAATATGCATAAATTTAGGGGGAGCCATATACTTAGGGGGAGCATGTTGGTGCATAAATTGTCATCATCAAAAAGGGGGAGAATATTAGTTTTTGATTTTATGATGTTTTGAATGATGACTAATTTAAGTATATTAGACGTGTGCATGGTTTATGGTTTGTTATAATATTATTAAATATGCATGGATTATGGTTTATAAAATGACTAATTTAAGTATATTAGACGTGTGCATGGTTTATGGTTTGTTATAATATTATTAAATATGCATGGATTATGGTTTATAAATGGTTTATAATATTATAATGTGCATGGGTTATGGTTATTTATATTACAGCTTATATTTGCATGAATACTTGTTGATTTCCTTCAGTTGGTAAGTTGGAATGGTTTAAAATCATTTTAAATTTGAATTAAAGTTTTTTAAGGAAGGTTGGTATTCTAAGAAATCTGTTTGGTTTTAAAATGTCCATCTATTAAAAAAATGATTATTAACAGATCTTTAACAAATCCTATCAATCTCATTTAATCAAGTTTGGATATAGATTTATATTTATGACTCATGATATTGTGGGATTCTTTATAGTAGTCAAGGAATATAAATATCTTGGATAAATCAGTTTGTTGAAATCATGAATTTCCAACTAGACTAATCATTTGTACTATTGAATATATTATCCTCGTTATATATATATATATATATATATATATATATATATATATATATATATATATATATATATAGATAAATCTAGATAAATCAGTTTATTAGAATTAAGTTATCCAACTGGACTAATCTTGTATGACAACTTAATTTATTTCCATTGGACTCTTATTATATCCTTGATTTACCAAATTTGTTGGTCTCTTTAATTACTAAAATCATGGGGTATACCAACTGTGATATTTGTTTCCTATTCTATCTTCTGTTTATATCCGTTGGTCAATATTAGTAGCTTTAATTATGGGATTTAAATCATATGGTTTCTTGTTAACAATTATTTCATAGTCGTTGGCCTTCATCTTATATAAAGCTTCATCATGATTGATTATGGAGAGACCAAACGATTGGAAAGCAGCAATTCATTCTTCTTAATTCTTATAGCTTTATAATAGTCTTTCTAGCAATCAGTGTCCTGTTATTCTTAGGCTAGAAAATTGATATTTCATTGGAATCACCATTATTATAATTTAAAAAACAAGCAACTGTTAGCGTTGGTGGTCTAGAGTCTCTAGAGTTTGGTGGGTCTGTTCAAAGGAAGCTTTAAAGGTCTCAAAGGTGAGAACATGTGCAGAGGTGTACAATTACAAAAGTGCAAAGGGGGCATTGGGGTCCAACATCACAATTGAAGCGTCTTTGTAACAGGGAGTTATTTTTTGTATTGAGGTTTAAATCATAATAAAAAGAGTCCAATCCTAGTTGGGATTGGACGTGGATTAGGCCACTAGATTAGAGATAGGGGCTGAACCACGTTCTGCCATTTTTACTTCTATTTATCTCCTTAACTGCCATTCACGTTCTGCACATTTTTGTTCATCACGCTACTTGAAGTTATACTATCAAGACACTAAAGCAGACATGTCTAGCTGTCTGATAATAATAAACGAAGAACATAAGCTAAAGCAGACATACGTAGCTGTCTGATTTAAACTTGTTGTAGAAAATTTCAAAAAGATTTCACCGTTTATCACTTTTATCTTTAACACCAATTCACCCCCCCTCTAGGTGTGCACATACATAGAATTACAGACCTGATTTGAAGAATTATTTGGGTAGGGTCCTTGGTTCTATGCAAAATTAGGATGATTTCTCCAACCTGGATTATAAGTGGGCGCAATGGGTAATTCCCAGGTCCTTAAAACATTGCATTGACTTGTTCATATTCTTCAGATTGGGCCACGACTCTAGGATATTCCTCTATCACGTAACTTGGTGAATTACACCTTAGACACAAAGGTGTTGGTGTGGAAACTTGGTTCACATGTGATGGTCCCCTAGTTTCTAAAGCTTTAAGTCTTTTAAGTACATCAGTCAACTTAGCTTCAGTAGCAATTGATTGTCAATTGTATGAACACCCCTAGATGAGCTAGGTTTATCCGTCTCTCTGGTGGTTTCCCATTGCATAGTTTTTCCTGCTAAGTCTTCTAAAAACTTCCAAGCCTTTTTCTCATCATTATTCAGAAAATCCCCTTGACACATTGACTCCAACATTATTTTAGTGGGATAGTCTAAGCCTTCGTAGGCAATTTGACATAATAGTCATTTCTCAATTCTATGGTGTGGGCACTGGGATACATTTTTTTTAAATCTATCAAAATATTTCCAAAAGGACTCTTTTTTAAGTTGGCAAAATTGATGAATTGCAGTCCTAATTTTAGGAGTTTTATGATTTGGAAAATATTTTTAAAGAAATGTAGCAACGAATCCCTCCCATGTTGATATGAAATTATTTGGTAGGCTATATAACCACTTTTTAGCATTATCTTTTAAAGAAAATGTGATAAATCTTAGCCTAATTGAGTCATCAGATAATTATTGAATTTTTATTAAAGCACAAACTTCCTCAAACTCCTGAATGAATAAGTATGGATTTTCTATACCAGTGAATCTTGGTAACATTTATAAAATGAGGTTTAAGTTCAAAATTATTACCAGTTATCGGTGGTAAGACTTATGCATGAAGCTAGGTTGGGCAGAGAGGGAAGGATAACATCGATCCCTTAAAAAAATGATTTGTGCGACCTCCATTTTTCTTAAATTGAGATATTTTTAAAGTGAAATCCGAAAAATCAAGTTTTCTCACTAATCGGGATATTTCGTCCCTATTTCACAATTTTTGCATACACTACTTAGAAAATAAGCAGATAAGCACCAAAAACAAATAAGAAAATTAAAAATATATTAATAAAAATAAAAAAAAACTACTTCTAAGGTTAACCAAAATAAAATCTAGACAGCTCATAATTGTTCCAAATTACACTGCAAAGTCCACCAAATTCGAAATTAATCACACCACTAGCCAGGTAAGTGTAAGAAAGGTGGGAGTTTCTCTGTAGATACGTTGACTAATTGAATAACCACATGTTCTTTAGGCGTTTACCTTTTGAACCACTTGCCTAGACACCAATAGTTTGATTAATTTAAAATTCAGCCTCCTCTTGGAGTTTTTTTGTCCTAATTAAGCTCGAGAGTCTTAGGGGTCAACGTCTACTTTATTTCATTAGGTCAAGGTTATGCAAAATGCAAGTTGGGTTATTTGTGGGCCAAGGATGGGTGATGAAATCTCCACCTTATCCTGTTATAGGTTTTTGCCCTTAATGATATATTAAAGATAAAAATGCACAAATAAGAAAAACTGTAAACAAATAAAGTGTCCTAAAACTATGTGAATTATGAAAGAAGAAGAAATTTAGACATACCTCAATCCTCCAACAATCACCACAATTTATATTTGACAAAAAAATACATAAAATAAAATAAAAACCTAAACAGGATGTGCTCTACGTGAGTGAATGCATGAATGCGGCAACTAGAAAAAACAAATAAAAAACACTAAACTAGTATTTTTTTGTTTTTTTTAAAAAAAATCAAAATTAAAAAAATATGGAGATGCTAATTACCAAAGAAAGTGTAGCAACAAAATATTTATCTTTTCGCTCATTCGATCCCCTTCAATAATCCTAAAAAAATAAAATAAAAAAATATTAGAGTTAAAAAATAATTCGAATAAATAAAAATTAAGGAATAAAAAATTAATTCTAGTCCCTGGCAACGTCGTCCTAGGTATTAGAAATTTAGCTAGCCATGCAATTAAAAAAAATAAATAATATTAGTACTACTATCTGCATGAAATAAGAATAATAATTAAAAAGAGAATTTCTATTATATCAATAAATGAAAGTTACAAATACTCCCTGACTGTAGTACCACACATGATTGGAAGAAAAGACAAAAGCTCTAAATATCTCACTTCTTTCTGCACGAGAAAAACTAAAGAAAAGAAAATAAGAAGTTGTGCCCTTTCTCTCTAAAACAAGAGGCCTATTTATTGAAAAAATAAATTTGTATTGTGAGACCCCAGATTTTATCAATAAAGATTTAAATTTTGTCGAAATAATTTTTAATATTATGGTGTGAATTTGAGATAATATTATAGTTGTGGGTAGTATTTATAAATTTTGCAAAGTATGCAAGTGGTTATATTATATTAGATTGGTTAGTGGAATATTCTACTTAGTAGGGAATATTCGCATAACTACTCAATCATTGGTGGACCCCATTAACAGTAATTATTGTTTGATTGAGAAAGCGACAAAAATATTTTATTAAAATAACGGCGGAAGTTTTACTGGGTTGATACTATTGAACTACTTTCGGTAGTAAAGTAATGCGATGTCGTGTGGTTGCGTAGTAGCACCGGTATTGATTATTGATGCTTATGAGAAGTCACTTTCCGGTTTGATTCCATTATTGTCGATTAATAATATGAATTATTATAGCGATAATGACGTTTTGTTTTATTCGTATTATTAACGTAATAAAAGCGAAACATCTTTTATATAAAATGTAATACTTTATTAAAGTTATTCTATAAATAGAATATATTATATTTTATTATGCGTAGTGTTGCGTAGTATTTTTTGCATAGTGTTTTGCATAGTGTTGCATAGTGTTTGTATAGTAAAATGTTTTTATATAAATAGAATATATGATATTTTATTTCAAAGATTTTGCTTTAAATATGGATAATCAGATTAAAGTAAATCAATCTGGACCGTTCATGGATTAATTACTATGCATTCTATTTTCCTATAAATAAAGCTCATTCCTTCATTATTTTCTTATGAATTCATTAAAACTCTGTAGAGAGAAACTATAGAGAGAAGAAGAAAAGTATTCGCTACTTCACTTTGCTAATATTCAGTTCTTCTAAGGTAGGAATATTATTTGTTTGTACAAAGTAAGGGGTGTTATTCTTTCTTATTCATGAAGAGAACTTCATTATTCCATTCATTATTATTCGTTGAATAACTCAGTAAAGGTGGCATACCCTATACATAACCTTTGTATACGCCAAGACATACCCCATGTGAGACCCAGTATTTTATCAATAAAGATTTAAATTTTGTCAAAATAAATTTTTTATATTATGGTGTGAATTTGAGATAATATTATAGTTGTGGGTAGTATTAATAAATTTTACAAAGTATGCAAGTGGTTATATTATATTCGATTGGTCGGGGAATATTCGGTTTAGCAGGGAATATTCGTACAACGGCTCAATCATTGGTGGACCCACAATGTAATTATTATTTGATTGAGAAAACGACAAAAATATTTTATTGAAATAACGGCGGAAGTTTTACCGTGGTTACCGTTGAACTACTCTTTAGTAAAAAATACAATGAATCACGTGTGGTTGCATAAGAAGATACACCTGCAGTATTGATTATTGATGCTTATGTGAGAAGTCACTCATTTGATTCCATTATTGTCGATTAATAATATGAATTATTATAAATGATAATGACGTTTTGTTTTATTCAGATTATTAACGTAATAAAAGCGTAAACATCTTTTATATAAAATAGAATACTTTATTAAAGTTATTCTATAAATAGAATATATTATATTTTATTATGCATAGTGTTGCATAGTGTTTTGCATAGTGTTTTGCATAGTATTGCATAGTGTTTGCGTAGTAAAATGTTTTTATATAAATAGAATATATTATATTTTATTTAAAAGATTTTTCTTTAAATATGGACCGTCGATTAAAGTAAATCAATCTGACCGCTCATGGATTAGTTACTATGCATTCCATTTTCCTATAAATAAAGCTCATTCCTTCATTATTTTCTTACGAATTCATTGAAACTCTGAGAGAGAAATTATAGAGAAAGCTATAGAGAGAAAATTATAGAAAGAAGAAGAGTATTCCTTTCTACTTCACTACTTCTATATTCAGTTCTTTTTACGGTAGTGGGTGTTATTCTTTCTTCTTGAAGAGAACTTCATTATTCCATTCACTATTATTACATTGGAATAACCTTTAAAAAAGTGGCATACCCTATACATAACCTCAGATACGCTGGATACCCTATACTTGGTGAAATCCTTATGTTATTCCATTGCTTATTATTCATTGGAATAACTCAGATACGCTATTTACCACTATACTTGGTGACATTCTTCTATTATTCATTGGAACATCCTCGTCATGTGTGTTTTACACCTGACCGGTTCCGCTTTATTATTATTCTTGGAACATCCCATCAGTGTGTTTTACACCGGACTTCGTTCCGCTTTTATCATTCTTGGAATATCCTATCTCGTGTTTTACACCGGATCCGGTTCCATCTTTATTATTCTGTTGGAACATCCTCGCTTGGTGTGAATTTCACCCGACTCGGTTCCGTTATTATTATTCATTGGAATAACTTTGTCTGTCATGCAGCACCGCATGCACGGTGATTTCTTTTGTTATTCCATTCTTTATTATACCCAATGGTTAAAACTTTGACTTCTATACTCCATGAAATTAGTAGAATATCCTCGATATTTGCGTTTCATCCAAAGATCTTTTCATGGAAATATTCTTCCGATCATTCTTGAATTTTACTCTCTAAACAAGATGTCATGTTGACAATTTGACGTTAATAATTCATGGATTAAATAATTCTTGAACTTGTTTTATTGAATTATTATGTCATTGTCATCATCCTCATGTTATATTATGTTATCTTTGCTTACGTGCATAGATGAACTTAGTATGATTATGACCAGGATCATTCTGGTATAATCATGACTTGATATAAATGATGTGACAAAAAGTCCTCGGTGGCTTTGTAATGCAAAGATGGATAGTTTTGGTATGATTATGACTGTGGGTGATTCGGATAGTCGTGACCATTGATAATTTGATGAAAATCCTTGACCGTGGTACGTGGATGATTAGATGTGGTGGTTTATTTATTGTCGAGTCTCAAATGATAAAATTGATGAAAACCTTTTAAAACCTAAAAGATAGTAGACTTTATTCTCTACTTGACTCTTTTAATAGATTGTTTATTCCGCTACAGCTTAAACCGGTTGTCTATTGTATTTTATCGCTTTAACATCATTGAAGGCTAATGATAATTTATTCTGCATTATCTTAGTCATAATATTTCTTCTCGGGCTAGTTGAGCTCACCCTTTTCTTTCACCGTTTCTTCGTGAAATGAGAACATAGCTGGGACGAGCCTGTCGAACCGGAGTAATGGTCCGAGGATAGCATTAGTAGTCCTCACTATTCGTGAAATAGTGTGATAATAGTTGTAATGAGGACTCCTTTTGAGTTTGTATAATATCTAGTAGATAATATTTGTATTCAAACTCACGCTTTATGTCGTATTGTACACCACGCTTATATTAGTAAGTTGTATTTGAATTTATGTACCATGTAAGTGGCGACCCAAGATGGGTGACGTATACTTAATTTTGGGGGCCACAGCTTGGTATCGTAGCTTAGGATATGATCCTGCAACTAGGAGGGGAGAGACGGGGAATTCCTTCGCTAGTATGACCTACCTAAATTTATTTGGTATTTAATTGGTCGGTCAGAGTATAGGGATAATATGTGATATGTTAATTAACCCTTATTTTATGGCAGTATTTGAAAATGGCATCCGAGAATGTTGAGAATAAAGAATGGAGCACGAGAGACTGCTGATTCTCCACGGATCAATAATCGTGACAATGTACAACAGGATGGCGATAATCCTCCTGTAAATAACAACACTGATCAATTGACTAACGACGGTACGTTTAAAAGGTTTTTAGAATTCATGCAACATCAGGCGAAAGCGACTCCTGTTCAAAACGTAGGTGGAAACACGGAAAACTCTCGGGCGGTCACCGCTAAACAATTCAAGGAGTTGGGACCACCGGAGTTTAAGGGAGAGCCAAAACCACTTCAAGCGAAGCATGGATTAAGCAGATTACCAAGATATTTGATGTCTTGATGCTCCGAGGAGCAAAAGGTTCCTTTTGCCGCCTTTATGTTGCGCGCGAGAGAGGCGACATCGTGGTGAATCGGTAGAAACGTACTCAACCTCATTGTCATCAAGATATCTTGGGAGAAGTTCCAGAGTCGTTCAACGACAAATACTTTCCCGAAAGTATTCGCCACATGAAGGAGGTGGAGTTTATCAAGTTGGAACAAAAACAATATGACCGTGTCGCAATACGAGGCAAAATTTGCGAGTTATCACGATTTCGTCCCACTTGGTGGATAATGAAGAGAGAGAATGACGCGAATGTTTTTAAGAGGTTTGAAGCCAAGATACGCCAACATCTTATTTCTCATAAACCGTGTTTTATTCGGGATGTTGTAAATAGGGCTCGCTTAGTGGAGCGCGATAACGAGTCAACGAACTAAAAGAGAGCAAATTTTAAGCAAAATTATAATACCAAATGTAGAGTAGTCATCGAAGCGGTGACAACAAGCGTGGAGGAAATCAATAGGTCCGATATGGTAACCACTTCGGTGGTAATCGTACCAAAATAATAAGAATGGACATTTCAAGAAAAGGAGATTCAACAATGATGGAAAGACGTTAGCCAAAGACCTGCTTCAAAGGAAGAAGAACGACCACCTATTATATGCTTCAAATGCGGAGAGAGGACACATCGGCCCCGGATCACGCCACGCCATCAAAGCATGTTATAATTGTGGAAGAGAAGGTCACTTAGCTCGATTTTGTCGCCATCAAGACAAATTCAACTAGGATGGAGGCACCAAAGGTCATCCCTGCATAAACCAAAGCCTAGAGTTTAAGAGAGCGTTTTTTTTCTCGTAACGAGGAACCCGAATAAAATTATCACGGTAAGTTAATCATAAGCTCTTCAAGTCTATACCGTGTTAGATACCGCCTCTACCCACTCTTTTATTTCACCTAGTTGTGTTCAACGCTTAAATTTGATTCCAAGAAGTTAAACTTTGACTTATTGGTTGAAACTTCGTTAGTAGGAACCTTCGTTACCTCCAATACTATTTTTATTAATCTTGTTGTTTCAAATAAACACTTTCACGTTACTTCGTCGATATTATCTCTTTGAAAATACTTGCCTTTGATGTGATTTTAGGAATCAATTGGTTAGCTACTCATCATGCTCTTCGTAAGGTTGTTAGCTTTTATATTTATAACAACCCCTCACCACCGAATTCAAAGTAACCAAACCCTAAAGTTAATCATCATCATATCGCCATAAGTAAAGAGCCCCGAACCTTTCGTTGTTAACTTCCTTGTGTGGAATGCAATCAAGCCGGAGCTTTCAGAGGCGACATCGTGAATGAAGATGGCAAGTTTATAGGTATCATTGTGAGGTACTATCTAGGTTAAGGGATAGAAGTCACAGTTGGTATCAATGTGACGTACTATCCAAGTCTTGATAAGAGTAATGCTTTTGAATGATATTTCTATCATTAATAAATTTCTTGACGTATTCTTGAAGACTTTCTAGCCTACCCTAGAGCGTGAAATTGAATTTTGTATTGACCCCAAAGACAAAACTCATTTCTTAAACCTCAAATATTTTTCAACTAAAATGAATCAGCTTTACGTGGTTTTATGATGAAAGTCATAATAAAAGCATAGGACTAATGAAAATCATGGGTATATGAGGTATTAGTAAGTTTTATGATGAGTTATGTTGGTTATTATGTGAAAACATGAAAGTTTCATAGAAATCACAAAGAGTTGAAAATCGATTTTGGTGAAAAACGAATATAAAATTCAATTGACCATATCTCCTATTATATTTTGAATTTTTGAATGTGGTCAAGTCCTAGAGTTAGATCTATGAGTTACCTAACTAATCCAAGTGGAATTACTGGAAAAGGTGTTGTAGATTTTTGTGTGGACTGATTTTAGCAAAGGAGGTAAAAGCTGTAAATTTCGAAAATGCTACTGCCCAGAAACTTTAAGGGACTGTTTCGGCCACTTAAATTATGAGAAAAATTCTGGCCTTTTGGGACATGAAGGTATATGGTATAAAGTACCTCCTGTCCAAAAATGAGCTCATTCTGACTTAAAATGAGCAAGTTATGACTATTTCAATATTTAGGTTTTTCCGACGAAAAACGCTATAACCGGAGTTCTATAACTCCGATGACCATGAAATTTAAACTAGAAGCTCAAGTTAACATGTGTAAGGTCCTGCCAAGATTTGGGAATTTTTGGAGTTAAACTTGAGGTAGCTAATTTCTTAAGGAATTAATTAGAAATTGATTTTTAAAAATAGTAAATGAATTTTAAAATTCCGAAAAATATATTTTCATTATGGGACTATATTATGCTAAATCCCAGAAAAGAAATATTTTTGGGACTAATTTGGTATTTTTCATGAAAATAGTTTAATTACTTAACATATATGAGTTAAATATGTTATGTGAAGTAACAAAGTTGAAAATAGGATTTTATGGCTAGAGAATCCTATATAGAATATATGCATATTTTTTTGATGAGGGATTTGATAATTGGTGATGATATTTTATGAGTATGGCATTTTGAATGATTAAATGCATTATATGGTAAAAGCGTAAACAATTGAGATAAATTGTTTATAAATTTAAGAAGTGATTAAAATATTATTATAATATTAATGTTATTAGATTATGAGATTATTAAGTGATTGATAACATGGGGATATTCTTGAATCCTGGATAAATTATATTATAAATGTTTAATATTTATCCTTTATCTCATTTGATTGATTCTTTATATCATTATCCTCACGCTTATATTATGTTAAAAGTCATCTTTAAGTAGTAGTGCATTGATAGACTTGGTATGATTATGACCACGGATCATTCGATAATCATAACCAGAATGAATACACAATTATCTTTATCAGTAGTGCATGGATAATTTGTGGTCGTGATATTAATGAATACACAATTATCTTCGCCAGTAGTGCATGGATAATTTGTGGTCGTGATACTAATACAATATCCTCGGCACAGATAAGGGGGATGATTCGATGATGTGGATTAATTATCGAAATGAAGTCTCAATGAAATATTAATTCATGGATGCGTTCAAAGTCATCTGTGGCTTACGTGTGCATAGATGGACTTGTGTAAAGTATGATTATGACGATAGTGATTGTTTATTCAAGATAATCATAATCAGATTGAAAACACGAATATCCTCGCCAAGCAGGTGCATGGATAATTCGTGGTCGTGATACTATTAAGTCGCGTCTTAGCATTATTGGTTTTACAATGTATATCTTTTAGCCCAGAGTGCAAAGAGATGAATTGTTAATGAATAGCTTTGCTTGCGATTTCAAAGATGAATTTAATATTTTAAAACGATAAAGGTATTCAAGGTATCCTCATCTCTTTATCATATCAGTATCGCACTTAATTTCGAGGAGGGCTTAAATTCCATAAGAGGGAGATTGTGAGACCCCAGATTTTATCAATAAAGATTTAAATTTTGTCAAAATAAATTTTTTATATTATGGTGTGAATTTGAGATAATATTATAGTTGTGGGTAGTATTAATAAATTTTACAAAGTATGCAAGTGGTTATATTATATTCGATTGGCTCGGGAATATTCTTATTTAGCAGGAATATTCGCACAACTACTCAATCATCAGGACCCTACAATGTAATTCATTGCTTGATTGAGAAAAAGCGACAAAATATTTTATTGAAATAACTACGGAAGTTTTACCGTGGTTACCGCTGAACTACTTCCGGTAGAGTAAAAGTACAAAGAATACGTGTGGTTGCATAAGAAGACACCAGTATTGATTATCGATGCTTATGTGAGAAGTCACCAACTTGATTCCATTATCACGATTAATAATATGAATTATTATAATGATAATGACGCTTTTGTTTTATTCGTATTATTAACGTAATAAAACAGTAAAACATCTTTTATATAAAATAGAATACTTTATTAAAGTTATTCTATAAATAGTAATATATTATATTTTATTACGCATAGTGTTGCATAGTGTTTTTGCATAGTGTTTTGCATAAGTATTGCATAAAGTTTGCATAGTAAAATGTTTTTATATAAATAGAATATATTATATTTTATTTAAAAGATTTTTCTTTAAATATGGACCGCCGATTAAAGTAAATCAACTGACCGCTCATGGATTAGTTACTATGCATTCCATTTTCCTATAAATAAAGCTCATTCCTTCATTATTTTCTTTTAATTCATTGAAACTCTGAGAGAGAAATTATAGAGAGAAGCTATAGAGAAAAATTATAGAAAGAAGAAGAGTATTCTCGCTACTTCACTACTTCTATATTCAGCCTTTTACTTGTAAGGGTGTTATTCTTTCTTCTCGAAGAGAACTTCATTATTCCATTCACTATTATTCTCGTTGAATAACTCGTAAAAGTGGCATACCCTATACATAACCTCAGATACGCCAGATACCCTATACTTGGTGAAATCCTTATGTTATTCCATTGCTTATTATTCTCATTGAATAACTCAGATACGCTGCCAACCCTATACTTGGTGACATTCTTCTATTATTCTCATTGGAACATCCTCGTTCGTGTGTTTTACACCGACCGGTTCCGCTTTTTTATTATTCCGCTTGAACATCCGTCTCAGGTGTTTTACACCTGGACCGTTCCGCTTTTTATCATTCTCATTGAATATCCTATCTCGTGTGTTTTACACCTGATCCGGTTCCATCTTTATTATTCTCGTTGAACATCCCGCTTGGGTGTGAATTTCACCGACCGTTCCGTTATTATTATTCTGCTGAATAACCTCGCCTGGCGCGGCAGTACCGCATGCACGGTGATTTCTTTTGTTATTCCATTCTTTATTATACCCAAATTGGTTAAAACTTTGACTTCTATACTCCATGAAATTAGTAGAATATCCTCGATATTCATGCTTCATCCAAAGATCTTTTCATGGAAATATTCTTCCGATCATTCTTGAATTTTACTCTACGAAAACAAGATTGTCGACAATTTGACGTTAATAATTCATGGATTAAATAATTCTTGAACTTGTTTTATTGAATTATTATGTCATTGTCATCATCCTCATGTTATATTATGTTATCTTTGGCTTACGTGCATAGATGAACTTAGTATGATTATGACCTGTGGATCATTCTAAGATAATCACGACTTGATATAAATGATGTGACAAAAGTCCTCAATGGCACGTAATGCAGTTGATGGATAGTTTTTGGTATGATTATGACCGAGGGTGATTCTAAGATAGTCATGACCATTGATAATTTGATGAAAATCCTCGACCGTGGGTACAGGATGATTAGATGTGGTGGTTTATTTATTGTCGAGTCTCAAATGATAAAAATTGATGAAAACCTTTTAAAACCTAAAAGATAGTAGATTTTATTCTCTACTTGACTTTTTTAATAGATTGCTTATTCCGCCGCAGCTTAAACCGGTTGTTCATTGTATTTTATCGCTTTAACACTGTTGAAGGCTAATGATAATTTATTCTCGCATTATCTTAGTCATAATATTTCTTCTTCTGGGCTAGTTGAGCTCACCTTTCTTTCACCGTTTTCTTCGTGAAATGAGAACATAAATGGGACGAGCCTGGGAACTTGAGTAATGGTCCGTAGGATAGCATTAGTAGTCCTCACTATTCTCGTGAAATAGTGTGATAATAGTTGTAATGAGGACTCCTTTTGAGTTTGTATAATATCTAGTAGATAATATTTGTATTCAAACTTCACGCTTTATGTCGTATTGCATACCCATGCTTATATTAGTAAGTCAGATTTGAATTTATGTACCATGTAAGTGGCGACCCAAGATGGGTGACGTATACTTAATTTTGGGGGCGTCACACCCTATACTTGGTGAAATCCTTATATTATTCCATTCTTATTTATTCTGTTGGAATAACCTGTATACGCGGAATCCCCTATACTTGGTGATCTTCTTCTTTTATTCCATTCTTCTATTATTCTGTTGGAACATCATGTCTGTGTGTTTTACACCGGACCTGGTTCCGTCTTTATTATTATTCTGTTGGAACATCCTGTCTGTGTGTTTTACACCGGACCTGGTTCCATTGTTTATTATTCAGCATTTATTATTCTATTGGATCATCATGTCGGTGTGAATTTCACCTGACCTGGTTCCGTTATTATTATTCTATTGAATAACTCCGTCTGTCTGCAAAGTAATTACATGCATGGTGATTTCTTTTGTTATTCCATTCTTTATTATACCCAAATTGGTTAAAACTTTGACTTCTATACTCCATGAAATTAGTAGAATATCTTTGATATTTGCGTTTCATCCAAAGATCTTTTCATGGAAATATTCTTCTGATTATTCTTGAATTTTACTCTACAAAATAGTATCATGTTGACAATTTGGACGTTAATAATTCCTGGATTAAATAATTCTTGAACTTGTTTTATTGAATTATTATGTCATTGTCATCATCCTCATGTTATATTATGTTATCTTTGGCTTACATGCATAAATGAACTTAGTATGATTATGACCAGGGATCATTCGGTATAATCATGGCTTGATATAAATGATGTGACAAAAGTCCTCAGTGGCCTGTAATGTAGTGATGGATAGTTTTTGGTATGATTATGACTCGGGGTGATTCGGTATAGTCATGACCATTGATAATTTGATGAAAATCCTTGACCGTGGTACGGGGATGATTAGATATTGTGGTTTATTCATTAAACCGAGTCTTAGTGATAAAATTGATGAAAACCTTTTAAAACCTAAAAGATAGTAGAATTTATTTTCTACTTGACTCTTTTAATGGATTGCATATTCACCGCAGCTTAAACCGGTTGTCTATTGTATTTTATCGCTTTAACATTGTTGAAGACTATTGATAATTTATTCTGCATTATCTTAGTCATAATATTTCTTCTTGGGCTAGTTGAGCTCACCCTTTCTTTCAACGTTCTCTTGAGAAATGAGAATATAGCTAGGACGAGTTGGGGAAGCGAGTGATGGTCCCAAGATAGCATTAGTAGTCCTCACTATTCGTGAAATAGTGTGATAATAATTGTAATGAGGACTCCTTGAGTATGGATATTGTCTAAATGACAATATTCCTATTAGAACTCTCGGTTTATGTATTGTCGATGTTACACCTACGTATGTATAATTAAGTTTGTATTTGAATTTATGTACCATGTAAGTGGCGACCCAAGATGGGTGACGATACCTAATTTTGGGGCGCCACACTGGTATCGAGCTTAGGATATGATCCCCAAAGATGCGAGATAAGAACTAGGAGGGAGAGACGGGGAATTCCTTCGCTAGTATGACCTACCTAAGTTTATTTGTTATTTAATTGGTCACGAGTATAGGGATAATATTTGATATATTAATTAACCCTTGTGTTGTGGCAGTGTTTGGAAATGGCAGCTGAAAATATTCACAATGGAGTGAATGTGACCGTTGTGACACCTTTAATCACTAATCGTTAATGTTAATGCAATTAATGTCGACGAGGAACAAATTAGAGATATCCACGTAGTGAATGAAGAACTAATTGTTACACCCGAGCTAGTTGCAGAGGTAGCAACTGAGAGTGAGGAAGAAGAAGAAAAAGAGGAACCTGAGGAGAATTGGTTAGAAGAAATTTATGATCAAAACTTAGAATTACAAAATCGTGTTCGTGAGCTAGAAGAACAAAGTTGAAGAACGGCAAAAGCGGTCGTGGAACAAAGGGATACAACAATTCAAAATCGGGTTACCCGATATGTGATGCTCGAACAAAATCACGCTTTGGCGGGGTGTAAGATATTAAAGTTGGAATCGAGAATTTAAAATCAAAGATCACCGAAAGAAGAAACAACGAACGAAGGAGAATAGACGATGCGTGGGTAAAAGCCGCACAACGCGTTGATAGTGTAGAAAAGACGTCCGATCCAATAAAGCCAAAATAGATGAAATAGACTTTGCTTTTTGGACAAGAATTGGAGAATTCCAACATCAAATTCGAATTACCTCATGCATAGCGGTCAACCCAATTCGATATGGATCGAGAGAATAATGATTCAAATCATGGATCGGGAATGTGAAGAAGCACTTAAGGGTGGAATGTACCTATAGTAAAAAGTCAAACTTGGTAATTTAAGCGAGAGCATTTGTCGAGAAACCCGAACGAAGTTATTACGAGTAAATTAATTATCATAAGTCTATACTTTATTCAATACAAGTTCTACCCACTCTTTTATTCTACCTAGTTGTGTTCAATGTTTAAATTTGACTCAAAAAAAATTAGACTTTGATTTATCTATTGAAACTTTGTTGGGAGAAACCTTCGTTACCTCCAACTGCTTATTAATCTTGTTGTTTCAAATAAACACTTTCACGATCTTATCTCTTTGAAAATACTTGCCTTTGAGGTAATTTTTGAAAACGATTGATTAACTACTTATTATTCTTTTGTAAGGTTGTTAGCTTTCATATTCCTAACCAACCTCGTTATAATAATTCAAAGTAACCAAACCCTAAAGTTAATCATTTGTTATATCAAGCCATAAGTAAAGAGCCCCGATCCTTTCGTTGTTGACTTTCTTGTGTGGAATGCAATCCGCCGGACTTTCTCAGAGGCGACGCCGTGAATGACGATGACAAGTTGATAGGTATCATTGTGAGGTGCTATTCTAGGTTAAAAGATATAAGTCAAGTTTGGTATCAATGTAACGTCTTATCCAAGTCTTGGATAAGAGTAGCGCTTTTGAATGATATTTCTATCATTAATAAATTTTTTGACGATTCTTGAAGATTTCCTAGCCTACCCTAGAGCGTGAAATCGAATTTTGTATTGACCCCAAAGACAAAAACCCATTTCTTAAACCCTCAAATATTTCTTCAACTAAAAGGATCATTTTTAGGATTATGATGAAAGTCATAATAAAAGCATTGGACTAATGAAAATCATGGGTATATGAAGTATTAGTAAGTGTTATGATGAGTTATGTGGTTATTATGTGAAAACATGAATGTTTCTTAGAAATCACAAAGGGTTGAAAAATCGATTTTGGTAAAACGTAACATGAAATTCAATTGACCATATCTCCTATTATATTTTGAATTTTTGAGTGTGGTCAAGTCCTAGAGTTAGATCTATGAGTTTTGTAGCTTATCCAAGTGGAATCACTTGGAAAAGGTGTTGTAGATTTTCGTGTGGATCTGAATTTAGCAAAAGAGTCCAAAGCTGCAAATTATAAAAACGCTAACGCCTTAAACTTTAAGGGGTTGTTTCGGCCACTAAATTTATATGAAAAACTCTGGCCTTTTGGGACATGAAAATATATGTTATAAAGTACCTCCTGTCCAAAAATGAGCTCATTCTGACTTAAAATGAACAAGTTATGACCATTTCAATATTTAGGTTTTTTTGACGAAAAATGCTATAACCGGAGTTCTATAACTCTAATGACCATGAAATTTCAATCGAGGCTCACATTAACATGTGTAAGGTCCTGCCAAGATTTGGGAATTTTGGAGTTAAACTTGAGGTAGCTAATTTCTTAAGGAATTAATTAGAAATTGATTTTTGAAAAATAGTAAATGAATTTTAAAAATTCGAGAAAAATATATTTTCATCATGGGACTATATTATGCTAAATCCCGAAAAGAAATATTTTTGGGACTGATTTGGTATTTTCATGAAAATAGTTTAGTTACTGAACATATGAGTTAAATATGTTATGTGAAGTAACAAAGTTGAAAATAAGATTTTATGGCTGAGAATCCTATATAGAGTATATGCATATTTTTTTGATGAGGATTTGATAATTGGTGATGATATCTTATGAGTATGGCGCTTTTGAATGATTAAATGCATTATATGGTAAAGCGTAAACAATTGAGATAAATTGTTTATAAATTTAAGAAGTATTGTTATAATATTAATGATATTAGATTATGAGATTATTAAGTGATTGATAACATGGGGATATTCTTGAATCCTAGATAAATTATATTATAAATGTTTAATATTTATCCTTTATCTCATTTGATTGATTCTTTATATCATTATCCTCATGCTTATATTATGTTGAAAGTCATTTGTGGCTCAGTAGTGCATAGATGGACTTGGTATGATTATGACTGTGGGATTGTTTTAGATAATCATAACCGTAATTGAAAACACGATTATCTTTGTACGTAGTGCATGGATAATTTGTGGTCGTGATACTAATGAATACACGATTATCTTTGGTCAGTAGTGCATGGATAATTTGTGGTCGTGATACTAATGAATACACGATTATCTTTGGTAGTAGTGCATGGATAATTTGTGGTCGTGATACTAATGAATACACGATTATCTTCGGCCGTAGTGCATGGATAATTTGTGGTCGAATACTAATGAATACACGATTATCTTTGCACGTAGTGCATGGATAATTCGTGGTCGTGATAATAAAGAATATCCTCGGCCCGTAGTGCGGGGATGATTCGATGATGTGGATTAATTATTGAAATGAGTCTCAAAGAATGAAATATTAATTCATAGATGTGGTAAAAGTCATCTTTGGTCAGTAGTACATTGATGGACTTGGTATGATTACGACCAAGGATTATTCTAAGATAATCACGATCAGATTAAAAAACACGAATATCCCCGCCAAGAAGGTGCATGGATAATTCGTGGTCGTGATACTATTAAGTCGAGTCTCAAAGATTATTGGTTTTATAAGCTTGTATATCTTTGGCTGTAGTGCAAAGATGAATTGTTAATGAATATCTTTGGCCGGATTGCAAAGATGAATTTAATGTTTTCAACGATAAAGGTATTCAAGGTATCCTCACCTCTCTATCATACCAGGTACGTACCCTAATTTCGAGGGCGAAATTCCATAAGGAGGGGAGATTGTGAGACCCCAGATTTTATCAATAAAGATTTAAATTTTGTCGAAATAATTTTTTAATATTATGGTGTGAATTTGAGATAATATTATAGTTGTGGGTAGTATTTATAAATTTTGCAAAGTATGCAAGTGGTTATATTATATTCGATTGGCCTGGAGAATATTCTACTTAGCAGGAATATTCGTACAACGGCTCAATCATTGGTGGACCCCACAACAGAATTATTGTCGGATTGAGAAAACGACAAAAATATTTTATTGAAATAACGGCGGAAGTTTTACCGTTGATACTGTTGAACTACTCGGTAGTAAAAGTACGATGTACGCGTGGGTTGCATAAGAAGTACACTCAGATTGATTATTATCGATTTATGTGAGAAGTCACTCAGCTTTGATTCCATTATTGTCGATTAATAATATGAATTATTATAGCGATAATGACGCTTTTGTTTTATTCAG
Organism: Panax quinquefolius; assembly: GCA_020205615.1. Lineage (NCBI taxonomy): Eukaryota > Viridiplantae > Streptophyta > Magnoliopsida > Apiales > Araliaceae > Panax > Panax quinquefolius. The sequence continues at coordinate 46,561,416 of CM035172.1, read as the reverse complement.
TATTATTAACGTAATAAAACGTAAACATCTTTATATATAAAATGTAATACTTTATTAAAGTTATTCTATAAATAGAATATATTATATTTTATTATGCATAGTGTTGCATAGTATTTTGCATAGTGTTTTGCATAGTATTACATAGTGTTTGCATAGTAAAATGTTTTTATATAAATAGAATATATCATATTTTATTTAAAAGATTTTGCTTTAAATATGGACCGCCGATTAAAGTAAATCAATCTGGACCGTTCATGGATTAATTACTATGCATTCTATTTTCCTATAAATAGAAGCTCATTACTTCATTATTTTCTTACGAATTCATTGAAACTCTAGAGAGAGAAACTATAGAGAGAAAGAAGAAAAGTATTCTGCTACTTCACTTTGACAATATTCAGTTCTTCTAAGGTAGGGAATATTATTTGTTGTACCCGTAAGGGGTGTTATTCTTTCTTATTTGTGACGCCCCCAAAATTAGGTATACATCACCCATCTTGGGTTGTCAGATACATGGTACAAAATTTAAATACAACTTACTAATATAACTGTCGTGTACAATACGACATAAAGCGTGAGTTTGAATATAAATATTATCTACTAGATATTATACAAAACTCAAAAGGAGTCCTCATTACAATTATTATCACACTATTTCACAAAATAGTGAGGACTACTAATGCTATCCTCTGGACTATTACTCTGGTTCTCGACTAAATCCCAACTATGTTCTCATTTCACGAAGAGAACGGTGAAAAGAAAGGTGAGCTCAACTAGCCCAATAAGAAATATTATGACTAAGATAATGCGAGAATAAATTATCATTAGCCTTCAACAAAGTGTTAAACTCGATAAAATATAATAAACATCAAGTTTAACTGCAAATGAACAAGCGATCCATTAAAAGAGTCAGTAGAAAATAAAATCTACTATCTTTTATGATTTAAAAGGTTTTTCATCATCATTATAAATTTGAGACTCGGTTTTAATAAATAATCCACATCATCGAATCACCCCGCACTACTACCAAGGATATTCTTTAGTATCACGACCACAATTATTCATACGCACTACGGGCCAAGAATAGTTGTGTATTCATTAATGGTCATGATCATGCCAACAACTGCCCATCAATGCACTACTATGGCCGAGGATTTTTACCACATCATTTGTAACATTACGGTCATGATTACACCGAATAGTCTCTCGGTCATAATCATACCAAGTCCATCTATGCACTACAAAGCCACGGATGACTTTAAAAAAATATAAACATGAGGATGATGACAATGATATAAGAATTCAATAAAACAAGTTCAAGAATTATTTTATCCGAATTATTAACGTCCAAATTGTCAACATGATAATCGTTTTATAGAGTAAAATTCAAGAATGATCGAAAGAATATTTTCATGAAAAGATATCTTTGGATGAAACGAAATATCAAGGATATTCTACTAATTTCATGGAGTATAAAGTCAAAAGTTTTAACCAACCGGGTATAATAAAGAATGGAATAACAAAAGAAATCACCATGCATGCGGTATTATGAGATGTAGTTTATTCCAACAATAATAATAATAATTAACCATGTCGTGTGAAATTCACACATAATGCGTGGATGTTCCAATAGAATAATAAAGATGTAATAATGAAAGAATGTCACCAAGTATAGGGTCCGCGGCATGTCTGAGTTATTCCAATGTAATAAATAAGAATGGAATAATATAAGGATTTCACCAAGTATAGGGTATGCCGTGATACAAAGTTATGTATAGGGTATGCCACTTTTACGGAGTTATTCCAATGAATAATAATGAATGGAATAATGAAGTTCTCTTCATGAATAAGAAAGAATAACACCCCTTAAGAAGTACAACAAATAATATTCCCTACCTTAGAAGAACCGAATATTGACAAAGTGAAGTAAGCGAGAATACTTTTCTTCTTTCTCTCTATAGTTTCTCTCTGTAGTTTCAAAGGTGAATTCGTAAGAAAATAATGAAGGAATGAGCTTCATTTATAGGAAAATAGAATGCATAGTAATTAATCCATGAACGGTCCAGATTGATTTACTTTAATCGACGGTCCATATTTAAAGCAAAATCTTTTAAATAAAATATAATATATTCTATTTATATAAAAATATTTTACTATGCAAACACTATGCAACACTATACAAAACACTATGCAAAAACACTATGCAACACTACGCATAATAAAATATAATATATTTTATTTATAGAATAACTTTAATAAAGTATTCTTTTTTATATAAAAAGATGTTTCGCTTTTATTACGTTAATAATAATGAATAAAACAAAACGTCATTTTCGCTTATAATAATTCATATTATTAATCGACAATAATAGAATTAAACCGAGTGACTTCTCACATAAGCATTAATAATCAATACCGCAGTATTACTACTGCAACCACACGATTCTCGTACTTTTTATTACCGAAGTAGTTCAACAAGATCAACGGTAAAACTTCCGCCGTTATTTCAATAAAATATTTTTGTCGCTTTCTCAATCCTACAATAATTACATTTGTGGGGTCCACTAATGATTGAGTCATTGTATACGAATATTCCCTGCTAAACCTAATATTCCCCACCAATCGAATAATATAACCACTTGCATACTTTGCAAAATTTATAAATATTACCCACAACTATAACATTATATCAAATTTATTCCATAATATTCAAAATAATATTTATAGAAAATTCATCTTTATTTATAAAAGTTGGGTCTTACATTATTCATGAAGAGAAACTTCATTATTCCATTCATTATTATTCTTGGAATAACTTTGTAAAAAAGTGGCATACCCTATACATAACCTCAGATACGCCAGATACCCTATACTTGGTGAAATCTTTATATTATTTCATTCTTATTTATTCTGTTGGAATAACTCAGATACGCTTAATCCCCTATACTTGGTGATCTTCTTACATTGACATTCTTCTATTATTATTGGAACATCATTGCAGTGTGTTTTACACCGGACTGGTTCCGTCTTTATTATTCTTTGGAACATCCGCTCATGTGTTTTACACGGACTTTCCGCTTTTATTATTCTGCTGGAATATCCTGTGCATGTTTTTTACCCACCGGTTCCATTGTTTATTATTCAAATTTATTATTACATTTGGATCATCATTATGCGGTGTAATTTCACCGACACCGTTTCGATTATTATTATTCTATTGAATAACTTTGTCTATCTGGCACCGCATGCGTGGTGATTTCTTTTGTTATTCCATTCTTTATTATACCCAGTTGGTTAAAACTTTGACTTCTATACTCCATGAAATTAGTAGAATATCTTTGATATTTAAGTTTCATCCATATCTTTTTCATGGAAATATTCTTCCGATTATTCTTGAATTTTACTCTACAAAACAAGATCATGTTGACAATTTGGGCGTTAATAATTCCTGGATAAAATAATTCTTGAACTTGTTTTATTGAATTATTATGTCATTGTCATCATCCTCATGTTATATTATGTTATCTTTGGCTTACGTGCATAGATGAACTTAGTATGATTATGACCAGGGATCATTCGGTATAATCATGGCTTGATATAAATGATGTGACAAAAGTCCTCGGTGGCTCAGTAATGCGTTGATGGATAGTTTTGGTATGATTATGACCGGGGTGATTCGGTATAGTCATGACCATTGATAATTTGATGAAAATCCTTGGCCAAGTGGTGCAGGGATGATTAGATATTGTGGTTTATTCATTAAACCGAGTCTTAGTGATAAAAATTGATGAAAACCTTTTAAAACCTAAAAGATAGTAGACTTTATTTTCTACTTAACTCTTTTAATGGATTGCGATATTCCAACGCAGATTAAACGGTTGTCTATTGTATTTTATCGGTTTAACATTGTTGAAGACTATTGATAATTTATTCGCATTATCTTAGTCATAATATTTCTTCTTGGGCTAGTTGAGCTCACCCTTTCTTTCACTTTTTTCTCTTGAAATGAGAATATAGTTGGGATGAGTTGGGGAAACGCAGTGATGGTCCTGAAGATAGCATTAGTAGTCCTCACTATTCGTGAAATAGTGTGATAATAATTGTAATGAGGACTCGAGTATGGATATTGTCTAAATGACAATATTCCTATTAGAACTCTCGGTTTATGTATTGTCGTATGTTACTACCGCACGTATGTATAATTAAGTTTGTATTTGAATTTATGTACCATGTAAGTGGCGACCCAAGATGGGTGACGTATACCTAATTTTGGGGGCGTCACATGTATCCTAATTTAGGTTCCGTGAACTTGGATACTTTTGTTCATTTTTTCCTCTTCTTTTCTTATTGACTTCAATCTCTATAGGATAATCCTCCAAGAGTCCTTTTCCATCTTTAAAAGTTGGATATAAATCATTTATTTTCTCCCTAAGAAAAATAAATATTATTTACTACAAAACAAAATAAAATGTATTAGTTAAATAAAATAAACATATAAAATAAAAATATGGGAATATTAAAATGTATTAATTATGTATCTATCATTTATCACAACCGAAGATATAGATAACCAACCTTATCATGACCAAAGATATAGATAACCAACCATATATCAACCGAATATATAAATAACCAACCTTATCACGCCATAATATCCTTCCCGACACCTGTGGGAGGTATTAGATAGAGATTCCGAAGAATTGAATTTAACAAATGATAAAAATATTCGTTCTGAAAAACGAAAAGTTTTCGTTCCGAAAAACTGAACGTATTTGTTCCGATGAACTAAATAATGAAAATATTTGTTCCGAAGAACTAAATAATAAAAATATTTGTTCCAAAGAACTGAATAATAAAAATATTCGTTCTGAAGAACTGAATAATAAAAATATTCATTTCGAACTGAATAATAAAAATATCTGTTCTAAAGAACTGAATAATAAAAATATACATTCCGAAGAACTGAATAATAAAACATTTGTTCCGAAGAACTGAATAATAATAAAAATATTCGTTCCGAAGAACCGAATAATAAAAATATTCGTTCTGAAGAACTTAATGTATTCGCTTCGAAGAACTGTTCGACCTTATAACACCATTCGTCCTTATAATGCCAAAATTGTATTCCCAACCTGTTGGGAGGCTTTTGTTCGACCTTATAACGTTAAAATTGCCTTCCCAGCTTGTTTTTGATCTGACCTTATAACACCACAATAGCCTTCCCTACCCCTGTGGGAGGCGTTGAACCGACCTTATACCACTATAATAATATTCCCGACCCTTGTAGGAGGCATTGAGCATACCTTATAACACCATAAAAGCCTTACCGACCCCTGTGGGAGGCATTGATCCTATCTTATAACATCATCCGACTTTATAACGTTAAAATTGTCTTTCCAACCCGTTGGGAGGTTTCTGTCCGACCTTATAACACTATCTGACCTTATAATGTCAAAATTGCCTTCCCAACTCGTTGGGAGGTTTTTTTTTCCGACCTTATAACGCCAAAATTATCCTCCCAACCCGTTGGGAGGCTTCGACTAGAGATTCCGGAGAACCAACCGACCTTATAAATGCCGACTGTAGATAGCTAAAGACATAGTGAATCCAATGTGATATAGTCCAAAGCAAACTACTATCATCCAAAGTGGACCGCTGTTGCCCAAAGTGTCATGGCTGAACATGTTGTATTGCAATGGTTGAACGTGCTGACAGGTTTGGATCGTTATGATTAAATTCCACAAAGTCATTGAAGTGGTGGTGCCTGCCGAAGGTGACAAGGCTGCCTCCATGTTGCTATGTTACGCCCCTTAGCGGTAGAAATATAATCGACGTAGAAAGTTCTTCTCTCTCTTTTTTTCTATTCCATTTCTCTCATCTGCCTTCCTTAGCCCTTCTCATCATGATGCTTGCATCTTCACATGCTTTTTAGAGTTTATAAACTTCTTTGATGATTTTATTAGAATCCCTCTGCAAAATTTGCAACTCAAATGGACGTTGGCGCCACTTGGACTGACTTTCTATAACCATCAGGAAGAGAAACAAGGCGGATTGGGGCTCCATCTGGACAGTGGCTTTCTCAATGTTGATAGTGGTTCCTATGTGGAAGTTGTATCCTTGGAAACTTTAGATGTTTATGATTCCTTTTCACTTTTTGTCTCTGCTTCTTGAGTTGGCCAAGCCCCACTCTCGGTGGTAGTTTCTTTTAAAATCTTAGACTTAGCTTCAGCAGGAAACTCCTCCTGCACCTAATCTTCCACTTCTTTGGTTCGTCCACCTGCATTGCCCTCAAAAAGCTTATAAAATTTATCAATTACCTTATCTTTAAGATCTACTTTAGAATATTAAAAAGACACCTCTGTATTTTGAACATGAACTACAGATGATGATATCAGCATACAAACCCCACCTAAACAAAGACCAACAAACACCACAAAAGTAGCCATTGAACAATAACTTGTTGACTTCCAGCCATCATCCCGAGAATACTTTCCCACAACCATGTTTTAGATACAGTACTTCTTTATTTAATACCTTCGTACTAGGTATGATGTATTAACTAATAATAATCACATGGTATGATGCATTGTTTTGAATAAAGAAAATTAGTTATATAAGCAACACCTAATGCAACAATAGACCTAATGCAACAATAGACTTTATACTTTATAAGCATAATATCATATTATAAATAAAAAACCCACCAAGTTAAGGACATGTTATACGAAATTTAAATTACAGGTAAAGTGGTAGCAATAATCATGTTAATTTCATAAATTAAAAAAGAGTAACTTATCTTTGATGTGTAGGATCTTCTTCTTATCTTAGTAAGCCGACACAAAGATAAATTAATTGTGTTGGTGACTTTTCAAACAAAATTTCGCTTTCCCACAGACGGCGTCAATGTTAACGCTAAATTTTATACACCTGATGAAATCACCAAAAAAGCAGGCCAGAACAATGTTAACAGTTAGTGAAATAGTTGATTGTGTTGTGGTGAAGTCAAACTCACGAAATATACTTAGATAAACATACAAAGATATAAAATATGAACACAAGAATTTACGTGGAAACCCAATTAAGAAAAAACCACAGAAAGATAAGCACTATAACAATAATATGGAGAGTACAAATTGATTATTTGTGTTATAGCTCTCATGTCCACCCGGATCCATTTAGGAGTAGGACTCCCTTTTAGAATCACCTTATAACTACAATTAATGACGGATCGATTTCTTCCCAAATTAGATCTCCTTATCTCTTCCAAATAAGAAAACACAAGCTATCAAAATAAATGTATATGGGTCAACACCATATCCGGACCAGTAAATAAATTGAGTTACACCTTGACAAGACCCAAATAATCACATCCCAACACAACTAAACAACTATTGGCTTTAAGCCTTTAAGTTGAATTGTTCTCTACTCATAATATTAAGTCGCATTATAAAAAAAAAAAAAAAAATGATGATGATGAAGAAGAAGATGGATTTGAATTTATTTTCTTAATTAGATGTTTTGAAAAAATATATTAATATACACATGTTATTCCGTATTTTAATATTATGATCTGGACTCATAATATTAAAATAGAGAAATATAGATAAATTTGTAATTTAATTTTCATATGAGATTAAGATATTTAGAAAGATACTAATATTCCCATGTTATTTTGAATTTTAAAATTATGATCTAAACTCATAGTAATGATGGTTATAATATTAATAACTTTGGACTCCACCTAATATTGAAAGATGAAATTGAAGATACTTTATCAAATTTATGTATGTTTTATTATTATTATTATTATTATTATTATTATTATTATTATTATTATTATTATTATTATTATTATTATTATATATTGATAAAAATATTGGAGTATGAGAATATTTTATTTTGCGTGGAGAACTTCTCTCTTATTACCTCTATATGTTGTATAGATTTTTCTGAGAACTTTATGGAAGCAATATATGTTGATGATTAATGAAAAGTGCACTATTGCTGGTACATTGCACCATATGCTGTTACTACCCTCTACTATAAAACCAGCACAAACTGCCTCCATTTTACTGTTCAAAGAAATAACATTATTAATTATGAGATCATTGAGATGAATACAAGAAATTTTTATGCAAATGCACGAAAATTAACCACCTGCACTCAATCAGCCACCCCTAAAACCCCCCAAAATTTCCTCAAGAAAACCTCTGTATTTTGCTCTACGAAGGGCATACCAAACCCATCAAACTGGTCCTCTTATATAAGAAATTTGATCTCCCAAGGGGCACCAAAAGAAGCCCTTCTAGTTTATACCCACATTAGATGTAAAGAAAGTGTAATATTGGGTGTGATTCCGTTACTTTTAAAAGCTTGTGCTTCCCTTTCCGTGATTAATTGTGGAAAGGTTTTGCATGCTGAATCAGTCAAGGCTGGGGCAATGTTTGATGTAATGGTGGGCACCTCATTGGTTCACATGTATGCAAAATGTGGTCATATTGGTGATGCACGTAAGGTGTTTGATTTTATGCCTGAAAGAAATGTGGTAACATGGAACGCAATGATAGGAGGGTTAATGAGACATGGTGATACGGAATCTGGATTGTTTTTGTTTGAGAAAATGCCTACAAGAACGGCTGTGTCGTGGATTGAGATGATTGAGGGGTATGCCAGGAAAGGAGATATGGTAATGGCTAGGCGGTTTTTCAATCAGGTTCCACAGGAGCTGAGGAATGTGGTGACTTGGACTGTGATGGTTGATGGGTATGCTAGCAATGGAGATATAGATTCTGCCAGGAAAGTTTTTGAGGCAATGCCAACAAGGAATTTTTTCGTTTGGTCATCTTTAATTTCTGGGTATTTCAAGAAGGATAATGTTGAGGAGGCCAAGGCCATTTTTAATAGAATACCAGTCCGGAATTTGGTCAATTGGAACTCTTTAATTTCTGGGTATGCTCAAAACGGGCATTGCGAGGAAGCCTTAGATGCGTTCACCAAAATGCAAGCTGAGGGGTTTGAGCCAGATGAAGTAACATTAGCGAGTGTTTTATCTGCTTGTGCTCAGTTAGGTTTGCTAGATACTGGTAAAGAAGTCCATCAAATTATAAGCCAGAAAGGAATTAAGGCTAATCAATTTATTTTAAATGGGTTGGTGGACATGTATGCAAAGTGTGGGGATTTAACAAGTGCAAGATCAATCTTTGAAAGCATGTTGCAAAGGAATGATGCCTGTTGGAATGCAATGATCTCAGGTTTGGCCATTCATGGACAGTGCAAGGAGGCTATTAAGTTCTTTGCCAGAATGGAGAAATCTAGTGAGAAGCCTAATGGCATAACCTTTCTATCTGTTCTATCTGCTTGTGCACATGGGGGGTATGTGAGGGAAGGTTTAGAAACTTTCTCTAAGTTGGAGAAGTATGGTTTATCAGCCAGTATTAAGCACTATGGTTGCTTGATTGACCTTCTGGGTCGGGCTGGGAGATTGAAAGAGGCTTATGATTTGATCAAGGGGATGCCGGTGAAACCAAATGATACAATCTGGGGATCTATACTTGGAGCATGCCGCATTCACTCGGACATGGATATGGCAGATCGTGTTCTAGAAGAGGTCCGCAAGTCAGATTCTGATGCAAGTTCAAGTGATAATTCACATTATGTGCTGCTGTCAAATATTTATGCAGCTGCTGAAAGATGGGAGAATGCTGAAAGAGTGAGGATGGTCATATCGAGCAAAGGATTTGAGAAGACGCCTGGATGCAGTTCAGTTATGCTAAACAGCCCTTAAACTAAGTTTTGTGGAAGAATTCTTCTAATAGCTTAATTATGTCAACCAAATTCTTCTCTACATGCAATATGTAGTGTATAAACTCCACCAGGTATTATATACTATGTAAATACATTTATTTTAATAGACCCTGTGAAGAATGAGATCAGTTCTCTGTTTGCTATTTAATGTGAATTAGGTATCATTCATGAAAACGATATGCATTGATTAGACTATGATGCAAAATCACTTTGTATTGGAGATAAACACAGACAATTCCAATGATGTACAAAACTAGAGGTTAAACCTCTAATATCTTATAATTTATCAATATAATTAAATTTAAGCCAATAATATGCATATAAATTTTATGCTGTTTGTGTATGCATGCTGTCTACCATTTTTGGTTATATATTCTGCTGTAGATTTTCTCAATTATGCGATAACCCATTAATCACACAACCCTGAAAGAATCAGCTATCCTTTTCAAGTCTTTGTAATACCTCTTCCATTGAAGACCTGCAGAAAACAAAACTGGTCATCTTAATTTTGGTGGTAGCTAAGATTGACATAAAGCTTGTGAGAGTAGGTAACACATTTACCATTTGCAGTTACATTGAACAAGTACAGGCGATTCCCAGCGGCAGTTGCAGTGATCAGAGCATGAGGTGGCTCCAACTCAAATTGGTAATATTTTCTTCCCGAGTATTCTTTTACTTCCATACTTAATACTTTATCTTCTACATTTTCCCCAATCACTTCTGGTCCAAATGCATTTATTACTTTCTCCGGAGTTCCTACTTTTTCTATTGTTGCATTTTCGCCAAGATCTGAACAGTATCGGACAACAGTATTTATTAAAATCTGAGGGAAGTTGGAGTGAGTTAAAATGGATCTAATTTTCAGCTGTTACGTTTTTTACTCGTTAAACTATTAATGGATACTAATTAATTTAACACCATGAAACAATATATTTTAACTCACTGTCTGCGAATCTGAGAACAGGAGCTACAATGACAAATAGACGTCCTTCTTTCGGGCTACCAAATCTCAAATCAATCTCTGTTCCTCCTAGATCTGCAATTGATACTGGTACCTGTAGCAAAGATAGATACAACTTGGAGGTAAGTGTTAGGAAAGAAGAAAACTTTTATTTTTCTGTTATTGTGCAGGTGCTTCAGTAAAAACTTGAGATCAAGAATATTGGGATATCTGAGTAAAGATTAAAAAGGCATTTCAAAGTTGTTAAGATAAAGACTTTTAGGGTAGAATTTTACCTCTTCCCATTCTTGAGGCACTGAAAAGAGATATGGGATTATAGGACTCCATCCAACACCATGTCCTCCAGACTTCTCATCCGGTCTGCGGTAAGTCCTCCAACCTGTCTGAGCTCTTTCTTTGCTAATTATGGTGCTTATATAGCGAAAAGTATAGAAAGCGAAGCAGCTGAAAGCATTTCACTATATGACATTTTAATGCAGAAATGTGCACTGTTTTTGCCTGATTTATAAAATGGTCATAAAATTTCCAACCTGCAGATATTGCTCTAAAGTCATGCAAGCTTTTTTGGGAACCAATATCCTGAAGGATAAAAATAGGTCAAATTTGCCTTATTCATTTCGACTTGATTTTGGTGATGAAGTTTCAGTTTCCCAGTGAAAAGTAAAAAGGATAATCCCCTTGACAAGCAAAATGGTAAAACAGAATGTGTCATGCACAACAAATACTTGGGGAGTAGTTTTACCAAGAGATGATTAACAAGTAAAATGATATCCATTGTCGACAAGTTTCAATAGAAGGCAATTGTATGTGAAGATAATTTAACATAGTTATATAAATTTTAGACTAAAGTTTATGCCCTAATATAAGGCCTCTCCTTTATTGTGTAACATCACATGTTTGAGTATATCCCTCAGCAAAGTTACTTATTGAAGGTAAGTTTTCCTAGGTTCTGCCTAGCTCCCTTTTTCCTTGGTTTCCCCTAGTTCTCTTGGCCCCTTTTCTAGGTTCCCCTAGGCCTTAAGTTTGAATTCTATCCATAGAACTGAATTGTAATAATATAGTTTCTCAAAAAAAAAAAAATCATTCTTTTATGTTTCACTCTGATTCTTTCATAAATTATCATTGAATTTTTTTTCTTGAAATAATGCTAGTATTAACAAAGCATGTAAATTAATGCAAGAAGAGACCATGTAAACTAACCTTGCTCATCTGGTTCAGAGAGTCCAGGAATCCTCCCAGCTAGAAGGCCTTGTTTCACAACTGCCAGACTTTCTCCTGGGAAATCCAACACTGCAGAAGAAATCAAAGAAACCCCAGAAACCAAAGCTGATCTTCTCCTCAAAATCCCAAAACTCCCATCACTTTCTTCATGAAGAAACTCTCCATTTTCTCTTGAAATTGCAGCACCAACTCTTGTTCTTGACAACCCTTTTCCTACACAGTGAGAATGAACCATTTGCTGATTATATTTTGAGGAAAAACAAAAGACATTGAACACAATTGTACCCATTTCCTCTCTTATTTAGGCAGAGGGAAATGTAAACTTCTCCTTCTCCTGTACAAAATTATCAAGAAGTGTTTAGCTTAGTGCTTAGAAATTCAGATAGGATTATAGTAAGGTTCTTGTTTTGGTTCTATGGAGAAACCTAGAAGAACATCAATTAAATTGTAGTCATTTGAATTTTTGGCTGGACAAGTAGTGTAAAATGAAGAGGTCCTTAGCTTGTGGCATCATATATATATATTTTTTTAAAATTTTTGTGGATGTAGCATCATACCTTAACATATTTGGATACCACTTATCTAATGCATCATCACATTCTGGCTCATAAAGTGCCACGTGTTGGTTCGCTATTATTTTAATTTTGTCTTTTTTAATTTTAATTTCACCAATGCATATATTCATGTTGTACAATAAAAAAAAGAGAAATGATATTTTTCACAACAGTTTTTGATATTTTCACATGAAAAGTGTCGCTATAGATCCTATAGCGACGATTTTTACATCTACAGCGACATTTTGCGTGTGAAAATATCAAAAATTGTTGTGAAAATATCGCTTGCCTAAAAAAACTGCGTGTGTAATACGGATTAGTTAAAGCTCTCTCGAAAAGATACCTATTTCTCTAGTTAAATTATTTTTCCGAATATTAATGTTTGCATGATAAGGCGCATATAATTTTTTTTTTTTATTTTTTTCAATAATAAAAATATAACTTTTAAAATTCAATAGCAAATTCAAAATTTAGTGTGTTATACAAATTTCAATATTCTTCAAAAGAAAAAGTTAACTAAAAAAAGAAGACTTCCCCAGTGTAAACGTCCCTTTATTCTCAAAAGTAGAGTACTCCATAATAACTCCATTTGGGACAGTATAAAATCTTATGCGCATAGTATTTTTATTTCAATAAAGCTATGGCATGGACCAAAATTTCGACCCAATTTATTTTACAATTTTTATATTAAAAAAATTACTCCATCCGTGCTCAAAATGATGATTAAAAATACAAATTTTTTGTTCTTAAAAAATGAGATAAAATAGATAAAGTGAAAGATAAATATGTCATTTAATAAAGTCCATTAGTATAAAAAAATATAAGTAGTCATCATTTTATATAATTTTATGGGTCACTAAGGATAAATTTAATTTTTTTTATTTTCTTTCTTTTATTTGTACTTTTCTTAATATGTATGTAAAATAAATTTGAAAAAAAAATCTCTTATATACTCCCCCGTCTCATGATAAAAGTCTTTATTACTATTTTGGGAAGTTCCATGTTAAATGTCCATTTTCTTTTAATAACCAAACTTTTACACATATTTTCCTATTATACCCGTAACATTAAATATCTCATACTTTTCCTATTTTAATTCTCTCTCCATATTTAATGACATTATTATGAATAATTTTGGCATTTTATTCATCTTCTTAATATACGTGAGAAGTCCACCAGGACTTTTATCCTGGAGGGAGTATTTTTTAATATGTGTACAAATTATAATTTTGCATCCAAAATTTTATTGTGGGTGTTATTGTTTGCATGCATCTCACCAAGAAACTAGGTTTTTGATTTTCATTTTCCATATACAATTGGACCCTTTCTAACCAACCCTCAACAGCAATGCAGCCTAGATTGCTCCAATTCCTAGAGAACTGCAAAAGCATCAAACACTTAAAGCAAACCCATCTCCAGATTATCACCAATGGTCTCGAACATAGCAACTTTCTTGTACCAAAGCTCATGAATCTCTCCTTTAATCTCATTTCACTCGATTACGCCATTAATGTATTTCGAACTTCGCGCAATCCCAACTTTGTTGCCTACAATACCATGATGAAATGCTTCATAGGGAAATCCCATAAAGATGCATTGCGCATTTATAGCCGAATGATTCAGTCTTCAGTATCACCAAACAGTTTCACTTTTACTTTTCTGTTGAGATGTTTTGAATCATTTGAGGCTTTATTGGATGGTAGATTGTTACATGGTCATATTGTGAAATTGGGGTTTAATTCAAGTGTGTTTGTTCAGAATACCCTTTTGGATTTTTATGCTAAATGTTGCGGGAATTTGGATTTGGGTCGTCAGGTGTTTGAGGAAATGCCTGAAAGAGATGTTGTTTCGTGGAATACTATGATTGGGGCGTATATGGATCGTGGGGAGATTGAGTCTGCCGTTGGGCTGTTTGAAGTGATGCCTGAAAGGAGCATTGTGACATGGAATTCTTTTATTACCGGGATGTCGAAGGCTGGGAATATGGAATTAGCTCGGTTACTTTTTGAGAAAATGCCGGAGAGGAATGAGATTTCTTGGAATGCTATGGTATCGGGATATGTAAAGGCTGATGATGTGAAAGCTGCAGTGTGTACATTTGATAAGATGCCAGTAAAAACTGTAGTTTCCTGCACTGCAATTATCACGGGATACACCATGATTGGAAATCTGGAATCAGCGAAAAAATTGTTTGATCAGATGCCACATAAAAATGAGGTTTCGTGGAATGCTATGATTGCAGGTTATGTACGTAACCATATGTTTGATGAAGCTCTTTCTGTGTTTCAACATATGCTGATTGATGGTAAGTGCAGACCTGATCAGCTCACTTTGGTCAGTGTTTTATCTGCTTGCACTCACTTGGGTTCTCTCGAACATGGAAAATGGATCCATTCCTACATAAAGAAAAACAAGGTTGAGTTGTCAAATCAATTAGGCAATGCTTTAATAGATATATTTGCAAAATGCGGGGATTTGGAAAATGCGAGAGTAGTTTTTCATAAGATGGCTAAAAGATGTATAATTACATGGACTACAATGGTTACAGGGCTAGCCGTTAATGGTCAGGGCAGAGAAGCCTTAAAACTCTTTGATATGATGTGTTTAGAAGGACTAAAACCAGATGATGTTATCTTCATTGCTGTTCTGACAGCTTGTACCCATGGTGGGCTTGTGGACGAGGGTAAAAGAGTATTTGATCAGATGATACATGAATATGACATTAAACCCCAAATCAAGCATTATGGCTGCATGGTTGATCTTCTCAGTCGGGCAGGGAAGCTAGAGGAAGCAGTTAGGTTCGTGGAAGGAATGCACTTGGAGCCAAACGTCATAATTTGGGCCACACTACTCGGTGCTTGTAAAATTCATGGTAATGCAGAGTTATTAGAGTCTGTATCAAGAAAAATATTAGATCAGGAGCCTTCAAATCCTAGCTATTTGACACTGATTACAAATTCAAATTCATCAGTTGGACGGTGGCAAGATGCTTTGGACGTTCGGATGGCAATGAGACATCAGGGAATTGAAAAGGAACCAGGTTGTAGTTCAATCCAAATAGGTAACAGCGTACATGAGTTTATGTCTAAAGATACCAAGCATGGGCACAGGAAAGAAATCTACCAAACTTTAAATTGTTTAAATGGACACTTAAGGGCAGCATGCGATGGGCTGTAAAAATATTCCAATGGGAAATATCACACAACCCCAGCATCTCTAGACAATGCTCTCAAGGAAAATGACAAAGTGCCAATTTCATGAATTTTAGGGTTGAAAGGAAATAGTTCATTAACTGGTTCAAAAGGGGCAACTTGATTCTCTTCCATAGATAATCCAGATGGCGTAATGGAGGAGAGCCTCTTGGTCCAACTATTTTCTAAGTTTTATAGCCATCACTCTGCTCTTCTAGTCATTCCTATCTCCAAGGGAGAGGCCATTCTCTTTTGGTTGGTTGTGTGAAAGGATAGACAAGAACCCCCAATATGGTGGTTGATAGCTAGATTGGTGAAAGTTATTGAGGACTGAATATACCATATATATGAACCGGTGAAGTGGAAAGTACTTGCATTACTTTGGGACAGATCTATATGTAGAATGTAGATACTTTCTAGGACCAAGAAAGGGAAACTTGTTATGCGCAGTGGGTTGGACATCAAGCATAAGTGACTGTATTTTGCAGTTGATATATCAAGATAAGTTTGCAAAAGAAAGTATGAAGAGTGAAAAGTTTTTTATTGTTACTTTGTTTTCTGCAATCTTATAAAAAATGCATAACATGTATGGCTAGGTTCCTCAAAAAAAGTACTGGGTATTCGAAGCTTCTAAATAGTGTTGGTCTTCCTGTCACTTGGAAATGCAAGGGATAATAGGAGTATCTCTTCCTCGATTTTCAAGCCACAGAGCCATCACCTAGTTTGGACTTTTGGAGTGACTGGAAAGGTTGATTATACAGTTATTGTCATATATGGAAAAATCAATTGGAATTTGAGGGGTTGCAACGATTGAAGTTCTTCATTACTGTACTGGTTACTGGTTAGTACTTTATATTTCTTCAGAATAAGTCGGTTGTTTTTCTTAGTTTACTTTTGGAATAACCCATTTTCACTACATGGATTTAGACCCTTATTATGCTATGTTCAATGATGGAAGTAGAATGTGTTATAAATTCCAGCCTGCTCCCTTTTGAACTTCCATAAATTGACAAGTGTAACAACTTCTGTTTAGGAGGTATATATTTAAACAAGGAACAAATTTCAACTAATAATATTGGACATTTTCAGACGTAAGGAAGAGGTTCTCTGGCTCAGAAGAACGTTTATTTCCTTTTCTTTGTCTGCATTTGCAACAAAGGCCTCCTTAGGTATCTTTTTTGGTTATTAGCATTTGCAGCATTTGGACCTCTTGTGTTTGTGAGTTAAATAAGTTGCGTTTTAAATAATTTGTTTCTAGACGAACAAGATTTTCAAGTGCGTTTGGACTTTAAAATGCTCCAAAGGCATGTACTAAACGATTTAAACGTTGTCTAACCAAACATGCACTTAAACTTGTTGCCGGTTGCCAAAAGAGCCTGAGCAGCTCCTGCAGCAAGTGCAAAAAGAATATGTCGAAAGTGTCTCACTCACCGGAGGATGTTGAAAGAGAGCGAAGTTCTTGGATTGAATTAATAATCCATGTATATCACATATGAAATGATAAGCATTGTAATTAAGGCATCAGAAAGAGTTTAATACACTCAAAAAGTCATAACTTTGGCTAAAAGTGTAAACGAACCGAGTCGATCCGAGTATTGAGTTGCTCATATTTGGTTCACAAAATTTATGGAGTATAAAATAAGGTCATTTAATGTAAACTTTATTTCAATGGGGCGTGGGGCGTGGGGCTGGGGCTGGGGCTGGGGCTGGGGCGGGGGGGTGGGGGAGGAGAGAAGAGAGAGTGAAGATTGTTGTTTACTTGAATATATGGGACAGTCAAAAATTGCTAGTTAATTGCCTACTTTTTTTAGTGCAAAGTGTAGGTTTATTGTGAAAACTAAGGAAAACATATCAGCTACAAGGTTATTAGGGGCATACCCCAGGGAAAGTAGAGACTAGCAATCTAACAGTTAAAGCTTTAGTTTTAGGATACTGGCATACTGCTAAAGTGCATGTTACAACAAACTATAATAAATACATAAATCAATTAAGGAAATGAAAGACAAGATCTCAAAATCTACATGAAAAATTAAATTGAGAAAAATTACGGGCGAGAGTTAAAAAAATATTACTAAATCAAAGTGTACAAGCTTTGAAGGAAGCTAAAACTGAGAAAAAAATATATTGAAATCCTAGTTGCAATAACATAATAGGTATAAATAACATAACAGCTTCATACGGGCTTATCGATTTCAGTCCTCCACTACTACCGCCGAATATTACCATTTTTTTTTTCGGATTGCCGTACAAAATAAAGCTATGATATGTTGCTGTAAAGCTATGATATACTGCTAAAGCTAAAGCTAACCTATATAAAGAGCTATCACAATCGAGGCCGAATGTAAGTAAGAATGTGATGACTATAAGAATTTAAATCACAATATTACAAATTATCAAGAATGAAGATCTAGTGTTCTCAAAAACAAAAAATGAGAAGTAATAAAAAAATTGAATGATGATCTAGTAAACCCACTAGGATATAACCTCACAACTGCACTTTGGACTATAAGAAGTTGCAGATCCGTCCAAAGTAGTACCATGCAATTGAGGAAATAGTAGTGGGTCTAATAGATGGGTAGTGATCTTATTTGGGAGTAGTTAACATGAAGTTAACTTGTTAACTTAGGTTAATCGAATAATATAATATTGTATACGCATAATGTGTGGGAGGTGATCTCTCTCTCATGTGTCGTCAAGTATTGATTCGGCGTAATCGATTTATCGTGAAGTTAACTTCATTAGAATCGATCCAACTTGTTTGTTATCAAATTTTAAAAAATTATGGTGAATCTTTCTTATGTTTAGCTATAAATATGTACTTGATTATTAGAAGAAAAATATCATTGAAAAATTAATTGTTGGGTTAAAATTTAGTGGTTATACTTATTTGTACCAACTTATTTGTTGTCAAATATTAGAAAAGTATAGTGGATCTTTCATTTATTTAGCTATAAATATGTACTTGATTATGAGGAAAAAAACATATCATCGAAAAATTAATAGTTGGGTAATGATTTGGTGGTTATTTGTACCAACTTATTTGTTGTCAAATATTAGAAAAGTATAGTGGATCTTTCTTATATTTAGCCATAAATATGTACTTGATTATGAGGGGAAAAAATATCATCGAAAAATTCATAGTTGGGTAGTGATGCATTGGTTATTTGTACCAACTTATTTAAAATGACCCAAACAAAAGTTGAAGATCGTATGGTCATAAAAGTTAAATATTTAAAAATATGTAGCCAAAAAATTTATTAGTTTTTTTGTTTAATTTACATCAGTACTGTCCTATCCAAATAGACCTCTCAAAGATGGCCGTCCGTAGATTACCGTGGCCCGTTCACAAAAATCCAATCGGTTTTGGTAGAAATTTTTAGTCATAAAAAATAAAAACTTTTTTGCGCGCTTATGGCCACCCCTGTAGCGTAAGTGGTCCGTGAATTTATTTATTTATTTTTTTAAAAAATAAAATGTTATTACTTGTGAAGCTTGAACACAAGATTTGTAAGTAAATAAATAAAAGTTCAAACCAACTAAGCTACAACAAATATTTGTTTTAAAATCTTTAATATATTTTAACTATAATTGAAAATTATAATTAAGATATGTAATTAATGTAGGTAATTAATTAATAATACTAATTTATAATACTATTAAAATTTTAATTGATTGAGATATGTAGTTAATAATTTCAAAGTATAAAACTATTAAACTAACAAATAACAATTGTAGTAAATTTGGAAAGTAAATCAATCATTATCCCTTAATTATGCATTCCCCTACTTATTTGGAAAGTAAATCAATCATTATCCCAAATCATGCCTTTAGAATAATATCTAAAATTATAATACTATTAAAATTTTAATTGATTGAGATATGTAGTTATTTCAAGTAATTAGAATTATTGTTTATTATAAATTATTTTATTATTTTTAATATTTATTATTATTACTTATTTTTTGGTGTATCAAGATTTTGCAAAAAAAAAGAAGGAAAAAAGTCACTAAAATTTGGCTTCTTTACTAACCAACCCCAAGATGCGTGCTTAAAAAAAAATAGTACCAAAAAACCAAAGGCAAAGCTTTTCGACCCGATATCAGTTGGCCGTACCATTCATTCTTGGGTTTATATCCAAATATCATCTAATATTTAAAAAATATGACATCAGATCTAGTATCTTGCCTGAGGAGGGAGTTTAGTAAGTGTTGAATTATATTTACAAAAGAAATTATGTGGGCAAAATTTAAACTTTCCAGCCTAGCTAATTACAAAACACTCAAAATTAAGCATAATATTTAAATATATCCTTGAAACATTGCAGAGCTTGTCCCTCAAAAACCGTATTAATCATACGCTACTTTATTGGTGATTATTGTATGGCAACCAATTCTGTTATAGACTTTGTTGGTGATAATATAGAATTAATTAATGTTCGTCTTGTACCCCTTTCTTCTCTTATCCATAATGATATTTACAGGATGAGATTCTGGTTTTGTCTCGAGATACGAGTCTCATTGCATATCTAAAACTGAAGTATTAAAATTTGACATGATATTTTAAATTTGTCGTCACTAAAACTGATTAACCCTAACTTTCATTTAATATCAATGTTCTTATCACTATAACAAACAGACCCAATAGCGGCTGGTTGTCAATGATTACAAACTGATTAACCCTAACTTTCATTTAATATCACTATAATTTTTGAGGCATTTGGCTCCCAATTCTCTAGCCGCTAATAATCTCAATATAAATGCCTCATATTCTGCTTCATTATTCGTGCTAGGGAAATCTCATTTGTATGACAAAGCAACTTCCTTTCCATCCTTGGTAGTTAACACCACACCTGCTCCTCCTTTTCCTTCTGCGGATGATCCGTCAAAGGCCAAGTTCCACCACTTCGAATCTTCATCCACCACGTCAATTTTTTCTACTTCTCCCCCTGGCAAATCTTCTGAAGGAGGTTCATATTCTCCATGTGAAAACTGAGCGAGCAGGTCTGCTAATGCTTGACATCTGATTGCCTTCGGTGTTACACACTTGATGTCATATTCTGAAAGGATCATCATCCATCTTGCAGGTCTTCCTACCAACGCTGGCCTAGTTAGCAAGTATCTCGATCGAATCGATTCTTGTTGCAAGTTTCACTTCGTGTGCCAAAAATAATGACGCATTTTCTCGTGCGACAAACATCAGTGCCAGACAATGTCTCTCTAATTGTGAATACCTGGTTTCTGGTCCCCTGATTATTCGGCTGATATAGTATACAGGTTTTTCTTCCCTATCTACCTCTTGTGTGATCAATCCTCCTACTGACTTTGCGGTAGATGTGATATCTGGTTTTGATGGTATTCCTCTCTCTCGTGGTACTACCATCGTCTTCTTCCGAGGCAAAAAATTTCTTTTACTTTCACAAAAGGCTTGTTCTTTGTCCCGCCCCAGATCCCATTCTGTCTTTCCCTTTAGTAACTTTCTGAAAGGTTCCGTGACTTCTGCTAATGCTGGCATGAATCTTCTCATGTAGGAAACTTTCCCTAGAATGCTTTTCAATTGTTTCTGCGTTTTTGGTGGGGGCATATCTGTAATAGCTTTTGCCTTGTTTGGGTTTACTTCCAAACCTCTGTTGTGCACCAAGAAGCCCAAAAATTTTCCAGCTGTCATCCCAAAGGCACACTTTTTCGGGTTCATCTTTAACTTATACCTGCGACAACGTTCAAACACCTTTCTTAAATCCTCTACGTGGGTTGTCTCCTTTTTAGATTTCACTACTATGTCATCCACATAGTCCTCCACAATGTCATAATCATGTCGTGAAAGATGGCGTGCATTGCCCTTTGATAAGTTGCTCCCACGTTCTTCAACCCGAATGACATTACTACATAGTAGAAATTCCCAAACGGGGCACGGAAGGCTGCCATCTTCACATCCTCTACGGACATTTTTATTTGATTGTAGCCTACGAACCCATCAATGAATGACATCATCTCATGATTTGCTGTTGCATCCACCAAAGTGTCTATATTGGGTAAGCGGATACATGTCCTTTGGGCACCTTTTGTTCTCTCTGAAATCCACATATATTCATGAATCGCCCATTAGATTTCTTTTTTACGATACTATCTTTGGATAACTATCTTTGGATGTTGAATTGGTTTGATGAATCCTACATCTAATAACTTCTTTATCTCTTCTTTTATTTGTGTTTTAACTTCTGGTGCATAGGTGCGAGACGCTTGCTTCACCGGTTTAGCTCCCGGGCTTAAGTTCAGATTATGCTCTACTAACTCCTTGTCAATCCTGGGCATCTCACTATAGTTCCAAGAAAACACATCCCTATACTCTCATAGTAGCTTTACCAGCTCTTCCTTTTGGTTGGCGTTCAGCTCCTTGTTAATGTAAGTCGGCTTTGGCGTTCTTTCTCCTGTTGCCAGATCAACTTCCTCCAATTCATTTTGCTGAGGTTTTGGCCGGTCCTCGAAACATTCCGGAGCTGGTTCCACCTTCTGCTGTACGATTTCTTCCTTTTTGTTATTACTAAAGTGGGGGGCCTCTCCTGAGCCCTCAAGTTTGGATGTACCTTTGAGCTCCTCCCCCTTGCACCGTCACAAGCGAAACACTATGATCTTTCCATCGGGTTTGATTACTCTTTCTCACTTTGTCTTCTGTTCTTCTTTTCTTTTATTTACTTTGTCAGCTTCCGAGTGGGCTGTCCGTTTAGCATTGATTATGTTTCGGACATCCTCCGAGTCTGTTGCCCGCTTCTTCGAGTCTTTTTCTTCTTTCTCTACATCTACTAATATAGGTTTTTTATTTTTGAAACATTCATCTTGTTCTAAAGTCTGCTTCTTTTCATTTTTCACAGCCTGAAACTTGTCATACTTCAGACATCCTCCTACCACTGCTTAGCTTCAGAGAGAATCGTGCTTGGCAATATGGTTTTCTCCTTCTTGACGACATCATCGAACAAAGTTGCTTCGATGATATGTGCCCTCCTCACCCAAAAGGGTTCCTTGTTCTTTGGTAGCATAACCTCCTTGCCTTTCCATATCGCCTTCACGTGACCGGTGTGAAAAACCGATGGTACCACCCCATAATCATTC